>JAQJVK010000049.1:2366003-2750637 GCA_035578135.1 Flexamia atlantica | reverse complement strand
CTATTGTTTGGCTCTAATTGGTATTGCTGCGGATATCGATTATCAGGATATGACATTGCAGGATGGTTAGGGCTGTACTGTTCAACAGACATTTTTAAATCTTTCTTTTGATTCTGATTTCGAGATTCTTTGCTTTTTATAATATATATGTGTTTGCTATTTGTCTTTAAAAGCTCATGCAATTTTTGTGAGCCTACAATTTCTTGTTTAAAATATTCACAGTTTTCTTGGGTTGGTAAATTCAATAGTGTATGAGGAACAATTTCTTCAAAATTATTTTCCGGTTGAAAAGTTATCACCAAATCAGGTACCTGATTTTGCTGTTGAAGAGCCGTTGAGGCCAAACTGGCTGGACCTTGTTGTTGATTTGTCAAAATCTCCGGGGCTTGTTGTCCGTAGGTCGAAATTGCTAAAGTTGCCGGAGCTTCTAGTTGGGTCGACAAAAGTATTGAGTCCAATGCAACTTGTTGTTCTTCACTCGTTGTCAAAAGCGTTTTCTCTTGAACTGTAATTCAAAGTTCTCAGGACCAGCAACCTTCTGTTGTTGATGGTTTAACACTGGGTTAGGATGGATACTACCAGTCAAGTTAGATTCCTCTAAATATAAAAGTCCGTTCGAATCAACATCCATAAATGACATCGTTATATTTAGAAAAATAGTTTATACAAAACATCACTATACACATCACTGATTTAAAATAAAAAACACAAACAATTATTAGGATTAGGTAGAAAATGTCCAGAACCACTATGATAAGTTATTGCCAAATCACTGGCTGACACGATAGTTACGACTCACTTCGAACCGACGCGGTAAAGCTCGAACTGCAACTATTAACTGCCAGGCCCTACTGGGGACCCTCCTTATATAACCGCGCGCATGTAGGCGGAGCGGTGAGAGGAGGAGTGGGGAGGGGGGGAAAGGTCTGAAGAGACCTTGAATTTTTATTTTTGCGCTAGTCAATCTACATAAAGACAAAGATATATTTGATGTTTACAAAATATTAATCCAAAATAATTGACTTTTATAATTTTTTTACCGTTCACACAACTATTCGGGATCCCGATTCATATTTTTCTGTATTTTGCATGAAGTAATCGGGACCCCCGATTCATATTTAGTAACCTTTATAACCTCCTGAGACCCAATGTACCTTTTCAGGGACAAATAAAATATGCGATTTTCAATCTTATTGTTTTCTATAGTTTATTCCCTATTGTTAAGATTTTGATCTCGACTTTCAATGTTGACTGTAGGAATGTCGACGAAAAATAAAGTTATAAGTACAGGGTGTTAACTGGGTTTAGGCTCATTCAGATATCGATTGGTGTTCAGATTTCGCATTGTGGAATGTCATGTTGCCCTTCATGTGGAGGGGTGCAAAAAACATTCTGTTGAATTATGTCCGTTCGTCTTTCGTCGGCGGACAAGATTTTGAGCCATAAGTTTCAAAATCGTATCCTTCTCAGGAACACTTGGGACTGAGGAGGATAAAAGTTATCACCAAATCAGGTACCTGATTTTGCTGTTGAAGAGCCGTTGAGGCCAAACTGGCTGCAATGTTCTTGACTAAACTGACTTGCAAACTGTGATCCTGAGGTGTAGCTCTTGGTTCGGGTTTCCGAAGCAAAAAAGTATGATTATTCAAGATCGTGTTTCCGATGGAAAACCATAAAAAAACAGGAGCGGACTCCCGATTTAATAAAAAAAAACAACATCTTCGGCTATTATCGTGCAAATTCGGGTGTTTTCGCCTAATCGATTTTTCATTCGGTAAAGTTCGGCATTTTCCGTGACGGCAATCGTGTGTTTTTGTGTGTTTCCGTACATTCCGTACACCTTCGGTAACTTTCGGCTAAGTTCGTGTGTCTTCGTGTGTTCCGTACACCTTCGGAAGCTTTCGGCTAAGTTCGGACCAATCGATTTTTCCGAGTCTGGAAACGTATATAAGGCAGCGCTGGTCACCATGCGTTCAGTCTCCAACTAACTCCGACGGAGTCAAGTGGAAAAAAAAGATGGAAGGCGGAAAACCAATGGATGACAACCAATCGGTGAGTAAAAATATTTATTTGTATTCATATTTACAAAATATTTTCAAAATTCTGAAAGCAAAATACTCTCTGAATCAGTTCGCTCTATTTGACTCTCCATCTCTACATTAGAGTGACACTCTCCTTCTTCATTATTTCTTTTTTGAGATATACCATTCCTACATTTTCTCAGTTTCTTAAAAACAATTGTATGACACAAATAGAAAATCAAACAAATAAAAAGTGTCATGATAAATATTTGAGCTATGGATTTCCATTGTATCGAGTTATTTCCACTTGATGACTTTTTGTCAAAAAGGTGAATCCATTTGAAAAAGTTTATCCATTTGGTTACCAGGTCAACCATGGTCACATCATTTGAATTGTCATTTGTAGAAAACCCTTTCTCTATTTCTTCCATCAGAATTTGCTTCTCGATTGGCCGAATTTCAGAAAATTCCGTAATATTTAAATTTGACGTCATATCAAGAAGAAGTCTCTTGTTTAAATCCTCGCGTATACGAATATACTCTTCATGTTTTAAAAGATACTCTGTCGCATTCGGTGTAATGACGTTTGCATATCCGTCCATAGCTAGGACAATTTTATTTTCTTCCCTATTTTTATTTTTATTTTGAGGCTCCCGTATCTGAAACTATAAGTGAATGTAGGCCGGTCCCAGAACAAATACAGATCATGTTACCGTGTATGTTGACCACTCAACCTCGACTGAAACAATGAGTCATCGAGTGGAACACTGGGTCATCGAGTGAAACTCTGACTCATCACCGTACTTGAAGTAAAAAAATTAATTTTTTTCAGGTGTCCCTGAAATCTCCGCCCCATGACAATATTGAGATGACGTGCCTTCATAGCAATCTTGTGGCGACCCATCTAGATAACAATCTCGGGATAACCCGTCTAAATATTTACAAAGATTCATCACCTTCGAGCAACGTTGTGGAAGATCAGAGAGACGATTTAATAATAATTACAGGTAATCTTAGCCGATTTTTCTCAGAAATCTTAAACATTTTTGTTTGTTTTTTTTTTACTAACAGAAAAACTTCTACGTCAACAGACATTTATTCTCCTCAGTCGCAAATGTTTCTGAAAAGAATCTAATTCAAAGATAATGTTAACATTTCTACCGAAATCAAAAAAGAAACTAATCTTGTTTTGTATTTTCAGACGATGAACAAGAAACGGCTTCTACAAATGACAACATTGAAACTTGCGCCAGAACTACACCATATTACCCCGATCGACAAAAAGGATATGAATCGCAATCGGATGAAACTGTAAGCAGTCCAAGGAAAATGAGCTCCTCCTCATCCTCGTCTAATCTATCATCACTCCGCTCGTCGCCCAATCAATTGGAAAGTAACTTGAATAAACTGAAGAAGAGAAGAAACTTTTGCCCCTTTTGTAAAAAGTTAATTACTAATTTTAGTAGACATCTGGTTACAATTCACAGAAATGAAACAGACGTTAAACAATACATAGATTTATCAAGAGAATCTCCTAAGAAGAGAAAACAGAAACGAGCAATAATAACAAATAAAATAAGAAATATAGGAAATGACATATATAACAGGCGGATAGTAGAAAACAATGGAAACGATAATTATTTACCCGTGAAAAGGTCTTCACACCAGAAACATAAGGTCAATAATCTCACACATGTAATATGTAAACACTGTTTGGGTTTTTTCAAAAAGGAATTACTCCATAAACATATATCCAAATGTAAACAGTTTTCTTCGGTGAAATCACACGATGATCAGGAAGCACGGGGGATAAAGAAAAAGGCCGTACTGCAAGACCACTCTATGTATTTGGTAAAAGACAACAAAAATGCCTCGGAATTATTGAAGAAAGAAGTTTTCCCAAAAATGCAGAAGGATGCCGAAACGTTAATAGCCCAGAGTGACAGCACAATTGCAAAATACGGGTCAAATTTAAGGTTCACTCATCGAACCGAAAGACAAATCCACTATTGTTCAAGCAAAATGCGTGGGCTGGCAAAACTGTTCATTATGATGAAAAACAAATTACCGGATATCAAAGAATTCCGAGACTGTATCAGGCCAAAGAATTTCAATGTACTGGTGGAGTCGGTTCGTCAGATGGGTAACTTTGAAACAGATAATGGAATTATGAATGTACCAAGCGTACCGCCAAGACTTTGTTCTTCCCTGAAACGGTGTGCAAACATTGTAAAATCCGATACTATTAAAGATGAATCGCTTACTAGGGAAGAGAAATTGGAAATAATTTCTAGTATGGATGACTTTTTGTTTCTAATGGACAAAGACTGGGCCACCGAGGTAGGAACGAACGGTGAAAACAGCAGGAAAAAAATGAAGGTGATTAAAAAAGACCTATTACCAGATCCAGAAGATATAAGGACGATAAGCAGGTACATCAGTGATATGTGTCCGGTATTAATCCACCGATTGCAACAGATTCCCACTGTGAGTAACTACGAGATGTTAGCTAAACTGATAATTACACATATAATCACCCTAAATCGGCGTAGACCTAACGAAACTGTGGAAATAACTCTTGAAGCCTACCAAACTACTTTAAACAAGAGATTAAGCTATGGGCAAGACTTGCAGAGCATCCTGTCAAAAGAAGATATCGATTATGGAAATGAACTCTCCATATTTTATATATCTGCCAACAAAAATCTGAAAAAAGTCCCTATTCTGTTGACAAAAATCTTTCTAAAAGCTGTCAATGCTTTAATTGAAGCTAGAGAAAAGATCGGGATCACAAGTAGATATCTTTTCGGAAGACCGGGTAGTCCGGAGCTTTTTGATGGTTCAGCCGTGTTGAGAGAGATTGTCAATAAAGCTAATTTAAAAAGCCCTTCAACATTTACAGCAAACTCGCTGAGGCACCATGCCGCCACCTCCTCCCAGTTACATGCAAGGAATGATACGTTTACAAAACGACTGTCTCAGTTCATGGGGCATGATCTGAAAACACACGAGTCATATTATGAGATGCCATTACCACTAGTGCAAAAATTCTTAGTCGGCCCAAAACTGCTTCAAATGACTTTACCAAAATCTTCATCGTCTGCTTCGGAAACTGTAACGTCTAATGCTTTATCGTTACAAGATTCAGCCAGTGAAATCCAATACTTTCATATGTCAACCACGGAAACAAACCAAAGTGAAGATTCAAATTTATCGATGAACCAAAGTGAAGATTCAAACTTATCGACTTCAACTTTCGGCACGACCGATACCTTGTCTCAAAACGATGTTTCAGTCCCATCAACTTCAAATTCAGACGCGACCGATGCTTTGACTTCCATTCCATCAACTTCAACTTCAGACACGACTGATGCTTTGACCAAACTACCAAGTTCACAAACCGATAAAAGTTCAGGAGAAACACATAATGAGAGTTTAGTAATGACAAATGCCGAGTCCCAAAATGATCCAGATTTTGTTCCAGATTATGCAAATAATTTGACTTCGAGTGAGGGTGAAGAAAACTTGCACCTTTCAACAGAGTATGTGTCAAAAAAGACACACAAAAAGGTTAGGTGGACCGTAGAGGAAAAAACTGTTATATATGAAAAATTTGGTCGCCACTTTCATATGGATACTGTGCCAGTAAGAAAAGAAATTAAAAAAGTATGGGAGACTGAAAAAGCCTTGGGGAATCGTTCTTTACAACAGGTTGTCACTTACATCAATAATATTGTAAAGAAAAAACAAAGAATATCGACTCCGATAAGACAAAAGATAAAGAATATGGTTACAGATGGCAGGGAAAAATTTAGCCCATGATGTGTCTAATAACTAATTGTCGAAGTAGAATAGAACATTTCAGATAACTTTCTTTACAGGTGCATTATATTTCACTGACATCTTGCCTCAAAAGTATTATTTGAACATTATAGTTAATTTTCTCCACAGATGAATTATTTCACTGACATCTTTCCCCAAAAGTATTATTTCAACATTATAGTTAATTTTCTCTACAGATGAATTATTTTACTGACATCTTTCCCCAAATGTATTATTTCAACATTATAGTTAATTTTCTCTACAGATGAATTATTTCACTGACATCTTGCCCCAAAAATGTTATTTCAACATTATAGTTAATTTTCTCTACAGATGAATTATTTCACTGACATCTTGCCTCAAAAGTATTAGCATTGAAAGGATTAGTGCTATTCATTTTTGTATTTATCATTTTATGTGTGTAATATTGTGTTTGTGAAATATTTTCTTGTTTTAGCGAGAAATGTGGTTTTGGGCTAGTTATGTTTGTAAATATATTTTTTACTAGAGAGCACATTGTATAGAACTCATTATGTGTAACGTGTTTTTTAGTATATTACCAATCTATTGTTTTAAAATCAAATGTTTTGCTCCAATATGGTTCCTACTATGTACTGAGTATCGCTACTGTGTAGTAAAAACTTCCTTTCAAATAAAGTTTGTAAATATATTTTTTACAATTTTGTACCTACAGCTTAATACATTGTATAGATCTCATTATGTGTAATGTGTTTTTTAGTATATTACAAATCTATTGTTTAAAAATAAAATGTTTTGCTCCAATATGGTTCCTACTATGTACTGAGTATCGCTACTGTGTAGTAAAAACTTCCTTTCAAATAAAGTTTGTAAATATATTTTTTACAATTTTGTACCTACAGCTTAATACATTGTATGGATCTCATTATGTGTAATGTGTTTTTTAGTATATTACAAATCTATTGTTTTAAAATAAAATGTTTTGCTCCAATATGGTTCCTACTATATACTGAGTACCGCTACTGTGTAGTAAAAACTTCCTTTCAAATAAAGTTTGTAAATATATTTTTTACAATTTTGTACCTACAGCTTAAAACATTGTATTTTTGCTCCAATATGGTTCCTACTATGAAATGAGTATCGCTACTGTGTAGTAAAAACTTCCTTTCAAAATGTTGTGATATTGATAAACTTCAAGTATACATATTTTCATTGGTTGTAAAATTGTTTTGAACCACAATATGTGTTTGAAGCGAAATAAATCATATTTTTGAAATATCGTCATTTCTTTCATTCCACCTTTCATGAGGTTTGCAAAAACATACGAGTGATAATGGATTCTCTGACATGATGGTGCATCATCAATCAAATAACTTGATGATGCACCAACACAGCAGTGGTGCTAAAAGGACAAATTATTGGAATAGTATTGATTCAAACCACTGTTCACACCGGAATAGAAAAAAGTGTGGTAACAACCCATGTAATGAAAATAAACTTTACATGCCCCGGCAAAGGACATGTTCATTGGTAAACCATCCCGACAGATTTGTCGGAATATGAAGTGAGTGAGAAATTGTGTAAGTTCCGATGGCCGCGCAATCAAAGTGCCGCTTTGCAACTACACGCGGGCACCGAGGAGTTGAAACAGTTCCGACGGCCGCGCAGTGAAAGTGCCGTTGTGTAGCTACATGCTCTCCCCGCCCCGCGCGGCCTTCAAAACTCCGACACTGTCGGGATCCGACACTGTCGGGGGGACTCCGACACTGTCGGGATCCGACACTGTCGGGGGGACTCCGACACTGTCGGGGGGGGGGGGACTCCGACACTGTCGGGATCTTTTCCGACATTTCTGTCGGAGATTTTTCCGATACTTCAGTCATTGGGTCTTTCACGTCGGGTCCAGTTCACAACTGTGGTCTGCGGCGCTAAGTCACTAAGGTTTTCATTTTTCAATCGGGAACTCGATACACAAACAAATTACTTTTTTATCGGTTTTCCGAACAATGCAAGTTTCTCTCTTCGGACTTTTGCCAATCCTGGAAAAGTTCCTAAACTTTGAAAACCCGGCAAACTTGCCAAATGCCAAAACCCAACAAATACAACTGTCCAACAAGCCGCGAAGTACTAGTACATGTGTCGGGACTCCGAGCCACTAAATTTTAATTTTTCAATTGGGAATTCAATTCACAACCAAATTACTTTTATCGGTTTCCCGAATAAAAGACGTTTCTCTCATCAGGCTTTTGTCAAATCCCAACAGATCTCCGGATGACTAGCTGAGTCCTCGGAGGTGTTGGAGGCCTCTATTCCAGAATTATCTGAAAACGGGCGATGATGGCAAATTTTTTTGTAGAGAAGGTGCTCGCCATTTACGATAGGTATAAAATATTTGGTGGGTAATGCGCTCGCTATTTGGTCGGCACTGCCGATATCGATAGATATCGACAAATCAGGAGATCCACTACCCGGAACATTGGCGGCCAGTGCTGAGAACGGGAATATGCGAGAAAGAAGAGGTGCAACTATTCTGGAAAGCAACCAAGACAGTGATGTAGTGGACAATGGACTAATGGAGTTTTTGAACACTGGAATAAAATTGCCAGTAATTCAACTTCTCATCGGGGTAAACTTTTAAAAATAACATTTTACAAACAAATTAATTGTTTCAACGGTTTCTCGACAGCATAACATTATTCTACAAAACAAATTAATTGTTTCAACGAGCATTCAACCTGTTTGAAGGAAGTATCATTTTAGGCCAGTAAAAATAAGGTTGAGCCTGGACAAAATTCCCAGAAGGCTGTAAATCGTATTAATCTTTCCGTTTTACATCCAAGTATATGAATTTGAAGTTTGTCCCATTTTTCCTAGTGTGCTTTCGACCTGGGACCACAAACATATCACAGTTTTGGGCCATTTTTAGCGAATTTCCTTAGAAATAAGCAATTACCTTTGTTTTAACAGAACAGAATGGACAAAAAATATCTGTTCAGGGTAACCTCAGCAATCATATTAATATTTATATTAATTGACAGCTTTTTATGTGTACTTTCTGGATATGAAGTGAGTTTATTGTGAAAACGCATTTTTACCACCAAAAATCACAATTTGTTTCAAAATTTAACATGGGCTTATTTATGGAAAATAGAATTTTCATTTTTTTGAGTTTTGTTAGCACGATAACTCTTGTATATTTTCCCCGGTTGTATAAAAATTTAGTACAGACATGTAAAACTAAATTCTCTTGGACGAGTTTGTAAACCAACCAGATCGACATATCCAAAGTAGGGCAAAGGCCCCATTTTACCCCCCAAAAATGGGTTTTTTGAGTTTTTCAAATTGAGATCAACTTGTTTATGGCACAAAATTCAAAAATTTATATATTCTTGAGGCAGCAAACCCGCATATTCACATTCCCAATGTTAACCTTAGGGGGAATCAATAAAATTGAACACATTCCATATCTCCTAATATATCTTAATAGAACTAGTTATGTAGCTTTATCTAGTTAAGACTGATTTGATTACGGTAAAAAATCCCCAAGTATATAGATTGCTGAGGCAGCAAACCTGCCCACTCATCTCCTCAATGTTGACCTTATAAAAAAATAAATGTGTGTAGCCTGCTTATTTCTCAACGTATCTCATTGAAACTTGGTATGTTCCTTGGTAAAATAGACCTTAAAAGAAAAATTCGCCAAAGCCCTTTATTCAACTGACCATAAATCAACTAACTATTTAAAGTATCTTTATCAGAATGTACTCAATAAATACAGAATTTTGGCCTCTACAATTCTGGTATTTAAAAATTTTATGTTAAAAACGGTTTTTTACTCATTTGCAAAAGAATAAAAAATTGCACAAAACTCTGATATTTTTGTGGTCCCAGGTCAAAAGCACACTAGGAAAAATGGGACAAACTTCAAATTCATATACTTAGATGTAAAACGGAAATATTAAGATGATTTCCAGCTTTCCCGGAATTTTTTCCAGGCATGACAAATTTTTGATCTAATTTTACTGGCCTATTTAAATACGTTAAGTAAATAATATACTAAAAACGCATATTTAATCATTCATGAGCTTTAAACATGAGGAAATTTAACAAAGAGACCATATTGGTTTTCATTAGTAATACATACACTTTTGTATTTTTTGTATGTATTATAGTCAACAAATATATAAACAATGAACTCAAAACACTAAAAACAAACAAATAATTTAATCTCATGAAAAAATTAAATTCAATCATATGGTCAGTTTTATGAATAAAATGGTATAAGAGCGCACAGGTTTGCTGCCACTGAAACGCAAATTAGATTATTCACAAATGACAAACATACTAGTTCAAAAAAGTGCGCCTTCCACAAGAAACAGATTATAGATGTACCAAATATCTTATCGTTTATCTTCAATGGTTGTGTCTAAAGAGGTTAGGGATTATGCCAGTTCACAGTTGAATAAAATTGGTCCGTAAATGGACCAATGCAAGATAAAGTGTTAAGTGGGTTAAACACAGGTTTAAATTGATACTGCAACATTGAAAAAGGTTATTTATTCATTTGAATTTCAACTTTTCTTTTCTAAAATTAAAATATTCCATCTTTCCATCTACTTTCATCTGCTCATAACTCAATCTGTAGAATCCTGAAGTATATATGCATTTTTGTGGTTCTTCTTTTACCTCGTACATTGTGTTGTAGCGCTTATAGCGTTCTTTTTTTTCTTCTTCCGTCTCCCTGAACAAACAAACATTTCCATAATTAAATATGTGCAAGGAAGGTAATTGCAAATACAGTGGAGCGCCGATTATCCGAACATCGGTCATCTGAACCGTCGGTTAACCGAACACCGTAATAATTCATATTTGAACATGCTGAACTATACTCCAGTACTTTTAATTTTGGTTGGAATGTAAAAAAAACAATTTTGGTCGGAATGTAAAAAAAACTGCACTGTTAGAATAATTTATTTTTACTTAAGTTAAAAATTTCTGTAAAAAATGGAATTTAAAAAAATTGCACCGTTAGAATTATTTACTTTTACTTTATTGGGTGCGTTCAGCCGCATTCCACTAGTGGGTAATATACTAGAACAGTAGTGGTGGACATACCATCTACCGATCATTGTTGTGCATCCACCGATGTTGTGTTTACGGTGGATTCGGTAAGTAACCGGACATTGTTGATTGTCAAGATGCGGTGGATTTGCCTATTAGTGACTATGGTAACCGGTTATCCACCGGTAACTGCGGCTGAACGCGCCCATTGACACCATTCATTGTACCTGTGTACTTCATGAATAAAAAGATTTTGAATTAACCTCCTGAGACCCAATGTACCTTTTTTGGGACAAATAAAACATGCGATTTTGAACTTTGTTATTTTCCATAACCTCCTGAGACCCAATGTACCTTTTCAGGGACAAATAAAATATGCGATTTTCAACCTTATTGTTTTCTATAGTTTATTCCCTATTGTTAAGATTTTGATCTCGACTTTCAATGTTGACTGTAGGAATGTCGACGAAAAATAAAGTTATAAGTACAGGGTGTTAACTGGGTTTAGGCTCATTCAGATATCGATTGGTGTTCAGATTTCGCGTTGTGGAATGTCATGTTGCCCTTCATGTGGAGGTACGGATCACAAACGATCCAGTTCAAAAAAGTGCGCCTCCCACAAGAAACGGATCAGGGATGATGGAAACAACGACTTGGACCGAATATACACCGTGAAGAAATGTATCGGAAGTTTCTTCTGTCCTTTATCGTCGAAAAAGGATGAATTGTGGAAAGAGATCAACAGGGATGTGAAAGAGTTATCATCCATGCAAATCGAAATGTCACTGTTGATAAATGTCTTCTACAAATCGTATATGGACAGAATGTCCACCTCAGAATTTGTCCACTGCTTTCCTAAGATAAACGCTTTGAGGTTTTTGCACGCTTTGAAAGGGTCCAATCCCAAAATTCATGATCCTGATCATGTCATTGACCGTTATTTGGCTATGAGACAGTTCCCAAATTACGATTGTAAAAGTAGAAACCAATTGATGGTTCATATCGCAAAACGTTATGAAACCATCACACAGACCAACATCACTTTTCACGCATTTTCAAGGATCAAACGCTATTTGAAAATGAAATTTCCAACGTTATCGAATAAAGAAGTCCACGATACTTGTTTTGACATTTTCTACGAAAATAAATCATCGACTAACGACAAGAATCAAGAAATTGAAGAATGGTTCAATAATAATGGTAATGTTACGAACCGAGTAATCAACAAAGACTACTGGAAATTCATCAAGTTATTCTACAACATTCAAAAAGAGTTTACTTCTGCTGGGCGAAAATCGTTTGTTTTGTTTCCGATATTCAGAAACGGAGCGTCTCATTTGACATACGACAGTCTTGCATTGTATGAACTGTTACGGAGGACGGATCCAAAAAATGTCCCCGGATCATGGAAACAGTTCAATGAAATCAGCGCTAGTATCTACTGGAAGCGGTATTTCAATTGTCCTCCCGGTTTTGGATACAGCATACAGACGGATGGGATTCAAGTATCGTTATCCATCAATAAAACAAAACAATCGCATATTACTAAACAAGAAGGATGTCCGGTAAAAAAGAGAAAAACGGATTTTCAAGAAAATTGTACCGATATCGTGTCTGTGGATCCGGGTGCTATCTTACCTCTTGTTACCTGCCGCAAAAGAGAGCAGAATGATTTCATCTACCAATCACTATCTGCAGGACGCGTAATCTGTGATACCGGTGAATACTTTCGTGAGAAGAAAAGAAAACGGTGGACAAATGATATCGACCGTGAAATCCGAATGGATCGGGAGCGAATAGAAAAGGAAAAAAATATTGTTATTGGGAAGAGAAGTTTCGATTACTGGACGTTTACAGAATTCAAACTGAAATGGTTCAAACGCCGACAAGAGATTTACGTTTTACGTAGAATGAGAAGGTTAAAGTTCGACCGATACACGAGGTTTCAACGGTTTTTCGACAACATCGCCAAAGAGTACTTTACGCCTGAAGATAAAGTGATCGTGTACGGAGCCGGCGCTACGTTCATGAAGACCGCTAAGTTTCGCACCAGGAGAAAGTTTTCACATGAAAAACTAATATCAGCCCTACGGAGACGAGGACACAAAGTTATAGTGTTTGACGAGAGATACACAACTAAAAGGTGTAGTTCTTGCAACAAACAGAACATTTCATCAAATGTCGTCGTGTCGAAGACACCACACCGTTATGTCTACTGCCCAGTATGTCATAGTGGCGTGAACAGGGACAAAAATGGTGCAAAAAACATTCTGTTGAATTATGTCCGTTCGTCTTTCGTCGGCGGACAAGATTTTGAGCCATAAGTTTCAAAATCGTATCCTTCTCAGGAACACTTGGGACTGAGGAGGATAAGACTGATAACTGGCAGCAAAAACTACAAAGCTACAAAGGAACTTAAAACCCCTGTCTTTGGGTATTTTTAATAGGAAGCATGTCGGTATTTACAATTTTCCTCCACAAATTTTGAAAAAAATCAAGTTTTTTATTATTTAAAAATATAGAAGGTGAAAGTTTCCTAGGATATATTAATTATTAAATAGATCCTGTATAGAACTGTAGATTTATTAGTAAAAAGTAAAAAATATCTCTAATCTGTTCACCCTTTTCTTTTCTACTCATGAAAGTATTCACTGGTGTCACAGATTACGCGTCCTTTAGATAGTGATTGGTAAATGAAATCATTCTGCTCTCTTTTGCGGCAAGTAACAAGAGTAGCACCCGGATCCACAGACACAATCTAACGCATAAAAACCCCGCAAATCCGAATGGATCCGGGAACAAATGGAAGAGGAAAAATATTGTAATTCGAAAGAGTAGTTTGAACTACTGATCCTTCACAGAATTCAAACTGAAATGGTTCAAGGCTACTTTGTATCGTTTGATTCAATTATACCAAATAGAATATATGAACTCACGTTGCCAATTCCTCGGATCTGTAAAATTCATCAAAGAACTCCAACATTTCTGTCCTTTCCTTTGATGGGGGTTTCTTTTTAAACCTTTCCTCGTTGTATGCTCTGAAAAAAAACAAAAATATTTGTCTATAAGATTTAAACGGTGCGCGAACAAAGTCGTATTGATATGAACATTGACTCATATATGAGGTGAGCCCTTTACTTTCGGGCATGTTATGTAAACAAATGTGTCTCTTGCGAAAGGTAATTTTGTAAATTATGCGGGGCTCTTGTTGAGAAGCACGGTTTCACTCGATAGACAGACAAACAAAACATCTCATCTTGGAAAATTTCAAATAATTCAATTCTGCATTTGTAATGTGAGCAAATAGACATTCTAAGGGTACGTTCATACCAGAGCCGGGAGGCAAGCACACTCGCTCCATCGCTCCATCGCCGGTTCACACCAGCCAATCAGAAGCGGTTCTACATGGGACACAAGCTCTAAGCCAGGGTCAGAGCAAGGGAGCAATCCTGGGTGGTTGTTTGTAAACAAAGCCAATTGTTGTAAAATTAGATGAAAATTGTAGATGCGAAGGAAAACGTGCAAAGAGGAAAAGATATTGGGAACAAAATTTTGTCATATAGACGTAGTTTATTTCAGTAAGTAAGTTAATTTTACTATACAGCGTTTTAGTTTAATGCAAAGTAAGTAAATATAAGGGATAAATTAAAAAGGCCATATTATAAAATAAAATGTAAAACTTATAAATAGATACAAAAAAAATTGAAAGTTCTATACATCAATATAATTATGAAAAGGAAAATTAAAAAATCTTTTTTGTCTATTATGGACCCCACTGTTGTCATTTTGGGTTGCAAAAAACTTAAAAGTCTCTTCCCTCTTCTTATAAGGTGACGTAATATTAGATGTGCGATCCCAAAAAGAACATCACGAAGACGGAGAAGATAAGAATGATGAGCGCATTGTACATTTTAGATACAAGAACTACAATTATTATCGTTATTTCTTTTAGTTAGAGAATGCGTGGTTGCAGCGCGGCATTTTAAGCAAGTTTCGACCTAGTTCACTTAATTATTCCGTCATGATTTTCGACCTTTCCAGACCTCCACCAGCGAGATTCATGTCACGTTCTAAGATAATATTCAATCTATTGTTGTAAAACAATGTTTAAAGTAAAATTTAGTCCAACTTTATGCGAGTGTTAACACTGCACACATTTATGTTAAACTAAATTGATTTTAAATTGAGTGTATTGATTAAACTTCCCGTTGCGGAAGACAACTCGTCGTCTATGTGAAGCTATAGCCTATAGACTAATAGCCTAACAACTATTTGGTGCGTCGTAATTTCATAATGTAGTAAAATGAAAAGTCTTTATTTTAGAATACCGGAAGGTTGGTGAAATAAATATTCTTACCATGGAAAATAAAAGGACGAATTTATTCTATAGTATAACTATAAATTAAAATCATTTGCAATAAATTTTCCGAAAAATAAAACTTTTTTAGAAATAAATTTAAGTATTTTTTCTAAGCAGTTTAAACCTGAAAGAATTCACACACTAAAAACAATAATAATTTTCAAAAACTCCATTTAATCCATTTTCAAAAATCAGAATAATCTTTGAAATTTCTTAACAGAATATAAAATTCACCAGGTTGCGTCCATTTATCCACCACTTCTACCCGTTTGCTCGGCGATCTCAGTGCATTTCTTGGTTATGTAGTTAACGTTTCATCGCGGCCATTCGCAATGACAGTAATATTCTTATTTAAAGATATATTCTTTATTTATCTTCATCTAAGTTATCAAACTAATAAATGAAAACAATTTAAAATATAGTATAGATAACATAAAGTTCTAAATGAAGTACTTGTAGGCCTAACATTAAAACATAATTATTCATAACCAAAACAAAAGTAAACAATCATATTTAATTTGACATTTCGTTTATTGAATCAAACATCAGCTGATATACTTGCTCTGAGCCAGGGTCAGAGCCTGGGTCAAAGCTTCCCTCCCGGCTACCCACCCGGCTACCAACCAGGCTTGCCTCCCGGCTCCGGTATGAACGTACCCTAAGGTCTCACCTCGATTAGTCAATTGGGTGGTCTATACAATTTTAGAAAGTTAAGAAAAAAATCTCATGTGAACATCAACATCTAGCATATGGCTTTGAATCAAGCGTTAGAACCATGTGTTTAATGCAAACAAAACAGACGTGGAAACAACAACTCGGATCTAATTCACATCATAAAAAATGGACTTACATCAGCGCCTTCATCATTCCTTCTCTTCCGAGCCCCCGACACATTATATCTGGGAGTTCTCGCCTTTCTTCTCTTGATCCCTCCGCCATACCAGGGGTTCTGATCAAAAATACATTTTATTAGCCTAAATGACAATAAAAATAACATTTTGATTCTCATTTTCAGTCATACTTGCACTCTCATCTCATTACATCGTTTTTTCTCAATCAATATGGAATACTTGGATTTCTGAATTAAATCTTTTCGGAATGAATGATTGTTAAGCCTCACACAGTCAGATAATACACTATTTCTGGTATTATTGAATTATTTTTAGCGATAAATGTTTGATTTATTTGGATTGAAAAATACCAAATAGAAAAAATATACTCACACTGGAGCAGTGCTGGTCGACGACGACTGCTCTCGCCATCGGGAATATATATGCCTTGCGACTTCTGAGGGGTCCAGCCTCTTCCTTATAGCGGGGGCCCTGAACAAACACATTTTTAATAAAATGTTGATTTTTCAAAGTGTACTTTACTTCATTTATATCCCAATTTCTAAGTAACTGTAAATATTACATTTGGTTTCAAATCATTTATCTGATCTTTGGCTTTTATTTGAGCCATTTTCAACTGAATTTTAACTGCGTAAAAAGAGTTATGACTGTTTAAAGATCACATGATCTTCCAAATTTAACTAATTTTTACTTTCTCCCCCCTATACATAGTATATGGAGAAAGTATTGTTTTCGTCAAAATTTTCGAATTTGAGTTGTTAGTGGATATATTCGTTTTAGTGCTCCCTGAATCCAAAAAAGTGGTTTTCGGCTTGGTGTCTGTCTGTCTGTGTGCGTGCGTGCGTGTGTGCGTGCGTGCGTGTGTGTGTGTGTGTGTGTGCGTGTATGTGTGTGTGGATGTAAACAAAGCTAGAGACGACACCAGTGGTCCGATTTTCATGAAATTTGGCATGTAGGTATAAAGCCGTGGTATCTCCAGGCGTATTTTTCATTTTTTTGAATTTTTGATTTTTAAGGGTATTTACCCCATAAAAACCCATAAAAATGACAAAAATCCAAATTTCTCAAAAACGGCTCTAACGATTTTGATAAAAATGTCATGGTTTTTAGTGCTTAAGATAACAAATAAAATGACACCACCCGCATGTCTGTAAAAGTTCAGGTTCAGAAGTTATGAGGGTTTAAGTGTTGAAAAATTCACAAAAACTGTAACGTCCAAAGAAAATATACTTGCAACCATTAAATTTGGCTTAAAAAACTATACTTGCAACCATTAAATTTGGCTTAAAAAACTAAATAATCTAGTATTTTGAATCATCAGTCTACGTCAACTGGTTGCAAAGATATTTGATATTTTAGTTTGGCGGTAAACGCAGTACGTTGTCCAATGTTATTCTTATGGCAAATATTTAAAAAAACTGATATCTCCGTTATTTACCAACCGATTTTGATAAAATTTGGTGTATATTTGTGTGATAATTAATTGTTAATTTGTTTTATTTCACTATCTTGTTTTAAATTACTTGAAGGGAGAAAGTATGTGTCAGTTTCTTGATACCGTTTATTTTGAATTACTTTTGGTCTTTCAACAGGAACCAAGATAGTTACAAGTTAAGATTAAGAAATGCGAGCTTATGCAGTGTTCCAAAAAAAATTTAACTTTTTATACCAAATGTTATTTGATGTAAAATACTGCAGAAAATAAAGATTTTTTATTTAAATATTTTTGATTTAATGATGTGAGAAGAGAATGAAATAATCAGATAATACATCATTCTGGTGTTACTGAATTAATAGAAAATATAAACTCACATTTGAGTAGATTTCTTAGCCGCGATACCACGTCTCTGGGTGACCTCCATGTCAGTTGAATGTTGTATGACTATAGAGTGTCAACGTGTCGCGTTATTTATACCAGCGGTTGCCCCCCCCCCCCCCCCCCCCCCCGGTAGTGGGGTGAGTGGGTGTGAGGGGGGATTTGTGAATTAATCGATTTCCCGAACGATTTTAAAATTGAATCGGGATTCCGATGCAAAGTTAAAGGACACGTCATTACAGGGCCCAAATAGTTAAAATTACATCATTTCGTTTTCTTCCATCTGTGTGCTCAAAATTTCCATTGAAAACACTTTTATGCAAGTAAAAGCAAAAAAATGCCCGATTAGCAGTGTGCCTGTTCTTATCCAAGAAAGAAAAAGTGATCGACTTACCTTGTCATCCAATTTCATCCCCGAGGAAACAGATTGAAAGTGTCTTGATTTATGCATATAACTTGGAGAGTTAACTTTGAAATCAACAGAGCTTGAGCTATCTGACATTGAAGAGTTGCCACGATCTGATATTCCTCTTGATTCATTAACTTTGAAATCAACAGAGCTTGAGCTATCTGACATTGAAGAGTTGCCACGATCTGATATTCCTCTTGATTCATTATTCAAATCAGTTGAAATATTTAATTTAAAATAATCGGAGCTTCCACAATATGACATTGAAGGGTTAACTTTGAAATAAACGGAGCTATCATTGCTGTCATTATCTCTTATTCCTCTCGAATCATTTATGCAATTTGAAATATTTAATTTAAAATCATTGGAACTTTCAGTATATGACGTAAAGTCTTTAGATTCATCTTTTTTTGACTTAAGCATATTAATCCACTCTTCAACCCTGTTATATTTATAAATACCGGTGTCTGAAGTACTTGATGATATCACTTGCTGTTCAGTTCTTTTTGGTTTTCTCAAGTTTTTGTTTAAATTTACATTGAAATTTATTAATATTTTTAATATTTCTGTCCCATTCAATGTTGAGTTTGTTAGCTCTTCTAAAAAATCAATTAGATTTACAACTAGGTTGCGAAGGCTTTTTTTTATTATTCTCACATGTTGCGCATATATTAAAAATATATGTATGAAAAACCACCTCATCTTTTTTGGGATAAGTTCAACATTTAATGATGCCATTTTATTTAGGGATTTCCATTCTTTTTCAAGAGAAGGTTTTTCTTTCAATGTCAAGAAACCACGAAAAAGAATATCTTTTTTACTACTAAAATCGATAAATTTAATACATTTAGCAAGAAAAACTAGGCGGCATCCACAAACGCAATAATCCGATTGATTGTTGCAGTTACAAATTTCATTTTCAAAACCGTTAATTATTTTATTTTTACAAAATGTATTGTCACTCAAAACACTTTCAATGTCTATGAATTCCATAGTAAAAAATAGAAGGAAAATTCAAACACCAATCACACTAAACATGACTTATCGTCGACGCACACTGAACAGAAGTGCGACACCTATGCTATTATATACTACACGACATTTGCATCTAAAATGCACTCGCAGAACGCGGGGCGATGCATTAAATGTAGACTGCAAGAGAAAGTTAGTTTTATGCAACTGGGAAGACAGGATTGCAATTGAATGTGCAACCAGTACACGGTTGCAATTGCACTGTCTAGGTTTCCACCACTTCCTCTTTCATTAGCAAGAATCAAATGAGTTTGAATTCTTATGAAACTACGGGAGTATGAAATAATGGGTTTCAGAGTTTCAAATAACTTGTTTCTTTAAAAGAGTCTGATACAAACAGAGTGTGAATTCAAAGGTTTACATAAAAAATACTAGGAGTATTAAATGATGGATTCGAGAGTTTGAATTGACTCGGTCCTGTAGAAAACACTATTACAAACTAAGAGGAATGAGTTTGGAATGGCTGTTTAAAATGAGATTAAATAGATTTATGTACGTAAAAACTAAAAAGTAAGAAAAGAGTCTTAATTGACTGTTTGCAGGTTTGCCCATGTCGTTGAGTTTGAAACGTATGACATACAGAAAAAGAGACTGAATTTTCGGCCTCATTTTCAATCTCTTTAAAGAGGCCTAAATAGTTGGGCCGCGTGCCAAATGAGGCCGATAGTCGGGGCTGATATATCTATATATATATATATATATAGATATATATATATTGCTTTGGGAGAAAGTTAACTAATTTACAACACTGTCCTAAATTAATGGTATATATATATATTTTTTTTTTTTACCCACTAAAACCCCCTACGATCTCCCGTAATCCCAGACGGAACTGCTTATAAAAACATTACTTCGCCTGGGCGGGCTGGCTGGTCACATCACGTGATCAAGGGTCGAGACAACCCTCTCTGTTCTTGACGCGTAGCAGCCTCTCAGCGTAAGCCGAGACTGCTCGCCATTTTTCATTAGACTCCAGCATGACATCCACAATAGTTTCCGGGCTCACATACCCGATCGCGGTTGCCAGCGTCAGCCTTTCAGCCTCGAACCGAGTGCACCTGAAGAACGTGTGACAGACGTCATCACACTCTTCTGGGCAGATTTCAGCTCCGTAGAGCAGGATGGAATGAGGTGACACCATCAGAAGCCGCCTTTTCCAGGTCGATGGACCCCCGAGATTTGCCATGAGTCTTCCTAATTGTGACACCAGAACTGAAGCTTTGTCACATGCCGCGCTGATGTGCTCCCAGTAGGAAAGCCGGCTGTCAAGCGTAACCCCCAGGTACTTCGCCGCTCGCATCGTCTGGACCAACTCGGAACCCACCATCATCGGGACAGTGGTAGTTATTCTCCGTCTGGTGTGCATGACAATCTCCGTTTTGGAGAGAGCCAGCTGGAGGCCATGATCCTCCATCCAGACACTGACGCGGTTCATTACAATACCCAGTTTGATTTGAGCAAGCTCAGCATTCCGAGCGGTTATGACTGCTGCGACGTCGTCAGCGTATCCCACCAGAAACACATCATGCGGCATGTCCAGTCATATGGCGGAGAAGGCCGTCATATGAGACGTTCCACAGGTCAGGGCCGAGAACCGAGCCCTGAGCAGCCCCTGCGGTTACCTCCCTAACAACAAGTCCGGAAGAAGTCTCATACTGCAGCCGCCTATCCCTCAAATACGCCCTCACCATGACAAGCAGGTATTCGGGCACACTGAAGGTCCGCTGCAACGCGTCAATCATTTTGGCCCAGCTAGCCGAGTTAAAAGCATTTTTGACGTCCAGTGTCACAAGAAGGACGATATCACGGGCTTGGTGGCAGGCAATCTCAGCCCGCTGAACGGCGCCAACCACCTCAGAGATGGCCAAGACAGTTGAATGGCCCTTCCGAAATCCATGCTGGTTAGTGGAAAGATCACCAGCATCCCGAATGGCTTCGTGTAACCTGGGTTGAAGGAGCTTCTCCAAAAGTTTCCCCGCCGTGTCCAACATGCAAAGAGGTCGGTACGACGACGGAGAGTCTGGGGCTCCACCCTTGCCTTTGTTATTCAAAACGAGTCTGGCGATCTTCCAGCGAGTCGGAAAGACCCCAGCCGCTAGGCAGGCGTTAAACATGCGCAGCAAGAGCTGAGGGTGACTGCTAGCCACGACTCGGAGAGCCTCAGCTGGAATGCCGTCGGGCCCGGGTGCCTTCCGGTTCTTCAGGGAAGACGCCGCTGTGACGAGCTCCTCCTCACAAAACAACGGAACTCCCACTCGCTGCACCGGGTCACTACTTAAATCCCGCACAGGATGTGAAGGGAAAAGAGATCGCTTGAAATGTACGGAAATGACACGCGGAATTTCAGCCTGAAATTAGCGCTCTCTCTCTCTGGAATTAATGCTTTTCTTGAGTTAAGCCGAATCTTGCAAACGCTAAAAAGATCTGAATACTCTAACAAGGCGTCATAAAAAATCCAGAATGTTTTAGACAATTTATTTTATAGTAAAATAATGCCTTGTTAGTTTTTAATTTACTTATAAAAAACTTGAGTTGGATAACATGTGACTATTTAAATCGACCTAATTAATCACATAGCCAAACGATACTTTATTAAGGGAAAAAATGATAAAGGGGGGGAGTTACGTACAAATTGACAAATTACAGTTACGGTACCTCAATTTTTACAAATCAAGCACTGTATATATATATATATTATATGAATAATGATATGTATATGTATACATATCATTAAATATATATATATTTTTTATTTTCAATTTTTTGTTATGTTTTCGCATTACACATTTGCTAATAACTTTAACTTCCCCCAAGGTGCGCTCCGAATTGCCCGAAGCTACAGGACCGTCCCTGAGTCTGCGGTTCTGGCTGTGGCCGGGGTGATACCTATAGACCTGTTAGCTCAGGAACGTAGGGAGATCTTCGTCCTCAGCGCAGAGCTAGGCCGAAAGGAGGCTGCGTCACGAGCCCGTGACAACACCATGCGGGCGTGGCAGCAGCGTTGGACCGAGTCAAACGTCGGTCGCTGGACCTTCAGGCTCATTCCAAACCTCGAGCCATGGGTCCAGCGAAAGCATGGAGAAGTTTCGTTCTTCCTGTGTCAGCTGCTGACGGGCCACGGGTATTTTCGGAGCTACTTACACCGGATGAAAAAGGTCGATACGCCAACCTGTCGGTACTGCCCAGAAGAGTGTGATGACGTCTGTCACACGTTCTTCAGGTGCACTCGGTTCGAGACTAAAAGGCTGACGCTGGCAACCGCGATCGGGTATGTGAGCCCGGAAACTATTGTGGATGTCATGCTGGAGTCTAATGAAAAATGGCGAGCAGTCTCGGCTTACGCTGAGAGGCTGCTACGCGTCAAGAACAGAGAGGGTTGTCTCGACCCTTGATCACGTGATGTGACCAGCCAGCCCGCCCAGGCGAAGTAATGCTTTTATAAGCAGTTCCGTCTGGGATTACGGGAGATCGTAGGGGGTTTTAGTGGGTAAAAAAAAAATATATATACCATTAATTTAGGACAGTGTTGTAAATTAGTTAACTTTCTCCCAAAGCAATATATATATATAATTTTGTTAGGTTAGGAAATTGTTATTGTTTATTACTTTGCCTTTCAGCGTCACCTCTTTAATTTGACACTTAAATCATGAAGTTGACACTTAAATCATGAATCATGATGGAAATAAGCTATGCCCCCATAGCAATTAATCAATTTATGTGTCGAAAAGTATGTTTTCGCACTTTTCCAGTCGAATGGGCTCATTTTTAGACTTAAAATATGTTTAGTTTAGCCCCTATGCGCAAAAAGTCGGGAAAACTAACGATATTCTAACTCTTACTTAATTTTAATGCTAGATAAAATATTACCGTCTCAAAAAATATAAAAAAATGCGGGGAGTAATTTTGGTCCAGAGACATTTCACCGTAATTTTCACCCTTGTGCACTTTTCATGCACTTAAGTGACTAAGACCGTCGTGGATTGAAAATGAGGAACGCCCCAAAGCAATTAATTAATTTATACGTCAATAACAACAATTTGTTTGAAATAACTTATTAACTTATATCTAAATAGCTTACGTTTATATTGTCTTATTACGACCATTTGCATCGCCTATTTCCTCGTCAAAGTTTAATTAAAGCATATTTAGCTTTTTTTAACGCACTTGTGTCAAAATGATAGTCTATTGATATTGTAATACTACTCCTGCAAAATTTTCAATTCGTTTCTTCGCCTTTTAAAAATTCATTAAAATATCTTAAAATGTCTTATTACGGCAAATCTTATATACATTATAACATTATTTGTCGTTTATTATCGTCGAAACATATTATATGTGAGGTTACTCCGTGTTTCAGTATCACCCGAGACCAACCTCGAGTTCTGCCGGGTTAAATGCAAATACCCGGTGTTTTTTAAACCAGCTGTTTAAGTTTTGGGCGTCAAAACGTTTTATTTAATAACAACTGTAAATAATATAATGTAATGGTTTTCCTGAAAGCCTCCTTCTCGCTTTTTAGAGATGAAATTTAACTAGCTTCGATAAAATCTTTCTGGCCATTCACGCAATGAAAACCACCGATGAATTTATTTATGTATCAATGAAGGAAACTTCTTAAATAGTTCCATGCTCTTCAGGAAAATGTCATCAAATATGCACGAACATTTCATGTTGTATTTATAGCTTCTGTGAAAAGTTTAAAACTCGGTATCGGTGTAGATCGACGAGTGTATAAAATTTATCAACATCTGTTCCTCCTTTTGAGAAATAATCAGTGAAATCCTAAATTTCGGATTAAACTCCCAGTTTGATAGTTTTTTTCACAGCGGTTTTATACGATCACAACAACACGAATGAGTTTTGAGTGATAGCTAAGTGATTCCTTGCTACCCAGGAAATCACCATCGCAATTTTATCGTTGGTGAAATCTACTGTCCTAATTATGTTAACCTTTACTTTTAACTTCCTGTTGGTGTTAGCTTCAGTTTCTTGCCTCATCTTGCATTCCCTCGCCACTTTTTTCGCCCGATTCCAGATTTAATCCGGAGTTCACATTGCTTTCTAGAACCCTGGTGACAATCATACATTCCTCAGTTGTATTCAAACTAAACATTTCCACTCAGTCTGCAGTTTGTTCGTGTCCGTTTAATTGAGAGGTTAACGGGCTTTTTTGGTTTATCTTGGGTTTTGTAACATCATAAAACAAACCCATATTTATTCTTTAAACATGGGTCTTAAACAATAACCACCGATGAATTTATACATCGGGAATTTATACGTGACCTATACGGAGGGTCCAAGGGGTTTTTTGTCCCCTAGTTCGATAAGGGGGGCAGGTAGATGGTACAAACCCAATATATTTGTATTCAGGGAAATACAAGAAACCTATCTAAGGTAAAAAGTAATTTTTTACATTAGGGGGGCCAAAACCCCCCTTTGGGTAAAAAAGGGGGGGTCGTAGGGAGACGGCGATGGTTCCATTGAATTTCTCGCCCCGAAAATAGGGTACATTCTGAGTTTCAGCCTCACAGCTCAACTGGAACATACTGACTCCCAAGACCCCTATACGGGGGGTCCAAGAGGTTTTTTTCACCCTAGTTCGATAAGGGGGGGCAGATAGATGGTACAAACCCGATATTTTTGTGTTCAGGGCGATACAAGGAATCGATCTAAGGTAAAAAATATTTTTCTTAAATTAGGGGGGCCAAAACCCCCCCCTTTAGGTAAAAAAGGGGGGGTCGTAGGGGGATGGGGATGGTTCCATTGAATTTCTCGCCCCAAAAATAGTGTACATACTGAGTTTCAGCCTCACAGCTAAACTGAAACATACTGACTCCCAAGACCCCTATACGGGGGGTCCAAGGGGTTTTTTGCCCCCTAGTTCGATAAGGGGAGCAGATAGATGGTACAAAACTGATATTTTTGTGTTCGATACAAGGAATCGATCTAACGTAAACAATTTTTTTCTAAAATTAGGGGTTCCAAAACCCCCCTTTAGGTAAAAAAGGGGGGGGTCGTAGGGGGACGGCGATGGTTCCATTGAACTTCTCGCCCCGAAAATAGGGTACATTCTGAGTTTCAGCCTCACAGCTCAACTGGAACATACTGACTCCCAAGACCCCTATACGGGGGGTCCAAGAGGTTTTTTGCACCCTAGTTCGATAAGGGGGGCAGATAGATGGTACAAACCCGATATTTTTGTGTTCAGGGCAATGCAAGGAATTGGTCTAAGGTAAAAAATATGTTTTTTTAATTTGGGGGGCCAAAACCCCCCCTTTAGGTTAAAACGGGGGGGGTCGTAGGGGGATGGGGATTGTTCCATTGAATTTTTCGCCCCGAAAATAGGGTACATACTGAGTTTCAGCATCACAGCTCAACTGGAACATACTGACTCCCAAGACCCCTATACGGGAGGTCCGAGGGGTTTTTTGCCCCCTAGTTCGATAAGGGGGGCAGATAGAAGGTACAAACCCGATATTTTTGTGTTCAGGGCAATGCAAGGAATTGGTCTAAGGTAAAAAATATATGTTTTAGCGAATTTCCCCTATAGGGAAGTAGCTATTACCGTAGGCGGCACGGTGAGACTTAAGCCCGGGACCATGTTATTTTTTCATTTTGAGGTCCCTAGACCCCAAAACCTGTCCGTAGGCGCGATAACTTTTGTAAAAAAGGTCCGATCTTGATGAAATTTGGAGCAAACGTGTAAAGCGTCATTCATGACGTCGAGTTCGAAAGCCAGCAAGATTGATTTACTCTAAGAAGGTTTTTTTCACAAAATAAAATTTATTTTTAAGATTTAACACCTTTTCACTAATTATTTTTAAACTTAATTGTCAAAATTGGATTCAGCTTAAAAAAAACAAACAATTCAGCATTTTGAATTATTATTCTACGTCAATCCGTTGCTTAGATATTGGATGATATTGGATGTGCTAAACACAGTACGTTGTCCAATATTGTTTTTAATTTTTTCCCTCCAAAAAGTATAGACACCCTGATTTGAGATGTTTTTAAAAAATACAATTCTGAACATATGATTAAATTTGTAGGTGTAGAATATTTTATTTGTGTTTATTTTGAATAGTTAAGAGTTCATTGATCAAGATTTTGCAGAAAATATATACTATATCAAAAAATACAAATTATTTTTAAATTTAATAAAGAAAGTAAGAGCATTTGGAAAGGGGGATGTCTTGGTCTAAACTGCCTGAAAATGTAGCATAATATATGATATGTTTACAATTATGAGGATTGATAATATGTTTTATTGAAATTGGCTGGAGATGTAGGCCTGTTGCAACAGGGATGTTTTAATTACTATAAAACTGACCATATGATTGAATTTTTTCATGAGATTAAATTATTTGTTTGTTTTGAGTGTTTTGAGTTCATAGGTTATATG
Organism: Flexamia atlantica; assembly: GCA_035578135.1. Lineage (NCBI taxonomy): Eukaryota > Metazoa > Arthropoda > Insecta > Hemiptera > Cicadellidae > Flexamia > Flexamia atlantica. The sequence continues at coordinate 2,723,884 of JAQJVK010000049.1, read as the reverse complement.
TTTGTTGACATTTATATTCTATAATAAGATTACAGTTATTAAAAATTGAAAGACTAAGAATTATATAATACAAAAGTGTATGTATTACTAATGAAAACCAATATGGTCTCTTTGTTAATTTCCCTCATGTTTAAAGCTCATGAATGATTAAATATGTGTTTTTAGTATTTTATTTACTTAGCGTATTCAAATGATACTTTCCTTCAAACAAGTTGAATGCTCACATATACAAAATAAATCCTATGGAAATTCGCTGAGTATGCAGGTCTGCTGCGACGGGGGTATTTTTAATTTGGGGGGCCAAAACCCCCCCTTTAGGTTAAAACGGGGGGGTCGTAGGGGGATGGGGATTGTTCCATTGAATTTTTCGCCCCAAAAATAGGGTACATACTGAGTTTCAGCCTCACAGCTCAACTGGAACATACTGACTCCCAAGACCCCTATATGTAGGCTTACCATAAATTTTCATAGCCAACCCCGGACACCAAAATAAAGGGGGGGAAGAAGAGGAAGACAAAGAAAATGAAATGGTTTCGTAAAGTTTGTTCCGCAGTGTAATTCTCGGCTGACGGGCTACTTTGCTGCCATTTTTGCGCGCCATTACCATTTCTGGAAAACTAATTGGCTAAAAAAACAATGATGTAGGCCTTGCGACCAAGCAGAAGATGCAGTTGAGCAGTTGTCGCGCAACGAATTAGCCCGTCGCTGGCCGTGAACCTTTTAGTGTGATACCCGGTGAAACCACAAAACATCCCTTGCATTCGCATAACATTTCTTTTGTTTTGTATAAACTTTCTTAAAAACTACTCAAAACTAACTAGGCCCTATAAATTAATTTATTTCGGGCGTTTTCCTCTCTTTTTTCACGAAGGCTCACTAAAACCCCGAACAAAATTCAACCCCTGACGTTTCCCCGGACACAAGCCTGAAACCCGGACTGTCCGGGGAAATCCCTGACGTCTGGTTAGCCTACCTATATGGGGGGTCCAAGGGTTTTGTTTGCCCCCTAGTTCGATAAGGGAAGCAGATAGATGGTACAAACCCGATATTTTTGTGTTCAGGGCAATACAAGGAATCGATCCAAGGTAAAAAATATTTTTCTAAAATTAGGGGGGCCATAACCCCCCCCCTTAAGTAAAAAAAGGGGGGGGGTCTTAGGGGGACGGGGGTGGTACCATTGAATCAAGTCATGTTGCAATGCAACTGAATTAGTCTTGGTTGTATATGGTGCCATTTGATTTTATTGATATTTTTAAGGAAAAAATAACAGCATTGAAGCTGTTTTTGATCAACCAAAGCAGAATATGGTGGTCAATGTTGAGTGATGATAGTCCTTTGGTTCAAAAAGATGAGATAAAACTGCCCGACATCGATCCTGAGGTCTTTACGCTGGTGCTGAAGTAAGTACTGGTAGTCATAACATTTCTTTGCTCTTAAAAATGGCTTAAAATAGTCAGCTACCCAACTTGTCATCTCATGACTAGTAAAGTTCACCATAAACACAAAAAAACAAAAAATTCAAAAAAGTAAACAGTTTTAAAAAAAGCAAAAAAGACAAAAGTAAAAAGTAAGTAACAAGTAAAAACGTTCTCTGAGGCAGGGGAGGATGAAGAAACCTAGGACACATTTACACAGATCAAGTTAATCGGCAAATTAGCGGCCAAATATTCAAATTCACAAAAAAATACTTTATTTCGCAAAGAAATACATGATTTTACAAAAATTTGTCTTATATGAGATAACTTAATTACTAGAAATGAGTCATTTTTATATATGCGAAATTAATTCTCACATGGGACGTGCCGGTGCGTGAGAATGAGCCACATCCAACGTCAATGCGTATTAGAAAAAATATGTATGTTTAATACGGAACGCGTTTCTCGCAAAAGGGAATTGTCACTCCTTATAACTTGCTCAAGTACACGACCTGCGAAAAATTGTTACCTGAGCAGCGCTACACATACTCAACATTTAAATTTCAATCAATCAATCAAATATGTTTATTCCAAGATTTAAAAAGATACAACATTACAATACATATACATTACAGGAATTAATTCCCCGAATAGATTTTGAGTCCGTGCTCGGGGAATGAGTTCGTATCAGCGCACATCGTATTGCAATATTGTCCAGCTGACACACAAAAAAAATCTTCTAATACAAAGTAATACAAGATACTTTTTTTCTGAAACTAATTACAAAAATTATCCAGAAAAATATATTTTTTTAAAAGGAGCTACGTACAAAAATGATACATCAAATTGTTAACAATGGAAAAAGGTTATAACCCATTTTAACTGTTAAATGTAGATAATCATGAGTATGGAGATTGAATCAGTGTCTCTGCCGCCGCCCGCCCGATGCGAGTCAGCCACTCGGCCACCCTTCGTTTGAACACGGCGACACTGCCTCCCTCAGCGGCTACAATATCAAGTGGAAGATTGCGATACAAGACATGGGCTACGTAAAACGGATTGGTATTTACAGAGCTTAGGACGGCTTTTGGAAAACGGTATCCAAAGTTCAATCTATGTCTTGTTGAATAACAGTGCTCAATGTTGGAAAAAATTAACTCTTTATTATTTTTTATGAAAATAAGTAATGATTTTATAAATAACTGCCTAATATTGAAAACGGGAAATTCGGAAAAGAGTTGGTCTGTTGAGTACCGGATGGGTTTTTTGAGAATTGCTTTTATAAGAGATCTTTGCGCTACAGACAACGGGTTTAAAACAGCCGACGAGACGCCGCCCCACGCCAAGATACCATACTGCATCACCGACTGCACGTAGGCGAAATAAACAGTCCTGCAGTGATCCACCGTCAGCACCCGGCCCAACTGGGCAAAGGCATAGACAAGTCTTCTAAGCCTCTGCTTGACGTACCAAACGTGTGGAGCCCAGCTCAGTTTTTGGTCGAAAATAATTCCTAAATATTTATATTGTGTCACACGCTCAATAAAGTCACACCCACAAGCGTGCGACAGCGGATCACCACAGGAATGCAGATATAAACGTCTCCGACCAGGGTCGCTCTCGCTTTTGAAAAATATAGGCAGACATTTTGTTTTTGAAACATTTAAAGTCAATGTATTATGATCAAACCAGTTTTTCATTTTGATTAGGTCACAAGACGCCTGGTCAAAAACATCATCCCACGTGCAGCCGGTGGACACCAAGGCCGTGTCATCTGCGAAGAGGAACAACACATCGGAATTAACCGGACGGTACACATCGGATGATTTGGACATTTCAGTTTATGGGCCTAAACGCACTTTAGTTTACGAAAACGAATAGAGAAAAAATAACTGACTGTAGAACAGTACCTTTGGTCCAATTTATTGTTGGAGAAGCACCTGGAGCTCCTGGACGAAGTGGCTGGCAGCAGTTGGGGGTGTAAGGGCATGGGGGAAACAGGGCCTCACAGCAAAGGGGAGAAGGCGCCTTCTGTGGACCTGGACCAGGGCTGGGGGCGGAGGTGCGAAGAGCAGAGTCGGCGGCGGTGGCGGATGTGGAGACGTAGACGTGGTGGCGGAACACTACACGCGCACTTAGTTCAATTAGCACTTACACTACGATAATTAATTGTATTTATGAAAATACTTGATTAAAGTTACTATGTTATATAAACAAGAGTTATTTATTTAATTGTGGAAAGTCCACGAGAGTTAACCGCGCGACGCGACGCGGGAGTTCGACATGAAGATCAGCTCGGAACTAAAGAAAAATTATATTTTAAACAGGTGAGCGTATTTTACCCCTACTCCAGATATGAACGGACCAATAGCAAGCAAGCAACGTTACAGCGGGAAAAATCCGATTTTAAAATAAACTAGGTAACACGTAGCTCGAAATCGAGCAAAAAATCATAAAAATCATGGTAAAAGAAAGAAGAATAAACAGCCTACTTGTATACTTTAGAAATTTAATCAAAGGGCTAAATTCAATAGCAAAATTATGGCTAAGTCATTGAAACTCTAAAAGTTCATTTGATTTACTGCAGGAGTTTCCGGTTAACGACTTTTTGGGAAACACCTTCATTTTCCATGTTCTCTTTATTCTGAAATGTATATTTTAATACCGGCAAAAGATCGAGCTCTGCTTACAGCAACATATGTAGCTGACCGAGAGCAAACACTGACGCCGTGAGCGTTTAGGGACTGCCCCTGCACCTAATTGATAGTAATCGCCAAACCGGAATCATAGGGGACGGCTGTCTTTGTAGGGGTCCTTTCCTATGTGACAACAACGCTTAGTAAATGACGCACTATCTCTACCAGTCTTTTAATTCTTGAAATGCAACCCACCGCGATGAAAACATTGTAAGTTCATTGGTCTGAGGTTGGAAAGAGCATCAAATATGTTACATCAGGAGGGTGATTCTAGGCGGTCGCGATCGTGTTCCTTCCGATCGGTCAATATTCGCCTTCTTCTTATTGGCATTATTACTGACTGCACCATATCAAAAAATAATTGGCTCAAGTTAATAAAACTTAAAATAACACTATGCTGAAATGTATTGGGATATCGTAAACTACATTTTAAAACTGGGAACTGAAATGTTTAAGCCCTTAAAAACACTTCATAACATAACCTAAATTACATAATAAATGTTTTCGTTGAAAGCCAAAGCAGCTGGAAAAACAAAAACCCTTTTAAAAAAAATAAAGTGCTGCAATCTGTGGTTTACCTGTAGAACGATTTCAGAGCTTGACCATATGTTCAGTTTGTAAACAAAGTGAACTGAGCTTGCTCAGATTTCGATGAATAGCGCCACTGTTCCTAAACTTCAGCCCTTTAGTGTGCTTTAGTGACGCCCTTTTTTAAAATTCTGAGACTTGATGACAAATCTACATAACAATCCCTTTAATTTGACACCTCTAACGTTAAAATCCGTCCAGCCGTTATTGCGGTCGGACTGTGAAAAGAAAACCGCTTGCGTATTAATATATAGATGTCTCTCGGTTATCTGCCGTATATTGTTCGATCACTACGGCATTTCAAAGAGATATTGTCCAAAATAAATAAAAGGAAAAACAGAAAAAAGAGATTTTAAGTTTAAAATACAACAGAGGAATATAACGAGCCAGCAAAAGTGACCTGGGGAACGGTACGTGCTAAGTAGGTAAAGTTGATCTCATGCCCACTTTTAACAGATCCAATGACAATAATTACTCGGGGCGAGGCAAACAGGTGCCCATATAACTTGCTTACCAACTTGACCTGTGTAAATCTGCCTCTGAACAAAATTACCAAGTGCTTCCTGGTGGTGGTGGTTATGTCAGTTCGGTTTCTTAGAAAGCTTTTCTTGGTAGTTGAAATTCAAGGCCTATCCTAATTATCCTTAATCAAGTGCACCTGTATTGATGATCAAACATAGTCAGGGTTTGCTCCATTCCTGTTGCAGGCTAACATCTTTAAAATATTCAAATCTTTGAAACATTGTATGTGCAGTTGTTCAATATGTTGTTTAAAAGTGAGTTTACTATCCAATGTAACACCTAGGAGTTTAATTTTGTTATCCACCTTTATTTTTTGCCCATCAAGATAAAAATTCTTATCTAATTCCAGTAAGGATCTCTTTCTCGTGAATATGATCACAACACTTTTGTTAGGATTGAGTTCCAGATGTAGCCCTTGAAATTCTCTACTGACATTATCAAGTGCGTTTTGCATATCATAATGTATTGTATCATGACTCTTGTTTGAAACATACAAAGTAATATCATCTGCATTTTGTAAAGACTTCAAGTTTTGAGGTAAGCAATAATTAATATCAGAGATGTATATAGCAAATAAGATTGGACTGAGGACACTGCCCTGTGGGATTCCTCTACATGAAAACCTTGTAACTTCATAAGTCGGTGATTTGATCGTTAATTGACGGTCTACCAACCATTTTTGGCAATGCAAAATAAACTTTGTAGGTATACCTTTAATGTACATTTTGGTCCATAACTTAGGCAAATAAACATTGTCATATGCACTGGAGATGTCTAAGGCTGTCAATATGGTAGTTTCGTTATGAGTAAGTGCTGTTTGTATATTAGAAATTAGCTGAACCATGTAGTCAGCACAACCTAGATTCTTTCTAAAAGAAAACTGTGTATCAGGAATAATCTTCAGGTTCTCTATCAACCAACTGAGTCTGTTTTTAACCATTATATTCATTATCTTAAGAAAACACGAAATTAAAGATATAGGCCTATATGAATTTCCTTTGTCCTTTTCTTTTCCTGGTTTTAAAAGTGCAACTATTTTAATTTGTTTCCACACAACTGGTAATTGTATTTTATTATTCCAAATGTTATTATAAATGTTAAGTAAAATTTTTAATGCTTCTAATGGTAAATTATTGAGTAAGTAATTTCATCTAGACCTGGCGATGTGTCATTTTTCTTAGAGTTGATAGCCTTATTTAATTCATTTATGTTAAAGTCAGATTCTAATGGGTGCAAATTATTTATAGGCCTGATCATTGGAGTTCTAATTTCAGCTTTTTGAGGTACATAGTCAGGATTAATAAATTGCATAAAATGATTAGCCAGTTCACTATTGTTGTTTATTTCGGATTTGGGTGGTGTTATGTTTGGGTTTTTTAACTTTTTAACAATTTTCCAGGCGTATGGGGTTGATGATTTACTCCCAATCTTTTGGCAAAGATTTTCCCAACCTTTCTTTTTTGCAGCCTTAATAACTTCCTTGGCTTTAAATTGAGCCAGTTGGAATGTTCGATAGTTGATTGGTGTCATATTTAATCTAAACTGCTTAAAAGCTAAGCGTCTATGAGCAATAGCTTGAGAACACTGTATCGTCCACCAGGGTTTGGGTTTGAAACCTGCCTTGGGAGGGTTAGCTTTAATATTTGGAATTGCCTTTTCGGAAGCATCCTTAATAATCGTAAGAAGATGATCAAAGTGCATTTCTAAAGGTAAGTTTTGAAGTTGGTCAGTTTTTTCTCTTACTGTTTGAGCGTACAAATCCCAGTTTGCTTTTTATGTTTTTTTTAGTATTTTTATTGATAAATGATGTGTTGTTAGAAAACTCAAACTGCATGAAAATGGGGAAATGATTGCTACCCATTGGATCACTCAAAACCTCCCATTTTGTAAAATGGGCGTATAGATCAGGTGTAGCAAATGTTAAGTCAATTATGGACTGTCTATGATACATGCTTGGTATGATTGTATATGAATTATCATTAACCAGAATGTACTGACATTGTGAATATTCTCTAAAAATATAATTGCCACGAGCATTTGGATCATGACAGAACCAGTAAGGGTGATGAGCATTCATATCGCCACATATTAATGCATAATCAGTGTCCTTACTAAATAAGTAAGTTTTCCAAAAGTTTTGTTCTATTTTACCCTCTGTACAATAAATATCATAAATATAAAGAGTTTTATCTGTCAGTTTTATTTTTATTGCCATCATCTGAATTTTACTATCATTGTATTCACAAACCTTTTCAAAAGAGATTGATTTATGGATTATGGTGGCAATCCCACCATAACCATCATGTCTGTCTACCTGTATTATATCATAATTGCAGTCTGATAACTTTAAGTTTCCATTAAGCCAAGTTTCTTGGAATATTCCAATATATATATGATTTTTATTAAAGTAGTGGCAGATCTCTGGCCATTTATGTCTCAAAGATCTGCAGTTCCACTGAATTATATTCAGTTTATGAGACTACATGCTTACTGTTTTTTATCTGGGGGGATAGCAGCACTGGTTTTGTTAAGTGTTACGTTGCTTTTAGTTTGAGTGTTTGTATTTTTAATGTTAGGGGTTGTGTTTATGAAAGTGGCAAGAAAATCATCAATTTGTTTTTTTGAAGTGACATTAGTGTTTTATAATTTATTCCTAATTTCTGTGATTTGAGCATTAAGAAGTGACTTAAGGTGTTCCCTGTCTGCCTGAGTAATTACAGGCGGGCTTGGTTTAGCTGATACGTTTGATTTAATGGGGTTGTTCAGATTTTGTCTTGAGCTTGTAGGACTAATTTTAGGAGCTGTATTTTTAAATCTATTAAAGTTAGTGACAGGTTTACCAACATGAACTGTAGGTTGTGAAGCAATTTTAGTGGTAGGTGATTCAACATCAGAGCTTTGTAATGAATATCTATTAGTTAAAGAAATCTGACTAGCATTCAAGGAACAACTTTCTAAGTCAGGAAATTCATCATGGTCTGTTGTATCAATAGATCTGGTCGCAGCCGCAAATGTTTGCGGTCTTTTAGGGGCACCTTTAACTTGCTTGTAAGTTATGGGAAAGAATTGACTTGCTGTGAAATAATCCTCTTTCCTTAGACTCATTCTTTCTTTAATGTTCTTTTGTCTGATGAATTCAGGACAAAACTTTGAATTACTACTATGTGGTCCAAAACAATGGACACATTTACGAGGAAGCTCACAGGGAGATGAATGAAATGCGTCGCCGCAATCTCTGCAGATTCGGTTGTTGCGGCAAGGTGAATTTGCCACATGGCCATAGGCAAAACAACGATAGCATTGCTTTACAGGGATCATGTATGGTTCAACTTTGACCCTTACATAGTCTAGGACAGGGCATAAAATAACATGTTAACTAGGCGACACATATGTCGCCCAGTGCTGAGATTTTGTCGCCCAGTGGCTAAGGATAGTCCCGGCATTTTTTTAATGATTGATGGAATTTACAAACTACTTCAAAAAATAACTTTGAGCAAATCTTTTAAAGTGGTCTAAGCAACTCAATGAGAACTCTTCGTCTAGTATGACATCATCCACTGGAAAGCTGTACCACTTTTTGGGGGTATTTAAACATCTCTCAGTCTTAAGAAAGTTGATGCAGTTGTATATTTCTCTGACTCCGCACAAAGTCAGAAAGGGCAGTATATGACACCACCTGAAAGGGCAATGTCAGTACATACGACTTTGGCCAAACAAATAATCTAGCCTGTCCGGGAAGCTCACAACTCTAAAATGTGCATCGCACTCAATGGAGTTGGGACAGCTTCATGGGCGGATTTCTGCCGGTGCCTGGGGGATATCTGGCACCCCCTGATTTTTTGCGAACTTTTTACATGGAAAAAAGCTTTCCAGGAATATTTTCATAATTTGAATACAATGATATGATTTCGATCAAATTTTATTTGGTTTTAGGTTTTGTTTGATTAATTTATTTTCCATTCCATCGTTTTGTTACAAATTTATTGCAGTTCGTCTCAAAATAATGTCACGTAATTAATATTGTAATTTCAATTTTCAATTCCATATTTTTTCGACAAACATACGTATCAAAACTGCTTACAAACTCAAATTTTTTTAAGAACAATGTGCTTTAATAACAAATATGCTTTTTTAGGCCAGTAAAATTAGATCAAAAATTAGTCATGCCTGGACAAAATTCCCGGAAAGCTGGAAATCGTCTTAATCTTTCCGTTTTACATCCAAGTATATGAATTTGAAGTTTGTCCCATTTTTCCTAGTGTGCTTTCGACCTGGGACCACAAAAATATCAGAGTTTTGGGTAGTTTTTTATTCTTTTGTAAATAAGTAAAAAACCGTTTATTCTACATAAAAAGTTTAAGTACAAGAATTGTAGAGGACAAAATTCTGCGTTTACTGAGTACCTTCTGATAAAGATACTTTGAATAGTAATTGATTTATGGTAAGTTAAATAAAGGGTTTTGGCGAATTTCTCTTTTAGAGAAAGAGCTATTACTGTAGGTCTCATGGTAATCCCTAAGCCCGAGACCATGATAACTTTTAGTTTTGAGGTCCTCAGAAGCCAAGAAACCCATAAGTTCAAATCTATATAAATATATATGTATCAATATAGATGTATATAAATATATATACTTATGTATTTGTTTCCTCGATAATCCTCGCAAAAATGGTCCGATCTTAATAAAATTTGGCACGGACGTGTAAAGTAGTAATTATTTACACATGATCGAAAACCAGCCCGATCGGACCATCGCAAAGGGGGGTGAGGGGGGGTAAACCCCCAAAAAATGGGGTTTATTGAATTTTTCATGTATAAAAATTAAAATATTCTAATTTTGGTTTATACAGTTGAATTCAGCTCGAAAAAACAAATAATTTAGTATCTTGAATCATTGCTCTATGTCCATTAGTTACCTAGATACTGAGAGTGGTAAACACAGTACGTTGTCCCAGCAATGTTAACCTTATGGGAAATAAATCAAATTGTATATCTCCCTTATTTCTAATAAGAAATAAGGGTTAGAAATAATGGTTTATTATGTTGTAATAATACAACATAATAAACCACCGCTTGACAGAGAATAGGCCCCGCTCCGCCAAACGGTCCGCTTCCTCCCAGCTGTCGCCCTCAAAAAGTAAAGCTGAGTCGTCAGCATAAAGAAAAACCCGTCCTTGTTCCAAATTAACCCTACCCAAATTATTTATATAAAGAAGGAAAAGAAGAGGCCCTAATGTGCTACCTTGTAAAACTCCGTAATCAATCCGAAGAGGAGCACTGGATTGACCAAGAATTGACACTGTTTGAAAACGCTCACACAGGTAACTCCTAAACCAATCAAGAGCAACTCCCCGTACTCCACTTATTTCCAGTCCGCGTATTAGGATTTCTCTGTCAACAGAATCAAAAGCCCGTTTTTTACTTTGGTTTTGAAACCGAAGATCAGAAGTGTCGGGGAATTTGATGCTAAATAATAGAATGGAATCTGATCTTTCACATACAATAATCAAAAATCATAAACCAAGTCAGGTTTATTCACTAAACATCGATTACATAGGGAATTATAACAGTGGTAGCGGCTGATTATAAGCAAGTTCTGAACTATGCGAAACCCCGTTTTTGACTTTGGTTTTGAAACCGAAGATCAAAAGTGTCGAGAATTTTGAAAATGCTAAATAATAGAATGGAATCTGATCTTTCACATACAGTAATCAAAAATCATAAACCAATTCAGGTTTATTCACTACACATCGATTACATAGGGAATTATAACAGTGGTAGCGGCTGATTATAAGCAAGTTCTGAACTATGCGAAACCCCGTTTTTGACTTTGGTTTTGAAACCGAAGATCAAAAGTGTCGAGAAATTTGAAAATGCTAAATAATAGAATGGAATCTGATCTTTCACATACAGTAATCAAAAATCATAAACCAATTCAGGTTTATTCACTACACATCGATTACATAGGGAATTATAACAGTGGTAGCGGCTGATTATAAGCAAGTTCTGAACTATGCGAAACCCCGTTTTTGACTTTGGTTTTGAAACCGAAGATCAAAAGTGTCGAGAAATTTGAAAATGCTAAATAATAGAATGGAATCTGATCTTTCACATACAGTAATCAAAAATCATAAACCAATTCAGGTTTATTCACTACACATCGATTACATAGGGAATTATAACAGTGGTAGCGGCTGATTATAAGCAAGTTCTGAACTATGCGAAACCCCGTTTTTGACTTTGGTTTTTGAAACCGAAGATCAAAAGTGTCGAGAAATTTGAAAATGCTAAATAATAGAATGGAACCTGATCTTTCACAAACAGTAATCAAAAATCATAAACCAAGTCAGGTTTATTCACTACACATCGATTACAAAGTGAATTATAGGCGTTTATACTAATTCGACCTCAATAGTTTAAAGCCTGAAGAGCGTGCTGCCTTTTGTGGTTGAGGTTGAGTCTTGAAACTAAATCTCGGCAAAATTGAAAGAGAGGGATACGGCAGTGTATTTGAAATTAAATGAAATTGAAATTCGTTTATTCCTTTAACAACTTTACAATGATACTATTCACATAACATAAATTATCAATAGGAATTAGTTCCCCACATGGGTCAAAGCCTGTGGGTAGGGAACGAGTAAAAAATCAGCCATTTTAGAGGAATTATTTTAGTAAAAAAATGAAATATAGTAAGTTTTAATTAAACATAAAAGTACAAAGATAAATTTAAACAAAAAAAATATGCACGCAAATACAACTGGGACAATAGTTTACATTTAAGACGGAAGTTATGGAGTAATAATACAACAGTAATATAAAAGTAAAAACGCCATTGCAATAACCGAGAATCTCGGTCCAGTCATGCTCACATTCACAGGAAACACGCGTTCGACGGACGGACGGACCCTCACTCACACTCACACACGCACTCACAATCACACACCCATACGCAGTTGCAATCGCTCTGTGACCTTGACCCTAGGTATACGGGGAAGTAAAGAAAGTCTTAATTTGATCTCGCCCTACCTTCAATTCAATAGCCATTTGTCAACAATTTTGTTATAAGTGCGGTTGCTACAGGGTAGAGTATATTTAATGATTCGGAAGTCGAGGGAATACTGAATTAGCTACATAAAAAGATGAGGTACTATTTATTGTTTTATTCAATCGAGGGGCAACCATACCGGTATTGATAACATATCTTGTAGAATATGTATGAACAGGATGACGAAACAAAGAATTCAGATTTCTGCGGATGTATAAAATTAATTTTTTCATAAAAAGTTGGCGGATACTGAGTACTTTAAATTCATCAAATAAAAGGTTCGAAGGATATCGTCGATTTTTGTCCAAGCCGCTTTTATGATAGATTTTTGGGTAATTTCCAATGGCGTTAAAATACTTTGAAAACAGCTGCCCCAAGCTAAAATTCCGTACTGTAACAAAGACTGAATATAAGCAAAATATACAATTTTAATCAGATCTGGAGCAAGGACATTATTTATATTCCAAAAAATAAAAATAAATTTACGCAGCTTATTTCTTAAAAATGTAATATGTCCAGCCCACTTCAGACGATTATCGAAGATAACACCGAGATATTTATATTCGGCCACTCTTTCAATACAATCACACGATTTTACATTCATTCGCCCTGTCACTCCCACATGTATGTAAACGTAGATACAGGTTAACTGGATCGTGGTCGGCTCTCAGAGAAATAGGCCTATGCTTTGTTTTTGAAATATTTACAGAGAGCCGGCTTTGATGAAACTACCGCTTGACAGAGAATAGGCCCCGCTCCGCCAAACGGTCCGCTTCCTCCCAGCTGTCGCCCTCAAAAAGTAAAGCTGAGTCGTCAGCATAAAGAAAAACCCGTCCTTGTTCCAAATTAACCCTACCCAAATTATTTATATAAAGAAGGAAAAGAAGAGGCCCTAATGTGCTACCTTGTAAAACTCCGTAATCAATCCGAAGAGGAGCACTGGATTGACCAAGAATTGACACTATTTGAAAACGCTCACACAGGTAACTCCTAAACAAATCAAGAGCAACTCCCCGTACTCCACTTATTTCCAGTCTGCGTATTAGGATTTCTCTGTCAACAGAATCAAAAGCCCGTTTTTTACTTTGGTTTTGAAACCGAAGATCAGAAGTGTCGGGGAATTTGATGCTAAATAATAGAATAGAATCTGATCTTTCACATACAGTAATCAAAAATCATAAACCAAGTCAGGTTTATTCACTACACATCGATTACATAGGGAATTATAACAGTGGTAGCGGCTGATTATAAGCAAGTTCTGAACTATGCGAAACCCCGTTTTTGACTTTTGTCGAGAAATTTGAAAATGCTAAATAATAGAATGGAATCTGATCTTTCACATACAGTAATCAAAAATCATAAACCAATTCAGGTTTATTCACTACACATCGATTACATAGGGAATTATAACAGTGGTAGCGGCTGATTATAAGCAAGTTCTGAACTATGCGAAACCCCGTTTTTGACTTTGGTTTTGAAACCGAAGATCAAAAGAGTCGGGAAATTTGAAAATGCTAAATAATAGAATGGAATCTGATCTTTCACATACAGTAATCAAAAATCATAAACCAATTCAGGTTTATTCACTACACATCCATTACATAGTGAATTATAACAGTGGTAAGCATAACAAGGTATATATTTAAGCTCTGCACTATGCGAAACCCCGTTTTTGACTTTCGTTTTGAAACCGAAGACTGTGTCGGAAAAATTAAAAACGATAAATAATATAATGGAATCTGGTCCTTTAGGTACAAGAATTAAAAATCATCAACAAACGATAGTTTATTCACTACACATTGATTACATAGTGACTTAAAACAGTGTTAGCAGGGTTTTCAGAAGTTAATTACTCGTTTATTCAGTTAACTAATTAATTAATTTCATACAAATATTAGTTTTCCCTCAAGTAATAAGGTCTTATACCGTCCAAGTTGCATCTCTTACACCTTGTCCCGCCTTGTCTCCCCTGCCTGGTATTTCTCATCGGTCATTGGACCTTCACTTCCTGGGTTAATGTGCGGGTGCATTCCTGCATTCTCATCTTGGAACACTTGGGGGTGTCATACCTTCTTTTTCTTATAGTTGTTTTCAAAACTAACATTTGGGACGGATGGGTAAAACCTTGCAAATAATAGAATTATAGTCTATTTATAATTAAAACCATTAAGTCACACCGTCATGAAATAAAAATTAATAAATACAGTAAATATCAATAAATAAAGTAAATTGCCATAGCAATGTATAATATTGATGCTTTGATCATTTATTGTAATTCTTTATTGCACACAAGGAAGGTCTATTTGTATTTGAAAAATAGGTACTCTCAACCCAAACAGGGATTAAGTCGTAAATCATTATTTTACTGCCACAGGGTCTTCAGTTGAATTCGTGAGCTAGCTTCACCCGAGTACGAATGAGCTCTATAGTATCTCAAGTCTCAGTCTAAACTTTGTTGCCGTTTTCTTCGTTATCACTCATTCGCCATATTCGCCTTCGTTACTTACCAGTCAAAGTGTCCCTCGTTGAGCCAGAATGAAAACTAGAATCAAATAATAATTTTCTTTTTATTTTGTGTTTGTACGAAATAGTGGTAAGTAAGCATTGCATACAGCAATTTTATTCCTCTGAATAACTGAATGAGGACGCCAATAGAACTTTCAAGGGAATTCATTAGAATTCGGTCATTTTCTTATTTTAATATTTAAAAAAAACTGATTTACCTCTAAAGTAGTCAAACTAACTGCTCAGTTTGAACCATATTCCAAATTTGTCTAGATATTTCAGTAATAACATAGGCTTCCTAAGATCTAATCAAATCAGTAGGTATCCTTCACCTTTAGGGCTGCAGACTGCAACAGGGCTTTTTGCTGTCTGCAAAAAGAAAACAGCAGTTAAGTAACCTTCCCTAACCTAACCTAGTAATCGTTACTAATCTGGGGCCAGAATTACCTAGGGTTTCTGAGGCTGAGGCTAGTCTAAGGGGATGAAATCTGGGCCTGGGGCAGCAGAAGGCAGGGTAAATGTTCACTTTACGGTACTACCTCCGAAATTGAAAATTTTTTTTTTCAAAATGTAGGAAATAACGCGCTGATTCTGAAAATAATAGTTTTTTCCCGCGGAAAACGTCGGAAAATGCCGGAAAATCGGAAAAACCGGAAAAAGATTTTCACCCAAAAAATGGGTCATGTGGGTACTCAAATTAATCGGGAGAACGAGCAGAACAAGAATGTGTAAGAATTTTCAAGATACGTTGGATACTAACGGAGATACGGCCGGAAAAGCGTCGGAAAAGCCGAAAACAAACTTTGTCTAAAACATATCATGTGGGTACTCAAATTAAAGGAAATTACACGCTGAACACCATTCTGTAATAATTTTCATGTTATGACGTACAATAGTCGAGATAAAGCCAAAAAACATAAACATTGATAAACCAAATTTTGTTAAAGTTATATGAAGATGGATTTGGCTGGAATAAACTAGATAGGGATTGGTTATGTTAGTTTAGGTTGTATTTGGTTTGGTTAGGTTAGGTTAGGTAAGGTTAGGTTATGTTAGGTTGTAATAAGTTGCATTATTTTATGTTACATTAGGATTGGTTTAAAATGTTAAAGTTAGGTATGGATAAGGTTGGTAAAGTAAGAATGTGATATTATAATCCTAATCTAACAATACCAACCCTAATTTAACTTAACCAAACCTAATAAAACATAACCAAATCCAATAAAACCTAACCAAACCTAATCTAACCAAATCAAACCAAACCTAACATAGTCTAACATAACCTAACTAGACCTAACATAGTCTAGCCTAACTTAAACTAACATAACCTAACCAAACCTAACCTTAGATCCCACAGTTTAGCGTAACTCACCTAAAACTAACCCATTTTGTGCAAATCTATGACTTTTCCGGTACTTTTCCGGCCATAACTCCGTTATTATCCATCTGAATTTGAAAATTCTTGCATATTCTTGTTCAGCTCATTCTCCCGATTAATTTGAGTACCCACATGACCTACTTCCAAGCCAAAAAATATTTTTCGGTTTTTCCGATTTTCCGGCATTTTCCGACGTTTTCCGCGGAAAACGACTATCATTTCTGGAATCAGGGCGTGATTTCCTACATTTTGAAAAAAAAAATTTTCAATTTCGGAGGTAGTACCGTAAAGTGAACATTTACCGAAGGCAGAAATCTGGCAATGCTTATTATTGTGGCATTGGACTTAAGCAAATTTCCTCTCTATATAAGAGCCAACAGGTATCAACAAAACTAATCTTTCTGAATTTCCACAATGTGGAATCATGGGTTTTTTTTAACTCTTACATGAATGTACCGTGAAGAGCCAGAGGTGAGGTCGTTAAAGAATATGATTTTAGAAAAATATTTACAGGTTAAGTTCTGGACAGATACTAACTTACTTTAATAAAAACAAGTTGTTTTTGTGACGGTCAACATTTAAAAAATATTTGGAATAGGCCTATAAATATCTTTTTTTGGCTATAGTTCCGTAGAAGGTGTACGCTTTGCCTCATTATCTATCTAGGGGACTCTTTGGGAATCGGGGTTATTGGGTGGGGAACTGTCGATAGTCATTAAGGGTTTTTTGGTGTACAAACACCCTTAATGATATTCTATTTTTATGAAATTCATACAGGTTTTGTAAAACACTAATTCGAACGTTCTTGCCAAATTTAGTGGAAATCGGACTTTTTAAAGCACTCGGACAACATGTTTTTATGCTGGTCAACAAGGTTTTTTGCATACAAACGCCCTTAATGATATTATATTTTTATAAAATTCAGATAGGGCCTAGGTTGTGTAGAACACTAATTCGCACGTTCATACCAAATTTGGTGGAAATCTGACTTTTTAAAGTACTTGGTCAACATGTTTTTATGCTGGTCATCAAGGTTTTTTGTTATAAAAACACCCTTAATGATATTATATTTTTATGAAAATTATACAGGTTATGTGAAACACTAAATTAGAACGTTCATACCAAATATGGTGGATATTGGACTTTTTAAAGTAGCCGGTTAGGCCTAACATGTTTTTATGCTGGTCAACAAGGTTTTTTGTAAACAAACACCCTTGATGTCAATATATTTTTATAAAATTTAAATACAGGTTGTGTAGAACACTAATTAGATTGTTCATACCAAATTTGGTTAAAATCGGACTTTTCAAAGTACCCGGTCAACATGTTTTTTTTTTGTTTTTTTTTCAAAAAATATCTTTATTTGTAATGCACATAATAGTACAGAATGGTGTCAATCAACATTACATTGAGTCTTATAACCAAGCATCTAAAAAGTAATTCTTCTTAACTTTACAATAACTTAACTTTCAAAAGAATGGAAATACTCGTCAATTGTACACAAAGGTCTATTGATTAGGAATATTTTTAAATTTTTTTGAATAAATTAATGTCAGGTATTGTTTTAATACTATCAGGTAAGTTATTATAAAATTTTATACCATTATATGAAGGGGTTTCTCGTACATTGATGAATGATGCCTATTGTGTGCCAGTTGATTACCTTTCCTAGTTTAATAGTTATGAAAATAATTTAGTTTTGGAAATGTTTCTAAATTTGATTTAATGTGAAGGACTAATTGATAAATATATAAGCTGCACACTATCATAATTCCTGTTTCTTTAAAATATTCTTTAACTGATTCTTCATATTATACTAATTTTAACATGATACGAAAAGCTTTTTTCTGAAGTATCAGGATACTATTCAAATTATTTACTGATGTGCAACCATAAAGGTATAGCCAAGGCGACACTAAAAAAACAGGCCGTAATGCTCAAATTCACATATGATTGTAAGCGATGGCTATGACGTAACGAATCGTTTGTGATCAGCTGCATGCTCCTTGATCAACGTCAGTCTGAACCATGAAGTGTCATCGTAGCTGTTGTGTAAACACAAAAACGGAATCACGTGCTTATTTTATACTCAACACAAGTGTCTCAAATTCAAAATTGACAAATTTTCCTTCTATTACTCAAACAAAGGTAAATTTGTTGTTTGTTCAAATACGCTAACAATTTTACAAACTTTGTAATAGTTTTCCTCGGTGCATATACATTTAATTATTAAGTCAAAATAAAAACATGTGTCCAAAAAACTAGACAATTTTTTTCTCTAAATTTGTTGTACAAGCTCCCTGTTACTGCTAACGTCATTTTTTACTCTTCCGTATACCCACTAACAACACAAATTTGACAATTTTTACGAAAACAATACTTTCTCTAAACACTATGTATAGAGGGGAGAAAGTGAAAAAAAGAAAACATATTTATGTACTCAACTATTTAAAAATATTTTAAATCCTGTTAAAAGAAAACAAACTATTTTGCTTGAAACAAATTTTTACTTTTTTATACAAGGGTGGATTAAAATCTATTCTAATAGTCTGGTTGGCAAGCCATGTGACCTTGAAGACACATGGCTCCTAGTACTATTTTCTATTATAGCCTACTATTCTATATAATACTATCCTAGTACATGATTCATTCTAGTACTAACTAACTATTTGAAGTACTGAACAAGAACTCTTTTCCACATTCGTATTTAATTAAATATGGCTCAAATGAAAGCTACAGATCACTTGAGTGTTTTAAGACCAGAATGAATAAAGGGATTTATTTAGGACCTAAAATGTTCATATTTTCTCTCTCTTAGAAAATTTATCAGTGATTTTCTGTCCATGATTGTTTATGAATGAACATACATTAAATCTTTCCTTTTTTAGGTACAATCTTAATTCTAAATTATTTTCAAGCACCACGCACACGCATCAATTTTCGGCGAATCATTTTCCGCCGAAGTTTTTCTTGAGAAGGTACATTCTGTTGCTGTTGAAACTTGAAAATACATAATTTCTTCTTGATACACTGATTTCCGCGGTCATTTTCGGGATCCAATTCGCTTCAAGTTCACCGAAGCTCATGATTTCGTTGTCTATTTTGTTGTCGTTTTTTCCATCCCAGCTCCACTTTCAATCTCTGTGTCACAACTTGCAGACAACTCTGATGATGATGGCGATAGTTCATTTTTAAAGCGAGAGGGAACCGCATCATTAGTTACCTTTACAAGATCGCGTTTGACGATACAAGTACTGTAGATCCTTATTCAGAACGACTGATTACATTTTCTTGATCAATATAACGCTCTTCAAAACAATGAATGCCTACCACTGATCGTTTTGTCGGTGTGAAGCTGGAGCGTGGTATCGAATTTAACCACTGCTGTTTTCGTGTCTCGTTTTTAGGAACACTGAAAACTGAAACACTAGTAGTAGTAGCATACAAGAGGATGAAGGCATTTCCTACATCTATTGCGATTAGCTCTGACCTGAATTTTTCCAAACTTCTAAAATGGTTATGATTTTCAGCAGATTATCAAAACAAACAACAAATAAACGATTACTTAGAAAGTAATTACGTCATAGCCATCGCTTGCGATCATATGTGAATTTGAGCATTACGGCCTGTTTTTTTAGTATCGCCTTGGCATAGCCCAAAAGAAATATGTGATTCAATCAATGCATGACATATAATTTTTAAGGTTTTAAAACAACAGAATTTTGTCATTTGTCTTAAATGCGTAAAGACCTGAGGATACTTTTCTACACACATAATTAACATGACAGTCCCAGTTTAATCTGTTGTCTTTATTCATTCCAAGAAATTTTATTGTTTCATCTTCAGTTAGTAAAATTGTGTTCATGAAAATATTAAAATGGGCTGCACATTGGCTTGTAGATGAAAAATTTATATAACTGGTTTTTTTCTGGATTAGGCAATAAATTAATGTCATGTAATTATTGGAAAACATGTAATTATTGTCATGTAATTATTGTCATGATAAAACAATTGGAAAGGTCGACAAAAGAAGAAATTTCCACATCAGAATTAGAATACCCAGGGATTTTTAAATTTATGCCATCGGCAAATAGCCAGATACTATTGGGACTTTGAATTACTGAGGGAAAGCCAGTTAGATATATTAAAAACACTAGGGGTCCCTATGTTTTAATAGTATAAAAACAATGTTTTTATGCTGGTTAACATTTCAGATTTTCCCGCTCATTCCTTTTGAAAAGTTACACCCGTCCTATACCTATATAAACAGCTTTAAGTGTTCAGATTAAATTGACTTTTTAATTATGAAGTTTGTAATCTTAGGACTCTAACTGGCATTCTTTATGAGCAACACAGATGCTGATAAAGGCACAAGAGTAAACATTGCCAACTGCAAAAACTAATTGTGATCAAAGAAATGGGCCTGTATGAGGAACTAAGGTATGATAACCTGTTGAAAAACAAACAGGCTCCACAATTGCATCGACGTCATTGTGTGTGCCAACCAGGGGCGATCCCAGGTGGAGGATAAAAGGGATAAATCCCCCCCGAAACTTTTGGGAATGAAAAATTATCTGTAAAAAATTATTACGACTTTACTACAAGATTTACTTACTAATGTTTCAGCATGATTTTTTAACAGATACATCTATCTAATATATATATCAAATATATCCAATTTTTGTTAGCATCATTGAATTCAGCTAAAAAAAGAAACAATTTTGTATTTTGAATCACTGCTCTGTGTCCATTGGTTACCGAGATATTGAAAGTGATAAATACAGTACGTTGTCATCCCGATTATGGGAAATAAGTAAAATTCTATATCTCGCTTAGTTCTCAACATATCTTGATAAAACTTGGTAAATGGCTTCTTCTAGTTCAGGTCTACTTATTATTGAATTAAAACCACCCAGTTTTAATATACCAGTAGCAGCAAACCTGCATACTCATTCCCATGTCATTCTTATGGAGCTTACAATTACATGTCAAATCTCGCTATGTTGGATTGAAATATGTTGTTGTGCATTTGAAATTCGCTAAGTATGCAGGTCCGCTGCAATGGGGTATTTATTACTTATCCCTGCAACCTTAATCCCTCATACTATATTTTTCCTAAATGATGTTAGTTTTCAAATTTATCAATGTAAGGAACATTAATCTTGAATAATTATTTTTATTTCCTATAAAATAAGATTCTTAGGGGCGGTTTGGGAGCTCGGGCCCAGCTAGTACGCGCCTAGCTTTAGGCGCGCCTAACTTTAGTCCACGTAGCCAAAGTCGGGCTTGGGAGCTCGCGACCAAGTTGAAATGGTTCGGTATCATCTTTAGTCGGTACTAAGTGGCAGTGTGGCTAGATGGACAGGGAATCGCGGGGAATTTTGGTTTTGGGGCTGGCGGCGGCAACTGCGAAACACCTGATCGACGACGGCAACAAAAGCGCCCTATGTTGTGCGTTGTGAGGGGAGTTTACAGTCCTCTTTATCATTTTTCTATGAAGTGTTCGGGTAGGTGGATGACACAGTGAGAGTACTTTTAAATTTGTAGTTTTAATTTGTTGTTTTTATGGTTTTTTTCAGTTAAATAATTGTGCCTATTAAAAAGTGTTGTTACTTTTTCATTTGTTTTTCAAGTTGTTACTGCTACTTAATGAGCATGAAAATGAGTTACAAATAATTTTGATACACTTTTAAAACATTTCAACAAGAATGTTTTAAAAAAATTTGAACAAGACTAAAACCAATTTGAACTGTTTTAATGCAAGTTATTTGACTTCAAACTTTACAAGTTTTGTTTTCAGTTTTAACACTTTTAAAATTGTTTTGAAATAATTTTAATATGTGTTTTCCAAATTACATTAATACTAGTTTCAATATAAGTTTGAAACATTTTAAAAATTGTTCTGATATAAGTTATTTAACTATCGCCATTGATACAAGATCGTAATAATTTTTAAGTTGTTTTAATAAAAGTTCCAAACAATTTTAAAATTATTTAAAAAAGTTTTTAACTCGTATTGATATGAAGTCGTTGCCAAGTTTCGATGCATTGATAACAGTTTTAATACGAGTATGAACTTATTTTTAGCTATTTTTTTGCTCATTGGGATTTGAGTAAGTGCGAGAGAACATGGCTGAAAAGAGAAGAAGCGAACACAAAATTGAATGGATTGTAATTTTGATGACGAGCTGGTTGTATCCGAGGTGGATATATCCTAACATAGTCCAAATAGTCGAGGTACTCCATGTTGATGTCACCGGCACAAACTCACCCTACACTCCGCACAGTGACAACGCGCCTGGCTTTCAGAGTAGTATAAAACGGAACTCAACTGATAACGACTGCTCAGCGCTTCTGCGCAGTTTCGTTGAAATATTTTTTGCCTCAATATCTTCACTCTTTTGCGTAAGGGGGGAGCGGGTGTACGTTTCTAATAACGTCAGACTTTAAAGTAGAATTGAATCATAAGTTACAGGGTGTTTTTTCAAACGCAACCCAAAACTTAATTTTATCAATGACGGATTATTTCCCCCCCCCCAAGATTCCCGGGTTTGTCCCCAGTATATAATTTTCTTTGGGGATACATAAAAATTAAGGGCTACGAAAAAATTCACAGGATATTCAGCACCTAAAAAAACAAATCAAATTTAATGCAAGAAATTCAAAGACGTACCTAGCAACACGTGTTCAGGAATTTGATGGAGAGAACGCAACTTTGTCCAAATGCCAATTACGGATTGTTTGAATACATATAATGTAAACTAAATGTGATCAAACTTAAATAATAAGTAGTATAAAATGTAAGGATTAATAAAACAATACTGTTTCATATTTATATGTGCAATATTCAATCTTAAAAATGGGTTGCGTTTAAAAAAACACCCTGTATTATTTGCTTAGCTTAACGATGTTAAAAGCCGCGATATTTTGTAACCCTGATAAGTATCGTAAAAAGTGTTTACAATCCAAAATATGCTTTGTTGAATAGTAATTTATAATTGGAATGTTGTGAATTTTGTGTGTATTTGCTATTTTTCTCGTAGCTAAATCATACACCATATTTAGTTACAAAATTGTATTAATTTATTTATCAACGGAAAATAAATTACTATACCCGAATTTGTATGGCCAATTTGTTTGATATTACCGTTGATTAGTCAAAATCTTAACTAAAGCAAAGTAATCTACGCGATCTCTAGTACAATGTGAACATCAGGAACCAAAAATTAATTATTTTAAAATATTACTTAAGGGTAATGGAATTGTTCGGAATTTAATGACTAATCCAAATATAACAATCGTTTGGTTAAAGTGAAATTAATAAACAAGATAATTAGATAAAACCAACATGATGTTTACTTAGACCTGCCCCCTAGCAGGTCTAACTTTTGAGCCTAAAATCGACAGTTATGATGACAAAAAAAAATTATTAGGCCCGAACTTGGACTCCCAAACCCAACTAGATTATCTCTTAGGCGTGAGCCCAAGGCTACTTGACTCCCAAACCCAAAAAAGTTAGGCGCGAGATTATCCCTGCGCCAGTTAGGCTCGAGACCAACTAATACCGAGCTCCCAAACCGATTTTTTGGACGCCAGTCTAAATACTGGATATGACCGGTTCTTAGGCTCGGACTAGCGCTAATACCGAGCTCCCAAACCGCCCCTTAAATGACAAGAGTGTAAAACGTGTTTTATTTCTAATAATTTCACATTGATCGAGTTTCTTAAAATTGTTCTAACTCATTGCTTTTATTCAGTCAGAACTATCCATATTCTTCATAAAATAATGGTTTTCTCTGTTCCATCCCTTTTTAAGCCGTCCTACTTAACCGATTTTTACGACTGAGGCGTTATTTCAAAACTAATAATCTGGTGACTGATAGTTAAAATAGGCATTTCTTTTATGGCTTCGACCCCCAAGCCTTTGATTTATTTCCAGGGGCCATGGGCGGATTTCTGGGGGCGCCAAAGGGTGCCTGGCACCCCCTGATTTTTGCTGGATTGTTTGGTAGAAGAGGAGGAACTAGTTTTCAAAATAACTTTGAATAAGCTATCACATAAATTACAACAGGGCTGTTGTCAATTAAAATAAACAGATATTTATTTGAGTATGCCTACAAACAGATTATTTGAATAGGAGTTGGATGTTTGGATTTGAGCATACCATAATTTCTTATGTGAGGTGACCTGGCACCCCCAAAAATCAAGACCTAAATCCACCCATGTATGGGGCACTTTCAACCAGGGCTGTACCCAGCTTTGGCGGGCCCCGGTGAAGATATGAAGCCGGGCCCCCCATGCCCTGGTACCGCACCCGTTCCACTCAAAACCGTACCTAATTTCCGGCTCGCCAAAAGTGGTGACCTTTTTTTTTTCCTCACACGTGTCGGTTTTGGTCCCTTCGTTGCCGTTGCTGGCCCTTTTTACCTGTTCCCGGGCCTTGTCGGGGGCTTTTCACTATTTCGGAGGGGGATTCTGACCCCCCGGGCCCCCCCTTCGACCCTACCCGGGCCCCCCTTGACCCCGGGCCCCGGTAAAATTGTACCGGCTATACCGGTCTGAGTACGGCCCTGCTTTCAACGCTCCAGTACTGACCAAGTTACGTTATAACGGTTTTAAAATGTGATTGTAATTTAACAGCTTATTACCTTAATTTAGACAAATTTTTATACAACCACATTGTACACAAAAATAGATTGTCTGCAATTGTAAACATGTTCCAACACAGCTTATGAAAATGAATTTGCATTACTTTAATTGGTAATTTTAGCTTAATTGAGGTAGAGAAATAATTCTTTATGCTAAAGATCCACAATCGACAGATTATAAATATTGTAGATTTAACCCTGAAACAGAAAGAAGAAGAAGGCACAGAGAAACGAGTCGACAAGATTAGGAAAAATATGCGTAACCTTTGACAAGAATAGAGAACTGCCGAGAGACAAATACGGATTGAACACCGAACAAATCAAAATGTTCAATTTGCGCATGTGCCCCTTAGTAAACAAATTATTATCATATGGTATTTGACACATGATATTTTGTAAAACAGTAGCCCGGAAAATCAGTTTTTTTTAAGTATACCCGACACAAACAACTGCTTATATGAGATAACTTAACAACATGTTTCCATTTTTGACATTTCGTTGCTAGTATGGCAACTCATAGGGCTCAGTGTAAAATCTTTTTCCAATATTTTCCTCTTTAAAATTAATTTTATAATGTCTTTAGATTTTCTCTGTTAAAGTATCCTGCATAGAACACGTTTTTGAGTCAGAAATTTGTTATTTTCAGACTTTAAAGGATATCCTCAGAGCCTTTTTCAAGACAATTGTGCAATCAAGCAAACATTGCTCATATAAGAGTTTAGGATGTACCTTAAGGTTTACAAGAAAAAATGTCAAGCAGAACGGACTTACGTTAAAGGGGGGAGCAAAACTTTCATTTTATTTTTTTATAATCCTAAAAAAATAAATATTGATTTTGCGTCCCTTGGCACCCCCAGGTGGCTGGCACCCTAGGCTGCAGCCTAGTCAGCCTAGTGGTTGATCAGGCCCTGGTAATTGCCGAAAACTTGGGATATGTATATATATCTAAGAAACCTGTCTGTAGTGGCCTGCGGTTCAAGCTTTCATAAAAAAACTAATATTTGTGTATAGTTTTGTACTGATACAATAATAAAATGAACACTCAATTATTACTTTACAGTCTCGTTTGGAAAGGGAATATAGGTAGGTAGAGAGCAGGAGAGTTGAGTATTAATAACACGCCTTCCCTCAAAAGCATGACGCAAAATTTGTACTGCCTTGGTACTACCCCATACCCCTGTATGGGGGACACCCCTGTACCCCCCCCTCCCCGAAATTAATACCTGGGTTTGCCCCTGGTGCCAACTGATGAACGCAGGGCACTGGGGGTGTGGCTACAGGGTCACTACAGGGGCATGCCTTGCGCGGGTGGCCATACAAGAAAGTGCTCTTCTCTTCTTGCCATAGGGGGTCAACTATTTGAGGATATCCTATATCCCTCATGCCTCGTGTTAGTGATTACAGCTTTGTTAACTTGGTTCTTGTGTTATGTCTGATGTTGTCTTAAAAAATATTAATTTTTAACAACATTTCTGTTTAAAAAATGCCACTAACTATTACTACCGTACTAGTTTAAAGTGACTTTAAGTTTTGTCTCCCATTTCAGGCCAAAATGGAGTCCAACAAATCTGATGAAGACACCTTGTATTCGGAAGTGGGAAATTTTTATCTAAACAATGATAAACTGCATGATGTTACATTTATTGTTGGGGAACAGAAGGTAAATAGTTTTCTAAAATAAATTGTTGTTATGTGTATTCAATGAAAATATCATAACTTGTAGTCAAGGAATTTCAGGAAAATCTACTTAACAAATCCTGACCAAGTTGAAACTCCCGCAGGCATTAAGAAAACCTTTGCAATTAAATTGTAAAAAAACGTCGAAAACCCTACTGAGCTCCAGCTGCCACCATGAAAAAAAGTTTTGATCAGTATTTCTCTATTTATTATCTCAATCAACACCAAAGCCTTAAAATAAAAAAAGTGTGAATGGTGTTGTTTAGAGGATAAAATTTACAATAAAACGTAGACATGTATAAGAAATTGTTCTAGTAACCGCTCATATTATTCATTTTCTTTAATGTTGTAATTCTAATACCCCTGTCTTAAGAAATTAATGTAAACTTTTAAGTAAAATACATCTCAAAGGGGCCAAGCACTTTGATCTTGATGAATAATAAATTATATCCATGAAATCGGGATGGAAATTCAAGTTATTTAACACCTCAGTCATTAAAATTATTCACAGTAAAGGTGTGTGAGTGTGAGTGTTTTAAATGTGTGAATGTTTGTGTTTTAATGTGTCAAAACGTGTGAACACCATGACGATCTTCACATCACTGGTGAAGTAAATGGAGCCTGGCATCCTGTACTGATTTGATAATAGCCTAATGGGGCCGAAACTATAGTCATCCATGATTATAATTAGAATCGACGACAGAATCTGGGGTGAGTAAACCCAACTATTTTAGTTACTGATATATTTATGTGATTGATTTGCAACCCACAATGAATGTTAGATTTTAGAATGTTAAATTTTTTTGTAACTCATCTGCCTGATTCTTCAGCACCCCCAATATTTAAACAATTACAAAATTAACTTTCAATTGCTGGCAACACCGACATAGCTTGATGTTTGATTGAGTTTCCAACACATCGAGCCATATTGTAATGCAATTGAAGCATCTTGGCTTCAATTGCAAGCCAAGGTGCTTTGCAATTGAACCCATTTTAAATTGATTGACATTTTTTAGGAAAAAATAACAGCGGTGAAGCTGCCATTGATCAACCAAAGCAGACCATGGTGGTCGATGTTGAGTGAGGATAGTCCTTTGGCTGAAAAAGATGAGATAAATCTGCCCGACATTGATCCTGAAGTTTTCCTGCTGGTGCTTAAGTAAGTGTAGTTGCAGTAGATGTAACATTTCTATGCTCTTTGGCCTGTACTATACACGGACACTCAGCGTCCCAAGCGGCTGGGCCCCCGACGTCCTGCCTGCGTCCTGGAAGTGTCCAGGAAGCAGTTTAGCGTCTTGGACACAGCCGAGTCACAGCAAAGCCACCACATTGGTACCGCCCCACCACCAATTCACTCAGTGGTTGCCATGAATATTTTTTTCATTACATGGATTTTTTTCCATTTCACATATACAATCTTCACTGGTAATTTTTATCAAGTTAGTGTTCCAAGTGTTTCCATGATTAGTGTTTCTAAGATAGTGTTCCGCGCGTTTAATGTTTCCTTTTTGTTGACATATATGATTCCAACCTTGTGTCCTGCAGACATGGATATTTTTCAACTTCACAGATAAAATTTTCCGTGTTCACTTTTTTATCGATTACTTTTTTCATTTTTTTTATACTGTTCCTGATTTTTTGTCTGATCTTTCGTTGCAGTCTTTTTTGATGCGACGTTTGTGTCACCGTCAGCTTCTTTATCCTGATCATTTCTGGATCAGTTTTGTCCTGGATTTTACAATTGTTTTCTTTATCTTCATTGATAATTGTTCTACTTCGCGTCCATAATTACTTTCACTCGAACACACTGTACAACCCAACCGGTCACAGGTTATCTACGAACTTAGATGACTTTGTTATCAAAACGACCACTCTCAGGCGTTGCGCTGCAGTGTGTCCGGGACACCCTGTGTCAGTATATAATGACTCGTGGGACATTCCCATAAGATTCAATGTTATTTAAGACTAGAGACCCTGGCGGCCCAGCTGCCAGGATGCAGAACTGCGTCCCAGTCAACTGTGTCCGTGTATAATAGCTCGCGGGACATTCCCATTTGATCAATGCTAAACAAGTGTCCAGGGAAGCTAGCGTCTCAGCCACAGGGACGCTGAGTGTCCCTGTATAAAACGGGCCATATAATGCCATATAGCTCCACTTATTATCTCTCAAATGGAATAATAAGTTTTGTGTGGCAGAAAGCATCGGGAATCTTTTATTAATTTTTTAATACCTTTTCAAGAAAAGCCTAAGGGCTCATTTGTTTTGATGAACAAATCTAAGCGCATCGTTAGAAATGTTTTTCCAGGAAATGTGCACAGTGCCATTACCTGCACATTGATCCTGAAGGTTTACATTAGTATTTGAAGCATGCAGAAAAATCTATTAATAATTTATAGAAAAATTACATTGGCCCTATGGACAGATGTTGTTGCTGTTAACGACAAAACCTAAACATACCTAGTCACATGATATATTGCAGCAAAGAAGTGAAAACAAAACCTACAAATATTTTCAGGTTGGATTTGACCATTAAAGGCCTGAGAGAAAAACCTGGTTTTCAGACGGCGACTACCATGGGGAAGAGATGGAAGTAATTCCTGACGTTTCAGGTGCAATGCAGCAGTCCTATCGAGGCACATTCTTAGACTCATTCACTGTCAGAGGGCCTGCCAGCCAGTGAATGAGTCTAGAAATGTGCCTCGATAATGTTCATCACGTTTGAAATGTGCGCAACGACTTCCATCTCTTCACCATTGTGGTTGTGATTCGAAAACCAGGATTCGTCTCATATGTACTTTTGACCATTGAAGCCTGTTACAACACACTACAGGCTGGTTTACTGTGTTGTATAAAAGGGTGAGTAGAAATGTGAGTAAGTACCGTACTCAACTGTCAACTCGACCAATGGAGACAGATGTATGAGTCGAATGATGGGTGAGTCAACTGGCAAGCCCTATTCTATAAAACAGAAATCAGTTGGTTCCGGCAGATTTGACCATTGTAAAACCGGCCTTGAGCGATCCGTAGTATAAATTTAATGAAGACCCCTATTTTTTAGTACACATTATACTTCAAACAACTTGTTTCTTTAAAAGTTTAACAACATTACTCATAATTTAGTTGAACTTCATTTATTTTGTATATCCTTTTGGTTTTTCAGGCATAGCTACGGAGGTTTGGAAAACTTAGACGATCTGTCAGATGACTTTGTTGAGAAGCTCTGTTACTGTGCAAATAAGTATTTCATGAAGTCTCTAATGACAAAAATAGCGGCTCGTCTGGGACCAAAAGATGTGGACAGTGTTTTTCCAGCCTTGCATTGCCTCACATATTACAACCTTCATGGTGTTGAAGACAGTGTCAAAAAGGTTATGATTGTTACTTAACAAAATTGTATGGTATACACTTTTTTGAGGTTTCTGGAATTATTTTTGATGTACACCACCTGAAAACACACATAAAAAATATTAAACTAAGAACTATGAAATTGGTCATAAGAATTAAGTGTGTTGAGTTCTGCGTAGTGTTAAGTATGCAGGTGTATAGATCAGTGGCAGTGACTTTGTAGTTTTCCAAGGTCTAAGATTCAAATCCTGCTCCTGGCTTATGACTTTTATTGGTTCTGTGTACCTTGTAAGTTACTTAACTTAACCTCTTACTTTACCATGAGCAGATTAACAGTCCATGTAGACAGACAAGGTCTGAAAAACTACCATCTTCTCAAAAAAAACCTGTTATCGTAAAATTTACCAGCTTTGTAAATTGAAAAGCAAAGTGTTTGTTGAGGGTCCTTTGTTTGGAATTCATTGTTGGTCATGGTGAGTTTATGTTTTGATTTTCATTTTTGCGGAAATTTGCCATCGTAAGTAAATGTTGTGAAACTTGTAATAAGTTATGGCAAATGTCTGCAAAAATCAAAACTTAAAAGAAGTATGGTATCAGGTAATTGAGTGATTTTTTATGACTGATCACCCAAGTTTAAGAAATATAAGTGCAAATTATGTTAAACTTTATTTAGTGTAAAGAAAATAAGGTTGTTGCACCAAATGACAACAATTCTCTTCAAATACATGTGCAAAGCAGTAAATAATTTGACTGCAATTCAATAAACATTTCTACTCAAAGATAACCTTTTCACTTTCATGTTTTTACAGATTGTACAGACTCGAGCCACAAAAATCTTTGAGCATCCCAAGTTTCTGGAGTGTGACGTGGACAGTGTCACCTACATTTGCAAGCAGGATACTCTTGACTGTGACGAGATAACTTTGTGGAAGGCTGTTGTCAGTTGGGCTAAGCATAAAGGTATTTTGTTCTTTCATTTGACCTATTATTGAAATGGGGGTATTTTTTATTATTTTATGACCTCTATCTACTTGAAGAAGAGTATTATTGTTTAATTAACCAAGAAAGGTGATGAAAAAAATTTGTTTTTAAATGCTATTGAAAGTAAAACTAGGCTGATCTTGACTGTGAGTTTTTAATTACCTAGAAGAAAAATTCCTCAACTGAAAACTGTAGGTTTATTTGATCTATTATTTCTCAGTGGTTAGAACATAGGACCTCGGTTTTGAGAGCCTGGCTTTAATTCCCACCAATCACCAAGGGCTTTTTCACTATGTGATAATGCTGTTATTCACTAGTCCTAGCCCGAAGTTATGTGCAAAACAATTCTGGGCTAGGTCTTGTAAGCCATTATATCTTAACGGTGGGTATAAAGGTGAAACCATGAAAAATATAATAGTGCCTAACGATGTAACACACAAAACTTGACTTTGTTTATGAAAAAAGGTGTATGTTTTCTAACTATTTCAGATTTTTTTAAACTAAGAAGTTATATAAATCTAAGGTTGAAGTTATGTAGGGAAAAATCAAAGAGGGATGAGCAGTTTTTGTTGCTCTCAACTCCCATCTTGGGCGCAAGTTATCAGTTTCAAAATAAGTATTGTTTCAATAGAAAGGAGAGATACACAGCCAATTCATTCGCAAGGCTGGTTCAGATTACACAGGCCACAAAAGTACACATGAACAATTGTGAAATATTTACCATACAAATAATACTTGGGTTTGAAATGTCTTTTACAGACATATCAGCGAACTATACCTGCACCACTCTGACCATTTCCAGCACTAATTTTGGTCTTGATATCAAAGAAAACTGTATATTACTTGAGAGATAACCAGACTTGCATTAATCATGACTATTGTGAGTCTCATAAATTTGTTGATGATAATATGTGTTTTCAGCTGGAGCAGAAGACGGAAATCCGTTAAGACAGTGGATGTCCGAGCCTCTCAAACACATCAGGCTGCTGACTCTCAGCAGAGATGACATTTGGGATCAAGTTTTCACTTTGGGTGTATTAAGTGGTGAAGAAATGTCATGTATTTGCAGTGGTATAAAGAATCCATTGCCTTCAATTTGTTCTGAAAGCACTGCTAGGAGTTTCGTGGATAGTAGACAATATTCTGTGAAACGAATGAATGTAATCCACTCAAGAGGTAAATTTAGTGAACAAGAATACTCTTCTTCAAGTACTGTCAGTATTGTCACAAACAAAAAAAGTATCTTTTTAGAATCAGTTACATTTAGAGGATATTTGCATCCATCAAATTTGACAAGTTGTAAAAATGACCTATACATTGAAGAAAATACGGTGGATATAGTTATAAAAGTTGTGAAAATCACTGATCCAGTCAAAAATACGTCAGGTGAATTTAACCCAGTGACAATTTCAGTAAAATGCTTCAAACACTTCTGCTTTGATTGCATAACCATTCCTACAGTTATTGACAACAAAGGGGTACCTTTGCAAGCTAATAGCAGATACAATATTGAAATAAATTTTTCTACGAGTATGCCATGTTGGCAAAAACCAAATTGTGTCAACGGTCACAGCTTTGAGCACGGATCTTTTTTCTGTTCTTTGGGCTATATAGATGGCGTTGGTGCAACTCCTTGTCATATTATACAATTTGCATACAAAGTAGCAGAGGATTGATGACATATACAACAGCAATACACAAAAATTTTGATTACCATACTTTATCACTTATTTTCACTTACGATAGAAAATTTTTTAAATTGAATATAAGTTGTCAGTATAAAAGCACAATGTAATCATTTTTTGTATGAATTTAGTATCGTGGAAATAAAAATATTTTAACTATGCATTTGAAATTATCATGCCCTTTATGAAGTCATTACTGAATGTGAATCTGTTACTATCTGAATGAGTGTTCCATTAATATTTATAGATCATTGTGTTTTTTCTATAAAGCTATTAGGTGATTCAATAGTATAGTGCGAAAATAAACTGGTGGCATTTCTGATTGCATTTATAACAGCTCATTTGACATACCTCATTAGGAATATGTTGAAGTTTAAGTGTTTACAAACTGTTTTTAGTAAATTTTTGGGTCTGAAGAAAAACAAAAGACCAGAATTAATTAAATTAATGTACATCCATTGAGTTGTCATTCTCTGTTCTTCCTAACAAAAATAGCCAGGTCAAAGTACTTTTTTTGTCAAACACCCAAGATTTAATGTAATCCTCACAAGGTAGCGCAGGTAGGTAAAATCAGCAGGTCTATTTTAGAAC
Organism: Flexamia atlantica; assembly: GCA_035578135.1. Classification (NCBI taxonomy): domain Eukaryota; kingdom Metazoa; phylum Arthropoda; class Insecta; order Hemiptera; family Cicadellidae; genus Flexamia; species Flexamia atlantica. The sequence continues at coordinate 2,690,809 of JAQJVK010000049.1, read as the reverse complement.
TTGAACTTCACCTGCCATTTCTATTGACGCTGATTTTAATGATTATATTTGGACATCTATTCAAAATAAATCTAATTGTTCAGATATATTCCACCACAAAACCTGTGAATAATAATAAGAATCCTCCTCTGACTAATTGCCTAGTTTTGTCGGGGAAGATTTTTCTTTCTTCCAACTTCCAACAAAAACTTTTAATCGCTATCTGCAGTTGGAGTATACTTAAACATATAAAAATTCATTTTCTAGCTTTGTGTGCCAGTAGCCGAGATATTTACGCATTATTTGCCGGTTGGGAGCTCAAATAATGACGCACGTGGCTTCAAGCGAATCTAACTTTATTAAAACAATTAAACAGTTTAACTTCCAATCAACAAGTGAGCTTTAAACATTTATAATTTTAAATACAAACTTTAAATTACTAATTAGAGGCCTAATTTTGGGGGATAGAGAACGCGAACCGCGGCATAGGCCGACCGACGCGGCGGCGCAGCGCGGCGCGCCGTGGACAACGCACACGCACTCGAGTCAACTCTCTGACTGACTGACTACAGGCTCAGCGGCAACGACCTGCTGATGCAGCTTGACCCATGTGAACCGTGCTGACCGTCAGCATCAGCATTCCCACATGAGTGCCTTGCTGCGTTCTTGATTTTATTTTAATAACTTTCTGTACAATTGTCCAAGAGACCCAATGTCAGTCTCTGGGCTCACCATTAATAAACTAGGGCTGGCAATCCTTTCATGCATGAAGGATTATTACCTTCAGCAAACATGCTGATACATATTAATCATAATATGTGGTGTCCTAATTTAAGGAGCTGTCCACAAAATACAGTTTTTGGGGTGGGTCGTCACACTCCCCCCACCTTTAGTCCATGCTGTCCTCAGCATGAGGGGCCATCACACTCGGTGATGCCGCAAAAGACTCCTTCTTTTGTCAGAGGGTCCCAATCGCCAACGCCAATCAAGTCTCCAGACATCCTTACTTCCTTAGCAACAATCCCACAGAAAACCTGACATCAAGTCCCAAGAACAGCCGTACAGACTGTAAGACAAATGAAAACTGCCTATAAAACTTTTTTTAGCACTTCGGTGCCATCCAAAAAATGAGAAAATTTTTCTAATAACGGCAGCGTTCTCTCTCCCCTCTGCTTTCAAAGTAAAGAATTTACAGTCTAGTCTAACGATTTAATTACATCCAACAAAAGCAAATTACAACACTATTCTTCATAAAAAAAATCTTCTCAAATAACGATCCAAATTTGTGCATTATAATTTAAATTTAAACAAATAATAATTCAACGAAATCCGCCTTAGTTTCTAAACATTACTCACATTGCTCCCTAAAGAAAATTAAAGGAAGAGCCGCATAGCTAGAGACCCACACGGTCAAGCTAAAAGACCCCATTAAGTTCAATTAAAACATTATTTAACTATGAACAAATATAAAAACAACACTCTCAACAATCAGTTATTAAACTAATTAAAACATAAATTATCAAGATAATTTCCGAATATTAATCTCAAAATCTCAAGTCATATATTTCCAGAAATAAAAAAAATGTGAAAAATTTTTCAATTAAAGAAAACAAATCAATCTAAACTATTAATCCATAACTTTTTCATGGATATCCTTTCAAGCATCTAGAATTAATTTCCTCAGATAATTTTGACTTTTTATAAACAGAACACAAATTACTATTCCACAGCTGATTTCCTCAAAACAAATCATTCTTTATCTAAACAATTTCAACTTTGATAATTTATTACTGTAGTGACCTGAGTGTCTGTATGATATAAATATTATAATCATCTGATCATATGTTTTGTATATTTAACTAGTTGTCATAATAAATAAACAGTCTTGGTTTCTATTAAAATGAAATGGTGTTTAATTAATTTAAATATGTTTCCATCATTGAACGGACTCTTCATTTGGCGCAGATTCACAAGTAGGAATGTTTAATATATTACTAGCTCAATTATTTATTTGATTTATTCATTATTTTTTGTTATGGAGGTTTCTAACAGACCAAAGAAGTTTGATCCATTTCTAGATAACAATGCTTCAGCTAGATGGAAGTCATGGATCAATGAGTTTGAGATTTATTTATTAGCTGAAAATATAACTAATGATGTCCGTAAGAGGGCTTTGCTCCTTAATTGTGCTGGGAGTGAAGTAATAGAAATTTTCCAAAATCTTCCAGATTCAGGGACAACTTATGATGAGGCCAAAACGGTTTTGTTTCAGCATTTTGTACCAGATGTTAATGTTTTGTTTGAAATTTTTCAATTTCGTAAAGCCAAACAGGACCCTGGAGAGAAATTAATGGATTTTTACATGAGATTACGTAAATTAGTCTCCACTTGTAATTTTCATGACAAGGACTTGGAAATTAAAATTCAGATTCTTCTGGGTACAAATTCTGATCACTTAAGGAAAGAAATGTTGAAAAATCCTAGTAAGTCCTTAAAAGAGGTTTTGCAAATGGGTCAGGCGGAAGAGGTAGTGAAGTCTCAAATATCTTCTTTTTAAGATACCGCTTTAGACAATGTTAATAAACTTTTGGCCACTGACAGAAAGTGTTATGCATGTGGAGGTGATTGGCCACATAAGTCTGGTTGTCCTGCTAAAGGAAAAAAATGTTTTGCTTGTGGTGGAAAAAATCATTTACCTAAGACAAAATATTGCAAAGATTCTACTTCAAAGCCGGGAAGAAAATCAGGTACCGGTCGTAAGGGTAAAATCTATCAAGCTCGTGAACCTGGTGAAAGCGATGATTATTCTTATGATGATTATTAGTGATTCGGAAAAAGCTGATATGTCTTTAAATGTCACTAACATTGCTAAATCTTGCAATCTGCCGATGACTGATTTACGTCTGTTTAGGAAGAAAATAAAGTTTATTGTTGACACGGGTTGTTCAGTTAATTTAATTAATGAATCTGTTTTGAATAGTTTGCAAAATACTCCAAAATTGAAACCCACCAAACGTACTTTGCTGGCGTATCAAAAACGACCGATTCACGTTTTAGGAAAATTTAACTGTTTTGTGGAACATAAGAATCGGTCAAAGGAGGTTACATTTGTAGTTGTTAAGTATGGTGACTCACTTTTGTCCTGTGATACTGCCAAAGACTTGGGTATAGTCTCTTTTGCGTTGAATGTTAAATCACAAGATCCTGTTGATTCTGAGAAACAAAAACTTGTTAAATGGTATCCTAATCTTTTCAACGGTGTTGGGAAACTCAGGTCTCAACAGATAAAACTACATATCAATTCCGATATTACTCCTGTAGCAGTAGGGTTTCGAAGGACTCCTGTACATTTAAGGTCAAAAGTCGAGGCAGAGTTAAATAAACTGTTGGAGGATGATATAATTGAAAAAGTAGATGGACCAACAAGTTGGGTATCTCCTATGGTCATAGTACCTAAGAAGGATGGAAGTCTCAGAATTTGTGTAGACATGAGAGCTCCAAATAAAGCAATAAAGCGTGAACGGTTTCCTGTTTCTACTATCGATGATGTGATATCCATTGTCAATGGTTCCACGGCTCATTCAAAATTAGATTTGAATAAGGGGTTTCATCAACTTGAATTGTCTCCAGAATCAAGAGACATGACAACGTTTGCAACTCATCTGGGGTTATCTAGATTTAAACGTCTAAGTTTTGGGATATGTTCTGCACCAGAAAAATTTCATCAAATTGTTAGGCAGTTGATTTCAAACATCCCGGGCTGTATAAATGTGAGTGATGACATCCTTATTTTTGGAAAATCATTAAAGGAGCATGGCAAGGCTTTGCATTCAGTTTTAGATAAACTCCAACAATCTGGTTTGACTCTGAACATTGACAAGTGTATTTTTCGGAAAACAAGTGTGCCTTATCTTGGGTTTAATTTGTCTAAAGATGGTGTTTCTCCGATCAAAGAGAAGATAGAAGCAATTGAGAAATTGGAATCTCCTCGTGATATTCATGAGATGAGAAGTTTTTTGGGAATGGTGAATTTTCTGCAGAGATTTATTCCAAATCTGGCTAATGATACATATGTCCTCAGACGTCTCATTAGGAAGGAAACTGTTTGGCGTTGGACAAAGAAAGAAGAAGACTCTTTTCAAAGAATAAAAGAGAAAGTGAGGAATACCATCAGCAACAATTTTTATGACATGAACAAGACAGCTCACATATATGTTGACGCAGGACCCGAAGGTTTGGGAGCTATCCTTGCTCAACCTGGAATAGAAAGTCCAGCAGTTGTGGCGTGTGCTAGTATAAGCTTGTCTGATGTCCAAAAACGTTATTCACAAATTTTAAAGGAAATGTTGGCCATTGCATGGAGTGTTCAGCACTGGAGCGATCTTCTGATGGGATCAAAATTTGTAATTCATACGGATCACAAACCTCTCGTGGCTTTATTATCAAGGTCCAATGGTGAATCTTCTCCTCGTCTTGATCGGCTCATGTTCAAATTACTGGGTTATGATTTCACAGTTGAACATATTTCTGGGAAAGAAAATCCGTCAGATTAAATGTCACGGCATCCCTTAAGGAGGAAGTTGAATACAGATGATTCTTACATTAATTTTGTTGCTGAAATAAATTTACCATCAACTATTTCTCGTGATGTACTTTCAAAATTTTCTCAAGATGACGAAACTTTAGGAAAATTGATTCAAGCAATAAAGACAAACCGATGGGAAGATCCAGATGTACAAAGATATAAAATAATGAGGGATGAATTATCGGTTACCATGGATAACATTATACTCCGTGGTAACAGAATCGTGGTTCCTGATGCGCTTCAAGCGAGAGTGCTTACTCTTGCTCATCGTGGACACCAAGGTATGACTAAAAGTAAGGAGTTGTTGAGGTCAAAAGTTTGGTTTCCTAACATGAACAAACGATTGCATGATATAATTTCAAAATGCATACCTTGTCTTGCCAATAACTCTAAAATGAGTAGGGATCCGATAAAACATACACCAACTCCTTCAGGCCCATGGGAAGCGCTTTCTCTAGACTTTGCTGGACCGTTTCCTAATGGTAAATATGTGGCTGTCATAATTGATGATTTTTCAAGATATACGATAGCGGAAACTATTTCATCATTGACAAGTAACAATGTAACTCGTTGGCTTTTCAAAGTTTTTGCACTTTTTGGTATTCCGTCTTCATTGAGAACTGATGGAGGGCCTCCTTTTAATGGTCATCAGTTTACCTTGTTCTGTGAAAAACTTGGAGTTCAACACAAGAAAGTAACAAGCTTATGGCCCGAAGCAAATGGTCGAGTCGAGCACTTTATCTTCAGTTTAAATAAAACTATTCGATCGGCAGTAATTGAAAATAAGGATTGGGAAGATGCTATTCTTGAGTTTTTGATTCAATATAGGGCTACTCCTCATTGTGCTACCCACATTCCTCCAGTCAAAGCATTACTCAGGAGTAATTTTCGTTCATTTTTGCCACAAATGAGCACCAACTTGTTTTGTGATGATATTGACGAGCAGTTAATAGAAAATGATGAAAGGTCCAAACAAAAGATGAAAGAATATGCTGATGCGAGAAGAAACACAAAGGACCATGAAATTCAATTTGGAGATCAAGTGTTAGTAAAGCAACAGCAGAAAAATAAGTACTCTACTCCTTTCGATCCATATCCAATGGAGGTGGTCGATGTCAAAGGTACCAGGATAACGGCCAAATCTGGTGAAAAGCAAGTGACAAGAAACGCTTCACATTTCAAAAAGATACAGAGGATTGTCTTGAAGAGGTTGATAAAATAAATAATGAACAAGAAGGCAGTAAAGAACAAATTAAGGAAGAATCTAGAAGCAGAAGAGTAATAAAAATGCCTTCGAAGTTTGAAGATTTCGTAATGTATTAAATTGTCTTTGGGAGGAATGTAGTGACCTGAGTGTCTGTATGATATAAATATTATAATCATCTGATCATATGTTTTGTATATTTAACTAGTTGTCATAATAAATAAACAGTCTTGGTTTCTATTAAAATGAAATGGTGTTTAATTAATTTAAATATGTTTCCATCATTGAACGGACTCTTCAATTACTACTTTAAAAACAACCTAAAACCACATAAAAAACATTGAAATAAACAAAAAAAATCACAAAATCTAACAAAACAGTCACAAAGTACATTACCACAACCCCTCAAAATTCTCAACCCCTACTTATGTTTCCTATTAATTTACTGGCTTTGCACAAAAGTAAAGTCCCAGCGTCAAACACAATCATGTAAACTGCAAAAGAGTCCAGTTAACATATTGATGAGAGTCACCAGCAACAGCATAAAAATTACCACTTGCTTATTGACAAAATTTTAAAAACAAAAAAAAACAGATAACCATCAAACTTAACTAATACAACTCGTAGATCGCTCAGTAGTGGCGCTGTCTTGCTGTTGGGTCCAGAAAATCCACCAGCAAGGCCTTTCTATATGATTTAAAATTAATAAACCCAAGAGAAATTCAACTTTGGGCTAGCTTCCTGAGTATTAACAGTCCAGTACAGGGAATTGAAAGGAGGGGGGGGGGGTTAGGGTGTGGGGAGTGCGCGCTTACCATCCTGTAAATACTGGTCAACAGCCACTATAGTTTCATACTCCAATCTTTTTTTAAGGATTTTAAAAATAAATAAGCCACCACTAGCCATTAAAACTTACTACTAAGTATCTTTAACACGTGGTACCACTTTTTGATATGTAAACCTACCCTGAAATTCTTACGAAAACATTCTACAATATTCTACTTGATATAACAAAAAAAAAACATTCCACTTGAAGAATGTCCACGTCGAAAATCACCATCATTCTCACAGAAGAATATCTGTTTGTTCCCATGATATAAAAATTAAGTTTCCATTGCAGATCTAACAGTCTTTGCAGCACGGCGCTGCACACATTGATGCAATCTATAATTCACTAGTGCACTTTGCCTATCTCCAGTTTATTCATCACAGTGTGGGTCCAAAATAATTGAATGTAGGCTACCTTCCGTTGGTTAAAATACCGTAAATCTTTCCACACTGTAGTCTCTGGGGCTGCAGTCCCCTCGTTCATGGTATCTAGTTTAAGTCTCGGGTAGGCTGCTTCCACCCCAATGTTAGTCTCAGGATCCCTCGGTCAGCGAACGTCTGTGGCGCTCTGGTCAGGGCCATGGCTCTCCGCTCTCATCCGCACAGATCTCTGCAACCAGGCGGCCAGCACGTTCCAGGATCTATGACAAATGCATGGCAGTATCAGTTCTAACACCACATCCTATGTCATTACTACTGCTATCACACCCTTTGCCTAAATTCATTGTGACACTGCACATCAAGAGTTCCCCTTTTAGAGGATATTCTCACACGTTAATAGCCAAGCTCATTATCAAGTTTGCCTCAAATATCAACAATTCAACCCTAATTACATTTTGCAACATTTTACTAGGTATTGATACATCACGTACCAAGCTAGTCATTAATACCTCAAGGACGTCCTTTACAACAACATCAGTCGACAAATAAAAATCTCGTCATGGCCATAACAGGGGAGGCACACACTTAAATCTCCACTCCCCTTTACCAGCTCCAGTGCTTTTGGTTGCTGCCGACAGAGGTAAGGTCGGGCAGGCATACGCAGGCACGAGCAACAAAACACACATCTCTCATCACCGCATCGAGGGAGGCTCGCTTTCCCCGCCACTCCCTCAACCAGCTCAAGTGCATCTGGTAGCTGCCGAGGGGTAAGGCCTGGCAGGCGAACGCAGGCACGAGCGACAAAACACAACTCTTTGATCACCACAACAAGGGAGGCTCACTCTCCACTCCACTCCCTGAATCAGCTCAAGTGCATCTGGTAGCTGCCAAAGGGTAAGGCTTGGCAGGCATACGCAGGCACGAGCAAAACACGACATTTATCCTCGGTGGGACCACATACGAAATCTCTTTAATCCTCTGCCTGGTGCCTATCTCATAAGTCCTTCAGGAGCTCAAAATTGGCAACAAATCACAATACAGCACAACAGGCAGGCACAATGAAACCTTGAATCTCATTGACGCTCAGTGCATGTAGAGTCCTTACAGGAGCTCTAGCATGGCAGTTACTCCAATAAATAACAACATGGTCCACCACCGGAAACCCACATCACAACCAGGTCACAGTCCGTCCGCCGGAGATATAGCACGCTGCCATATATATATGAACACATGGGCAGGCATGGCAATCTCAACCATAACAACTCAAAGGGGCCCCAAAAATCACTCACCTCAAACAACAACCACATCATCATCATCATCATCATCATCATCATCATCATCATCTCAACTCATAAAACATTTAAGGAAAGCCCATATCCCAATGGGGCATACCCTAAAAATAAGTTAAGTCCCCTTCAGGCCCAAAGCCAATTCGCTACTCCTCTCACGCTTGTTTTCAAGACCATTTTGTTTCATAATGTTGCTATTTGAAATTTCTTTTCATTTTACTCTTAAAGAGTCTAAATCTTTTTCACAATTACAACCCACCTAAAGAAAGAATAGTTTTCAAACAATCTTAACTAAAATACTTATTCAAAACCCTTAAATCCATCCATCATCCATCCCCCAGTGTTGGTCTGCTTCTCCAACAGCAGGTCCGCAGCATACGGATCCCATTCCCATGTTGTGTCCCAATCAACAGAGACAGCAAAAAGGGTTGCTTACAAACAAAAACTCTCCTGTATAACAAACACAAAGGGTTATTCAATAATCAGAGACAATAAGGCTATCATAAATTAGTAAAAATTTGTTTAACACTCTCATTCAAATTATTTTTTAAGGAATTTTTTTAATTTAATTACTATCACCAGCATTGACCTTGAAAATATTTTATCTTTAAAACTTTACAGCCTGCCTCACAAAAAAACTAATTCTTTATCAAGATCTCTTTAAATTCAAGAAGGTGGTCCCAACTTAAATTTGTAATCTATTGGGTAATATGTTTTACGGTGATGCTCAACCCATACCAAACAAACATATTATAGGAAAAAGAACTGTCACAAGCCCCATTAGTCATAAAAATTCCCGACTGCGAAAGTAAACCATAATTAATTTCATGAATACTGTATACTGTATATTAACATGGTTCTACCATTTCAGTCCGCCATGCACAGGGTCCAGGCCATCTTGATCCCGAGGGATAAGGGCGCTAAGGAGGCACACTCAACCTCCCCCTAAACATACTTCCAAAACACTATCTATGACTCACTATCCTGAACCATATCATACATACAGGCATAAAACCAATATTATAAAAAAATAAGGATTAAAAATATATTTTTTAATTTTTTTATTTGAAACTTGAAAGCTGATAGCAGTAGACCTAATTTATTATAACTCGAATTAAAACAACTCATATTTCTCAGGAGAGACTCGATCAAATTACAGAATAGTACTGCTGATGATAGTAACCACTGAGCAACCATTTTCTTTTATTTGTGAATAATCAAAATGATATATAGTTACTTTCAAACTAAGCAAGCGTGTATCAAAACTCAATTTTAAATTCAATGTACAAGAGGATAGGCAACTAAAAGCACAAAAATCTAAATCTCCAATTATGCTGGCTTTAATAAAATATTTAATCATTTATCCTCAAAAACCTCTTTACGCCCAGGGGAACAAAAAAAATTCTCCCCCTTACATAGTTGCCTTAAAAAAACTCTTACTTGATTCCGATAAAATTTTTTTAAATAACTTTTTTCCCAAACAAATGGCTCTATGGTCCCCCAACTTCAATTAAAATTTGATATAATTCAAAACCACCAATTTTCACTATTAATAAAACCTTAGCAACTGTCATTAGGCTCTACTCAGTTTTTCCTTAAAACAATGTAACCTCCATTTCATCCTATTAAAATATCCAGTTAAAAGAATACCAACAGTAAAAAAATATTTAAGTAAAAAAAAGGAAAATAAATGCGCTGGTATCGCTTGACCTGGCATTGTAAAGTTGGCCTCAACTGTGACACTGATAATCTTTAGTGTCTCATATTAAATTCCACAAACAATTAAACCAAATAAAAATATTTATATCAATGCATTAAAAATATATAAATTTTAAACGCCTATTTACAATGATGCTGGGACTTATTCCAACGCATTTTAATTCTCCATTTAAAGATATAACACATGCAGTTTACACTAAGTTGAAATCAATTCACCCCAAAGCAATTTAGATTATGTTGGTAGACAACAAAATCGAATAAATAGATATAATTTATCTCCAACTTAATTTTCTAACTCAATCAATTGTCTATCTGCTCTTTTTAAACAGTTAAACTGGTCGCATATTCATTTTGACGTTTCTAAACATAAAGCTCTACAGTGTTTCAACTTCACAACAGTGGAAATCCCGTGTTCCTACTAAAAATCCCGTTTTCCCTCCAAAAGACAGAAATACCCATTTGCCGGGTAAAAATCCCTCAGATGGCAACACTGCTATAAATCTGAAAGATTCCAAGTTTCACTCTGTAAAAATTACGTTACTTTCGTTATTGTAAAAATACAAATAAATGTATAACTTAAATTTGCAGTCAATTATTACTCTAAAAAAACCATTCAAGTTACTTTTACTCGTTACTAGGTATAACAAATACGTTTACAGAAACTCAAGAAATAAGACCGCCATCTTGATAATTTCAATGCTCCACTTCTCTATGTTGATGGACAAGGAGGCATTGTTGATTGTGGAGGGGAAACAGACGCTATGACGCCAAATAATCTGCAACGTGATCAATGGTGGATTTAATTCATCGCCGAAAATATTTCAGTTACTTTAACATTCTCTAATAAATCAAAAAAAGCATTTTACTTCACGGCATTTTCACTGAAGTGCGTTTCAAGTCACGCTGTGCATTATTAAATGATTGAGTACTTCAAAATATTACAATTTTTATCTAACAAAAGATTGCACCGCTGATTGAAAATATTTCACTTACCAATTTTATCCATTTCCATCCTTGGGTCCGTGGAAGCTGAAAATCGCTTTTCCGTGAATTCTTGAACACGAACCGCACACGCTGACACCAAATGTGCCAGTAGCCGAGATATTTACGCATTATTTTCCGGTTGGGAGCTCAAATAATGACGCACGTGGCTTCAAGCGAATCTAACTTTATTAAAACAATTAAACAGTTTAACTTCCAATCAACAAGTGAGCTTTAAACATTTATAATTTTAAATACAAACTTTAAATTATTAATTAGAGGCCTAATTTTGGGGGATAGAGAACGCGAACCGCGGCTTAGGCCCACCGACGCGGCGGCGCGACGACGCAGCGCGGCGCGCCGTGGACAACGCACACGCACTCGAGTCAACTCTCTGACTGACTGACTACAGGCTCAGCGGCAACGACCCATGTGAACCGTGCTGACCGTCAGCATCAGCATTCCCACATGAGTGCCTTGCTGCGTTCTTGATTTTATTTTAATAACTTTCTGTACAATTGTCCAAGAGACCCAATGTCAGTCTCTGGGCTCACCATTAATAAACTAGGGCTGGCAATCCTTTCATGCATGAAGGATTATTACCTTCAGCAAACATGCTGATACATATTAATCAAAATATGTGGTGTCCTAATTTAAGGAGCTGTCCACAAAATACAGTTTTTGGGGTGGGTCGTCACATTTGCTTTGATTAAATAAAAATGTGTGTGAATGCTAATAAAGCAGCCAAGTCAAAAAATTAGCTATGCAATCTAATTTTTCTTAAAAATGTGCTTGTTCCATTGTATGAAAGATGAAGCAGTTTGATCAATGGGATAATAAAGCTTAGCAAATTGGATAGTAGAGACCAAATTTATCATCTTCCATTTCAAGAACTAAACAATTCTGGCCAATACAAGCAAACCACAATTTGCTTAGTGAACAGAATTAATTTACTACTCCTATCTATTAACTAACTCCTAACTATTAACAATGTGATCAGTCAGCAAATGCCCTAATTAGTACAGTGAAACATGTTTGAGTTTCTGGGCAAAAGCGTGGACAGTATTAAATGTTTAGAAATTTAATGGGTGACCACATAGAATCACAACGCAACGCCGGTGCTTTTTTTTAATTGTGTGATTCTGAACTGAGTGAACATGCCGTTTTTATCATTGGGCTTTGAATGCCCAACAACAAAAAATGCTATTAAATTTTGAAGTCCGATTTTTACACAATTTTTGTGAAATATGTTTTGATTGAATGCAACCCACCACAACCTGTGTGTGCCCTCCCCTATATATATCCTCCTAGTTCTTGTCGGGCCTCATTCTACCGCGTATGTTCTACTTGGCCCTTGAGCCAGATCTGACAAGGTCATAATGATAAATAATCATCATCACTCATCAGCCTCTTAGAGTATAAAAACAAGGTTTGACACCTTTTGCCTCTCAGTAACACAGCTTTAAAATGAAATGTGTGTATTGAAAATGTAATTTTGTCAAGTAAACTTATTTAATATAGTTGCCTGCATGTATAGCCTTTAACACTTTCAGCCCGACGGGAGTCAACAGTCCGTTTTTGTACTTTCCAAAACTCCGACGTGTACCTCCGATGGCGCACTGTTCCCATTTGATTCAATGCTTTTTCGTCATACTGCTGCGAAAACGACTGTTTTCAATATATGCGTTGCGGGGCGAAAGTAGCTCTTTTCCACCCTAGGGAGGGAAAGAGTCAGCTGATGTTGAGGACGTCAGCTGTTCGTTTATGATGCACTAACACTGCAAACTTATGCAAGTCAGCGTGGATGGAGAGCTATCGATCGAATCGAGAGTGGTTATTGATTATTATTATCAATTGCATTTCATTGTTGCATTGTTGTCGTTTAATCAATTTGTGTAACTTGCTTATCCCACCAATCGATTATTAAATGCGTTCGATACATCGATAGTTGTTCATTGTTGTCCTAACACAAATGAAACAGATAATCAGCTGATTGTTTTAAATAGCAAGAACAAGATGGAAGCATCTTTGGGAGATATCTTTTAAGGTAATAGATTGGTTTTCTTAAGTAGTTAGCGTGTTGTATGGAGCGATATAACGAAAAATATAGTTCATTATACGGGTCAAGAGGCTGAATAAATATTTAATTTTGCCTCCATGAGAAGATAAGCTGAGCGATAACGATGTTAGCGGTAATTCTGATTCATGATACGAAACAGTAGATTAAAACATTCATTGTTACAATCGATAGTACACCGCTTTCGATATATCAATCGTTATCATCAGCTGACATAACATCAAAACAATTGACAGATGATCAGCTGATTTTAAAATGCAAGATCAAAATGGAAATAACTATTTTGTCTGTAAAACCTTTGTTTTTTAAGTATTTAGCTCAATATTTTATGCAGTATGATGAAAAATATAATTCATAACACGGGTCGAAAGTGGCTTTTCGTTACTCGCTCAAATTACGACTCGAATTGTGAAAGTTCGGCTCAAATTGAGCCGCCCTCATACGAAAAGCGTCCTTCGCCCCTTGTAATGAAATATACTATTTTGCAGCGCTTTCGGAGCTTTGCTGGGTTATATTATTAGTGTGTTCATATTTTATGGTAGTGTAGACACACCGTGGCCACCGGTGGGGCACATGTAAACTTTTTTATAAAAAAAATAAATGTTGAATAGATCAAGGTGATGTAAAAACGCCAACAATGGCGGAAGGGGCGTAAGAAGACCCGGGAAGTGCTTTACTCGTACGGAGGTTACAATAACTAACAGTGTATCGTTCGCCACTTCACCGCCTGCGACGCCATCGGCGAATCATGCATGTGCCACTGATGGCGCACATTGACTGGCATGTCGGTCCGTGTGATTTCAGTATGCCCACTGGACGATGTGCGCCACCGGTGGTACACTATTAAAATTTCTTTATTTCACTAAAATTAGCTATTTTACGCATACACAAGGTAAAATCGACGGATCTTTTTAAATTTAGTTAAAAGTACGACTTAAGTTAATTTTGTCTTTTTGGTCAGTTTACCGAATATTGCAATGTCTCTTTAATAAGTTCGAAAATTAAGTCGTGTACCACCGTTGGGGTACGTCGGGCTGAACGTGTTAATGAAAAGAGGAGTTTATTTGAAATACTTAGACCTTAAAAAATAGATTGAATTTATTACAATAAACTACAACACAACTTTTTTAAGCTAAGACTAAGCGGTCTACTGGGCGGGGTAGTTGTAGACGCCGGCGAAGAGCAGGGACTCCTCGCGCTTGTCGTAGAGCAGGTAGACGAAAGGTCGGTCGCAGGTGAAGCTTTCCCCAGGGATCCTGGTGTCGGTGAAGACTGTCGCGGCCGCCGCCTCCGTACCGAACTCGTCCACCCGCACCTGTCATGATGATCAAACCAGGTGAAAGGGTGATTCTATTGTTCTGGACCACCATATTGGGGGGTGAGTGAGTGCGCTATTATCGAAATTAGCGTTTATCTGCAATGTTTTGGTAGTAAGTCACATAGTCATTTGTTTATGTAAGCACATTTTACATCAGAAAATATTTTTCTGCAACTGCAAATGCATTCAATGGTAATTACAAGAAATATCAATGCAATTTATAACAACAGCAAAAGGTTCCATAGTGAAATCAGTATGCCCCAAGTCTAAAAAGCAAGGAGGTTATGATGATACTCAACATTATTTTTGCAATAAGCCATTGAATTCACTTCAAAAACAATTTTAATGTTTTTACAATTCTATGTAAAAAATGGAAAGCGCTATTTTGGGAGGCTTTATTTTCCCTTACCTTTCCTTCCAATGGTCCGATCAGGCTGGTTTTCGAACTTTTCCTAACAATTACTTCTGTAGACGTTTGTATCATGTTTTATTCAGATCATAACTTTTTTATGTGAGTTACCATGCTTAGGCCTGCTGATTTCACCAATCAGGCTGGTTTTTTAACTTTTCCTAACAATCATTTCTTTACACGTTTGTATCATGTTTATTTATTCAGATCATAACTTTTTTATGAGAGTTACTGTGCTAGACACATATACATATGAAAAAATGCTGTTATTACCATTTTCGTCCTTATTCCTGGTAATCCATCATTTAACAAACAGCTCCCTTCCGATCTACATTATACCCAGGTTTTGTAAGACAGCTGTCACACTAACCTTGGCCTTGTGTATCGCACTGTTCAGCTTGATGCGCGGCCCGCCTGTCAAGCCAGTCAGGTTGGACATCGGAGTGAAGAGATCCCCCACTCCCATTCTCTCTAGGACCTAGAATTTAAGTAATAATTAGTGAAAATTTTTCATAATTCAAAAGAATATCCCTGAGTAGTGGTAGATATAATGAATTATAAATAGTATTATTATTATTATTATTATTATTATTATGTAGTTGAAAGGAAAGCTCTTGTCTGGAATTTGTCCTTGTTAGAAAGGAGGGTTACACAGCTGATTCACCGGAAAATGGAGTGGCATTGAACACAAAACATAAAATTTTGCTTCCTCAGGCTAACCTCCACATCCAAGGTAGTCTCTAAAACACAAAATTTTATCTGTTTAATTGCCCTTTTTGTCTACTGTGCAACTCTACCCAGATCTTCAGGTGAGCTATCTGTTAATCCCTCTTTCTAAACAAACACATAAATAAGTATGATTTTTGGTTGATTAAGATTCACAGGTGATGACAAATTAAGAGCACCCATGATCATCACAAGACCACTGCACTCTATAAAACTCATCTTTCTCAAATATTTTCCTTAAAATGCAACAGTGTGATCAATGTCTCAGATATATTCAGAGATTCCAACCATCCTGCTTAAAATTATAGATGGGAAAGTATGGAAGTTTCTGCATAAAAATGAAGTTCCATGATGTGAAAACTACAGTACTGGAACGATTAAGCTGGATTGTTAAGGAACAGAGCCAATATATACCAAAGCAGGACATGGACCTGTTTTTATTTTGAAACTCATAGGGCTCCACCCACTGGCGCGTGGTTCCATTTTATCGATGAGTGAACGAATAATTATTAAACAAAGATATTGTTTATATAAAAGCTAATGATATTTTTATCTGAACAGGTGATCTTTGGTAACTACTCAAAGAAACTGAAACACCTCCCAGATTAACTTAGGTGAACTAAACAAAGACTCACAGGAGTGATCTCTAAAGTCCTCTCCAACGAGAACTTGGGCATTTTGACCTCTACTTTGTCCTCGTTCTTGGGGTCGCTGGACTCCTTGACGATGGCCAGGAGGGAGGTGGAGTCCAGTCGCATGACGAGGTCCGTGGCGGGGTGTCGGCTGTTGGACTCGTCGGGTAGCATCAGTATCAGACTGATGTCACTGCGGTCCTCGGAGGGTCCGAGGTACGGGAGTTCTAAAAGTTCGGCTCCCAGCCGCTCTGACCTCCCTGTCAACATTTAGATATATTACTTGAAATGGGGACCTATCCAGGTAGTTATTTTAAGCCAAGTATGAATGACAGATGAGTGAAGGATGATTGTGGAGCAATCTTATAGTCTTGTTACTGACTAAGGCTGACATGTTCCTTGGACAGGACTGTTAATTAATAGCCCAACAGCCAATGGCAACTAAGGGACCTACATTTTAATGTGGGATCCGAACCACAATTTCCTTGGTTAAGTTTTAAAACTGGTCTAGTTACAAGGACAGTCCTATGAACGTAGTATTCAATAGTGCGGACGTTAATCCCCACTAAGGAACACGGCGTCCCCAAGCTATATCGCTCATAACTATCCACAATTCGTGACCTCCAAGTAGCTGGATTACAGGACATGCCACAGTCCCAGTCTGAGGGCTTTTACATCATACAACACAGAAATGTCTGTTTTCTGTGCCCTTCTTTTGGCTGGAAAGTTACTCTTTGCCCGATAACTGCACGGTAAATTTACTGTGTACTAGGAAACGGAAATAACAGAAGTAAACAATCAAAACAATCAGCTGATTGCAGCAAACCAATGTTTAATGCATGTTTTAATAGGTTTGAAGAATGGAGAAACAAAATACGGTTTGTGCAAAAAATGTGTTATGATTAAAAAAAAATGTTTTTTCTAAGTAGTATGATGTAAACTATTGTACATGAAACAAATGGTAGGTTTAAGTTACCATACTCGCATGGAAATCCTACACTCACCTCTTGCATGCGTGGTAACTATCATGCTCGCCCAATAACATAGTATTTTATGTTACTAGACCAGTAAGTACTGTTTTACCAGACGAATACGATGGTTTCAGTGGGAGCCGGTTTGCTGCGATCAGATGATTGTTTTGATTGTTTACTTCCGTTATATCCTTTTTCTATAGTGTACGGAAAATTTACTGTGCACTACATGGTAAATTTACCGTGCCGTTATCGGCAAAGAGTTAACTTTCCATCCAAGAGTAAGGGACAGAAAACAGATGTTTCTCTGTTTGATGTAAAATACTATTTAGCGAATTTCTTATGGAATAGTGAGTCATTGGTATGACTAGCACGTTGACTCTGAGGCATTCAACCATGATTACTTTTCATTTTTGGGCCCCCAGATGCGATAAAGCAGAAATTTTTTTACATATAACTATATGTGCATGTGTGCGTGTGTGTGTGTGTGTGTGTGTGTGTGTGTGTGTGTGTGTGTGTGTGTGTGTGTGTGTATGTGTGTGTGTGTGTGTGTGTGTGTGTGTGTGTGTGTGTCGGCACTCTAGCGGTCCCAATTTTTGACCGATTCTCTCACATTTGGTAGAGCATTTCTTTCTATAATATCAAGGTCAAAATCGTTTGCCTAAAAGATCGAAGCACCTCTAACCACACTTTTGGAGAAAAATGCCAAAAATTTGGGTTTTTTGGGCCCAAAAAGGGAATTTGTAAGTCCTGAATGCAAATTTTATTAATATTATGAAGGAAATAAAAATAGTACTAATAAATATTTGCATTCACATTCGCATTACGGAAAGCCGCTTTCCTTAGCCGGTACCTAGCATGAGCCACACTCGGCCCCAGCCAAGTCCCAGGCAGAACCTGGCGTCCTTGGCTGATGGACACCACCCAGTCTACGATAACTATTATTTACAGTTCTCGTACTTACAATGATTGAAGGTGTTTAGCTGAAACATCATAGGAACCTTTGCCGTTTTATTTTTGCTTATGTGGAAGTCTGCCATTTTTGTGTCAATAGGGTCAAATTGGTTCTTCCACGCTCCTTTGAAGTAAGCAACATTTGCCTATTCAAAACACAAAGAGAGAAATTAAAAAACCCTCATTTATTAATTTGAATCAAATGATGAAGTTGAGTAGCAGTTGAAAATGGTGAGACGCCGAAAGCGCTCCTGCAAAAATATCAAACAGTGTAGCCAGACAGATCAGCCTACAGTAAATTTTCTTAATTTGGTAACTCATATTACCTGCAAGGAGTAAAAATTTTCAGGAAAAATTTAAACAATTCTCTAATATTAATATATTAACAAAATAAAATTAATCTCATTGGGTTTCCTGCAATGAGGTAAACCTTCAAAAATTAGGAGACAGAAAACTTGAAATTTATATGTTTATAAAAATAAATCGTCTGTATTGAATATTGAAATTATATCCTTGCAAAACAAAAGTGGCTGCTTTCAATCAAAACAAATTAAACTTTAAAAACATTTTACCAGACCAAACCTCTTAAATTGGCGACGAATAAATTGAATCAACAACAGTGTTTGATTTTCTGATGGTGAAACTGAATGAATGATTAACTGAACTGGAAGGAAAATTTACCATAATTAAAATCAAAATTGCAAAAAAAAAAATCCGTCAACAGAAATTCGAGAAAACTGATACAGCATTCTCCAGCTACACATTGTGACGCTCTTGACTGAAAGGCTGTATAATCTTCACTTTTTACATATATATTGAATCACTACTTAAGTACTCTGCCAATTTCTACAGCTATTAGGAAGATAATGCAGTGATGCTGATGGATAATATTGGTAAATAATCTCAAATAGTATTAAAAACACCTGTAAAATAAAAATCAACTGAAATAAATGAATACAGTACAGTACCTATTATTTCTAATGAACATTAATTTTATTCACGGCAAACGTACTGACCAGAATGATCTGTTGGTAAATAATCTTGTGTAGGATTAAAAACACCAGTGAAATAAAAAAATAACTCTAATTAATAATAGTCGAAGTTGCTGTGCAAAAGGTCAGGTTAAGTGTTGAACTGATAACATAAAATCCAAGTTTTCGACCACTAGCTTCCCTGAGTTGCAACGGGAGGATTCAGTACATTCCTATAGGATGCATATATTTATATATATTTCGAAATTTGAAAAAGTATCAGAAATTAGCATGCCCTGTGGCAACCCGGGGAAGCCTTGGACTTAATGTTATCAGCTCAGCACTAAAAACATATCCAAAAATCGCTACCGATACTACTCAACTTTTTGTACTCTGCAATTTTACTGAACATTCATTACCTATTATTTCTACTTAACATTACAGTACACCTCGGATTATCCGGATTAATGTGGCGGAACACCGATCCGGATAACAAAAAATCCAGTTTTTGTTTGTTTGTTCTTGTCCAGTTTTGTTAGTCTTTCAAATTTTACGGTGGTTTAATTTTGAAACAAATTTAAGAACTAAACTTTATTGTTAATCATATTTATATATTTACTTTTACCGCACTTACGGTTTGGGTTTGGAATAAAACGCCAGATTAAAATATTTAATTTATTAAGGTTAAATAGTCATAACTTATTGATTACTGCTAGCGCCCGAAGAGGCAATCCAGAAAACTACCTTCACGAAAATGCTGTAATGTACTGTTTAGGCAATGTGATTCCTTCAATTAACTTGATTCCAAATCTATGCAGTAATGTATTACATTTGCATTTTACTTTTAGAAGGCGCATCACCCGTAAACTCGCCAAAATCATGTTTTTGCCGCGATTTTAATTTCTCCAATAGACCGGTAGTCCGGTAAGGATAATCCAGAATCCGGATAATGTGGGGTCTGGATAATCCGAGGTGTACTGTATTCTCAATCACGTAATCGAACTCACCAGAACGATCTGCGAGTCAGGGCTGATGCTAGCGGGTGATACCAAGTTCAGGATTTTGTTGTTGGTGTGGCTCGCGACCCAGTCATTGATGCTGTCCACAGTCTTGGCCAAACCTGCAAGTTTGAAGCCACCCAATAAAGTATAGAGGTGCAGAAGGGTTCAACACCAGATCCAGAAATGTGTACAGAACAGTAACAGTGCAGCACGGGTTGGCAACTATGGCGCAACTCTCCTCCCAGACGGGTGTCTCCATAGTGAATAAAGTCCTGGAAGGCACTCAGTTTGAAAATTGTGAATCAAAATTTAAATCAAAGTTAAGACACTTTTTAGTGTTGAACATGTTCTACTTGGTGGACGAGTTCATGGACTAAACACCTTAAGGATGCACTAACTTGATATTAAAAGTATTTCTTGCTTAGCTCAAAATAAAAACAATTTGACTGGCTGCTACTCATTATTAAAAGTTATTTTTGAATATTTTTTAGACAATTCTTTTCTATTACATTGAACTGTTTCACATAATTTTAAGAAATTGACTCATGCTACGCAACACTTGTATTGTCCTATAGCGATAAAGAATTTTTCCTACCACGCATAAACTGCCAGTTCATGCACTGAAAACCATATGTAAAACAGCTGATTACTGAGAAGCGAGTGATAAAGTCTTTATCACTCACCAGCTGATTGCATTGTTACTCTACACGCACCAGCCAATCACAGTTGTTGGCTACATCACTTCCACTTCCATTTGATTTGACTGAGCTTGATTTGTTTTAAAACCTCAAAATCATAATGGCACATTCAGTTACAATGGACGTGAGTAACTGTGATTGAACTTATTGTTTGTTAATCTGAAAATGCAGTTGTAGGAAAACTTTTGAATGGATTTTGCGTGTAAAGTGTCTTTCACGCTTTTGCTAAAATGACCACGTGACGCTACACGTTGTGCATTAAGTGTTTATCTTAAACGAGAAAAACTCACTTTACGCCCTTGATACATACAAATTTATTGTTATTATTTATTAGTACCTTTGGGGCTGAAGTCGACCATTTCGATCTCGTCGAAGAAGAGTTCGGCCATGCAGTCTTTGACCGTCTGCTGCTTGGAGATGAATAGGCGGTTGGCGCTGTGCACCTGGGACTTGTACCGCCCCAGCACCAGGTTGTGCTTGTGCGTCGTGTACGCCTTCAGTATGTCCGTCTTGTCCTGGGAAGTGGTAGATTATTTTGTATGTTTGTCAATTGATTGTAAGAATATCAATTGATTACTTTAAAAATAAATATTATGTGATTGTTCTTATGTTTAGTATAGTTCTAGGTGTACTTTACTAAAGACACTCTTTTTTCAGCGCAGAATGTATCAGATGGGTGGGTGTGTACACTCTTTTATTGAATAATTGGATGAACTCACAAATAATAATAAACCAATGCTGTCACAATAAAATTAACAATGTAAATTAACATTTCTTCCATAAAACCATAACAAAAATACTCATAAAAATCATTGAAAATATTAAAAAAACTATTATTCAAATATATTACAAATATAATTTCCAAAAAAAAATTATAACATGCTGTAAATGATTCTTGAATTAATTTATAAAATGTTTTATGATTATAAACAGTGGAAAAACAAAACTCAAATGTAATCATCAAGAAAAAAATTCTCCCTTTGTACGTCTTTTCCTAAATCGCTCACACAAAGAGAGCTCCATATCTGATCCTTATCAGTATGTACCTACACTTTTTACCTAGGTGTATTTGGTACATTTATGTAAAAAAGTTTTATTCTCATGACGCAGCCATTTTAAAATTTTGGCAGTAGTTTAAATAAGACCATGCATGGTATTGCAAGCAACGGAAAATAAGGGTTACAGACTGTTTTATATAAAACGAGGTTTTAAAAATTATACACTATGCAAAACGAGTATATCATAACGATTCCTATGATAAAAACTATATTTAAATGTTTTTTTAGACCTTAAAAAGCACACCTGATATTAAGAACTTACCTTGTTGGGAGGCAAGGAGAGAGTTTTTCTCAAGCTTGCTTCAGTTTTCCCTGCAGAGGTGAAGTAGGCGAGGAGCAGTGTATTGTAGACTCCGAGAGGAGAAAAGAATACATTCTCTGACGGATTCAGTCTTGCTATCTACAAACCCAGAAAAATATAGTCTACTATAGTTAATCAGTGTGTTATGAGTTATGTGTGTTAACCTTTAGTAGTTTTATTTTTAATTTGTATATCCAAATTCTGACAACTTTTCTGCGACAAGTTCTACTGCCCATGCCAAAACTGCATGCCACAGTGTATTTGGAGGACGTAAATAAATAAAATGACCACCATCCTAGGTTAATCATGGAAATATAGAAATGTCTATGTTGCAGCATACCTGTATGCTTGTGAATTTATAATATGCAAATTAATAATTAATAATTAAGAGGAAGCCTCTCATAAGGTAAAATCAATTTGTCCGTATGTAATTGGGTATTCAAAAACATTGACACGAAGATTAATATATATAGTAAGTATTCAGGTTTTTTGCCATAGAAGTATGAAAATAGGGAGGTTCCAGGCTCTGACATAGGTAGAGCCCAACTATATGAGGGCATATTCAAGTGTCAGTGAATTTTCTGTACAGGGAAGAGCTATTACTGTAGGCGGTAAAACTTAAGCCCAGGACCTCTGTAAATTCCAATTTTGAATGTCCTACACCCGTAGGATTTGAATGCTCTTCCCTGTACGGAAATTTCTGTGGTAAAAGCCTGGAACCTCTGTAAATTCCCATTTTGAATTTCCTACACCCTGATTTCCGACAGTTGTAAAACTTGGCCGGTACTGTCTCAGTTCTGGTCAAATCTGGCTCGGACATTTTTTTCCACGATGGGACATGATGGGATGTTTAATAAATCACTAAATTTAATAAATAAATCAACATGTACTAAGTCTAATCAAATGGAACGATTACTAGATGAAGGGGTCCCAGAGTAGCAGGCTGCAACTGGAATCTGTTGCGTTTACGAACTTCTCTAGCTGAAGAGGTGAATTAAAGCCAAAACAGAAACACAAAGCCAAAGATAACAAATGATGTTCTAGAGCGTAAGCTGATAGAATAAGTTTATTTCTGCCAAAATGATTTTGGAAACAAGGCTCTGCTCTTCCAATACCATTTGAGCAACGGATCCCTTTTGGATAATTTTCCTTTTGGGTAACCGCCCTCCTCGGTAAAAGGTTTGAGCAACCAAGTTGCCTATCGAATGGCACACAAAATGGGTTTGAATTAAGAAGGTCCCAGTTTGGGGTGTTTTTCGGTTTCGAACTATTCGGTTCTCATCAGCACTGCGAAGAAGCAGTGGAACGAAAGACAATGCTAAAGTGAATTTACTCACAAGTTGTTGAAAATGCAAAGACAAAATTCGAAAGACAAAAGTCAAAAGATAAAGACACAAACTTATTCTTTGAGCTTACGCTCTACAAGATCATTTGTTATCTTTGGCTTTGTGTTTCTGTTTCGGCTTCAATTCACCTCTTAAGCTAGAGAAGTTCGCAAACGCAACAAATTTCAATTGCAGCCTGCTACTCTAGCTTTGTAAAACTTACTACACTATGCCGGCTGCTTTGACTTTTGACTTTTGTCTTTTGACTTTTGTCTTTCGACTTTTCTCTTTTGACTTTTGTCTTTGCATTTTCAACAACACGTCTAAGTTATCGCTAAAATACCTGTTTGAACAAAGCTATGGAGAATTCGAGCTTGCTGCGGCGTTGGTCGTCCCTCGCGTTGGGGTCGGAGGCGATCGGAGTGCCGTGATTGGTCAGACACTGGCCGTAGTCGACCTGACCCCAGCCTGTCTGACCCGAGCTTCCCTCCACCGCCACCAGCAGCACTAGGAGTGACAGAAACATCTGGGGACACCACAAGCTGTGAATTCTATGCAGCTTTCATGGTACGGTATCTGAAGTAAAGGTCTTGTCAGCTAGTGTTAAAACAAGGATATATATTGCACAGTAAGTAGACTTCCTCTTATACGGACACCTTTTATCAGACATCGGTCTATCCAGACTACTCATGGTGGAAGTAATACCTTTTTAACCAAAAAATGCTTATCAAAACATCGGTTTACTCTTACATGATTGGCAGGATATGGACGATAATATGTCAACAGACCAGCAATTATGTACTGTGCTCCATAAGTACTGTGCTCTTTTATACTGAAGTAAAATGAGTTGGGTTTTGAGTGGTTGAGGAACGGTATCGATGAGTTGCATGGAAAATATACAATAAACATAAATTGTACAATACATAATTTTTAATGTTTGGTTTAATAATCAATTTTAGGAACCATTGGTCTAACCAGAAAACCCTTCATCCAGACAGGCCTCGGTCCAGACAGGTACAGATAAGAGGGAACCTACTGTACCATATAAATCAACTCCCAACTTGAAGGGGCTAGAAGCCCTGATCATTACCAATTACCTTGACAAATTAAAGGCATCTTTACACAGATTTCCTCATCTAAATGTCAAAATTTTATGGAAGGGCATCCCTAATATGCCCTGCAAAGGGCTGATTTTTTGTAAAAAAAAGAATATAATTTCAATCTGAAGTAAATATTTTACTCAATACAAATTTATCACAACAACAAGGAAAGTATTTATATTTAATTAAGTAATTTTAATAATAGAAAATAATATTTACTTTGTTCTAGAATAATATTAGATATAACTTCATCAATTCTTAAAAATACATCGAATGTTAAATAATTATATGTAATTAGTAGCTATAACCATAGGAGGTTGACATCCTAATAATGGTTAGTGATAGTGATAGTGTTTATTGGAGAGAAAAAGCTTGAACTTGACATTCATTAGGTTAATGCCTAATGCCCATCTACAGGACCAGTTGATTTGTACTACAATTTAAAGCATTTTTATTACTTTTTAGGGATTTTTTTAACCTCTGAGGAAAAAGAAAAGGTTTGAGGGATAACCAGAAGTAAAGTTATAATAGTTACAATTGCGTGTAAAAATCCCTATATCATATCGGATGATGGTCAAGATTCCAAGATCAAGTCACAAGTCTGAATTTTTCAAAATGGATCTAGTTTTTATAGATAAATTGTCAAGTAAATCGAGAGGGATTGGTTACAGCAATTTTTTCTTGACAAAAGCACTGATATTATTAGAAAATTTTATTCGATTATGGAAACAACTAATTAAGTTTAGTAAGAAACTATATGGAATGTGTTGTATCCTTGAAACTGTTTACAAACAATCAAAATGTTTCTTTACCAAAAATTTCTCCAATACCTTACTGTTCATTACATGGGAATATTTACATAATCCATACACCACTATTACATGCCTCAGGCACCCATATATTTATTTTCAAAATGCTACATAAATGGATATGCCCAACCACCAGTATTATTCCCCATAATTCTAGTCCATTTACCTAAAGTAATATAAATATAAATATACTATGGTTTTTTATTTACTATTGTCACAAATGTATTGTTTTTAGCGAATTTCCCTTATAGGGAAGAAGCTATTACCGTAGGTCTCATGGTAAGACCTAAGCCCGAGACCATGATAACTTTTCGTTTTAGGGCCACCAGAAGCAAAAAACACCATTCGTTCGAATTTTTATATATCTATCTATCTATCTATCTATCTATCTATATATATATATATATATATATATATATATATATATATATATATATGTGTCTGTCAGCACGATAGCGGCCGTAAATATGGTCCGATCTTAATGAAATTTGGTACAGACATGTAAAGTGGTAATCGAATGGACGAGTTCGTGAACCAGCCCGATCGGACCACCGGAAGGGGGGGGTAAAGGGGGATAAACACCCCCAAAAATGGGTTTTTTGAGTTTTTTACATATAAAAATAAAATTTATCAAATCTTTGTTGGCACCATTGAATTCAGCTCAAAAAACCAAACAATTTAGTGTTTTGAATCATTGCTCTATGTCCATTGGTTACCGAGATATTGAAAGTGGTAAACACAGTTTGTTGTCCCTATGTTAACCTTATGGGGAATAAGTAAAATTCTATATCTCGCTTATTTCTCAACATATCTGGATAAAACTTGGTTTGTGACTTCATCTAGATGTGATCTAATGTATTTTAGTCTAAAATCCCCGAAATTTCAGTTTTTGTGGCAGCAAACCTGCATAATCATTCCCCATGTTATCCTTATGGGAAATAAAAAAATTCTATATCTTACTTATTTTTTGACATTTCTTGACAAAACTTGGTATATGGCTTCTTCTAGTTAAGATCTACTAAATAATGAATTAAAACCAACCAGTTTTAACATACCTGTTGCAGCAAACCTGCATAATCATTCCCCATGTTATTCTTATGGAGATTACAAAACATGTAAAATCTCGCTAAGTTGGATTGAAATACCGTTTGTTGTGTTGCATCTGAAATTCGCTGAGTATGCAGGTCTGCTGCAACGGGGGTATTATATATATAATATAGTTCTTCAGTTTTGTTTTTGTATGTGGCTTTGAATTTTACACGACATGAAATATTGTATATTGTAAATATGGTAAAATAATTAATGGCATAGATATTCTTATATTATACATGTTTTATCCCAAAAGACAGGCTTCAAGGTTTTAGAAGTTTTTTTGCAATTAAAACTGTAAAATTTATCGAAAATATGAATTTACTTTCCCGATATTAATTTTTAATATCCAAAAACACAAAGATTGAGCTAATCATTTACATGCAGTAATTTTTGAAATTCATTGACACATTTACGGTAGTTAAAGATCGATACAAACAAATAAACTATGACTATATATTTATTTATGTTTACTGGACTCACGGTAGGTAGCAGGAAAGTGTCGGCCACCAGTGCGGGCAGCAGAGATGGAGGCACTGTGGCTTTGCTAACCCTCAGGGTCAAGGTCCCAAACCTGTTTAGGAAACATCTGCAGGGAAATCCACCTATTTCCGTCTCCTACACTCTCTCACGCACCACTGTGTATTTTCCTTGTAAAGAAAAAAATGAATGCATTAACTTCATAAGAGAGATGAGACCAAGGCAGAAGGAAACTTATTTTCCAATATTGAATTGTTATTACTCTTGTAAACTTGAGTGATTTTTATTCCTGTAAAAAGCTTCAAATTTTTTATGTCACTATATCTATCAGGTATTGTTAGTTAATTTAACTGGGTTTCAAAATAAATAATAAATATTCTTGTTTAAACAACTAAATACTAATGTTTTATCACTGAGACACAGTTTTTATCATTGTTGTAGATAATTACTAATAAAACATGTCATAACTACAGATCAGTACATGGGTCAATTATTGACACTGAAGCAATTGCACTCTTTTGAAATGATAAACTGCGCTGTTTTGGCAAAATAGAAACTTAAATTCAGTATTTTTTAAATGAAATTCCAAAAAAATAAAGAAAGAACTTTGAAATAATGAACTCAAGAAAATATTAAACACAAAAAAATTAAAAACCAATTCACAAAAAACGATATGTACAATAGTTTCTTGGTCTGATCGACATGTATATGGCTTGCAAAATGTCATTTAGGAGGATTCCACGTTCAATTCCACATTGGGTTAATTTTGTATTGCTCTATGTAGTTTTTTTTTAATTTAATTATGAAACAGTGTTGGCCATTTTTGTCTTGTGGCAGCAATATAACTGAAAAACTCCCTGTCTGACAAGGAACACTTTTTGCCATGATTTTGCACTCAGACAAACTCGTGACAGTGATTGACTGGCTGGGTGACAGTTTTTTTAACTCCTCTAATGTAAAAAAATAATATAATTGGACTATTTATAAAAAAACCCACAGTTATACCAAATGTGTATACTTTATGTGTATATAGTTACATGTGAATGCATACCATATTCTTTGTTTAATAAAAATAGGCAGCAGAAAAAGTGGTCCTTTTAAATTAAAGTAGGTGATTTAAACATGTAACTTACTCGAGTGTTAATTGTATGTTAATTTGTTTACCCAAGTGTTAATTTAAAAGTTAATTGTTGCAACTTAGAGTTAGGGGTGATTTTTTGAACTGGCTACTCATTTTCATTCCAGCAGGGGTTTTACTGAAATAATCCTCGCTGTTTCAATCCTACCGTTGTGCATAATCATCTTCTGCTTGCCAGCATTATCATTCTCCACCAGATGGCAGGCAAAAGGCAGCCAACAGTTACTACTGTAGTTCCTCTATTCTCCTGTTAAAAATAGGCCACACCTCTACATCTAAACTTTCCAGTCCAGATCGACTCATGACCGTTTTTAAGTCATTCATGTTTTTCATCTTGGATTTCATCATCTCTGTCTGGTTTATGGTTATTTTCATGGATGTTTTAAAGAGTTTTATTACACCAGGTTTGATTTTAAGTTTACATGAATTCAAATTATAATGTAGATTAGGAACTCAATCCTCAACTACTGTATCTGTATGTGTTTCGTAAATATAACTTTTTTTTCATCGGGTGAATAGTAAGAATGTGAATTGCAGACAAGTGAAGGAGGGAGATATTTCCGTCTTGACCTATTTTTGTCTCTTCCCCTCTTAGTTTTATTTTCATCTGTGTTTTGAAATCATTACAGTACCAGCAACTTGCTTGTCACTGTTCAATAAGGTATTAATTGAGTTTTATTAACAGCTTTTGGGTTAATATTACTGTAATTAGACAGTGCTTAAAGTATCTTGCCTTTATAAACTTTCGATTCGTCGGTAGATTTATTTAAATTTAATTTAATTACAGACAAATTTTTGATAAGATTTAAAGTGCGTGTAAAACTGCAAAAAGTAAATAAACCAGGGGCTTAGTTATAAAAATTTGTTGTGTTTTAGTTTAAAAATACAATTATTAAAGCATTTTATTCAATTGCTATGGTTCATAAAAACTTTCAACCTTATATACTTTTTTAAGAAATAAGCATATGTTCCCAGTACCATATTGAGTTTGGAGTCCGGAAAAGCTTGCATAGCTTGGTGAAATTGGTTTCAAGATTGACCCATGCATTAACTTCTTATTATAACTCTTAAGCCTTTTAACCATAGACATTTTTCAACAAACTGTCATTATTGAGTTGAGTATTCCATATACAATTACTGAATAGCTGGAAATGTCGTGATCAATCCTTTCAGTTACGTAAGAAAATTTCAATTTGGATTGATTGCTTTTAAAACAATTTGTTTACATTTAGGTTAAGTATGTACCGTTAGTTACACATCTATTTGTAGTTCATAGTATTTCCTTAAAATATGTCTATAAATGAAAAAGATACATAAGGCCTCATTGCGGGGGGTTCAAGACCACATGTAATATACAAAGATGAAAATTTCAGGGAGATTAGACTGTGTGAAAACACATGTGTTGTTCATTTGACCAGCTATTAACACTTTTTTCCACATTAACCTAGTGTATTCAATTGTAAAAAGTGAACAAAATAATAGATATAAATCGATGATTTTTGAATGTTAGAATTCAAAAGAATAAACGAGGGTGGAGTCGAGGGGAACATGGCAGCTGCAGTGAACGAAGCTGATGCAGAAGCGGAAAAAGAACAGATCGGTGATTTCTTGCTGACCACAGACAGGCTTCACGATTGCTTTTTCATCGTAGAAAATCCAGCTAATGGTTCCTCGGTGAGTTTTTTATCGGATTAAAGGGGATAATTCCGACTGACTGCTGACTGTTGTGGCCACCCCCCGTGCCAGCGACAGGGGGGGGGGAGGCAGGGGGTCGCCAGGGGCCTGAGAATCCGGTACCAAGCCCTGGCCACCCCTGCTGGCCTTACGATTGCAAAGGTTAAAGTAATGGCCAGGGGGGAGAAGGTTGGCACAATTTTGTGTAACAATTATCTGAAGATTAATTTTCTTGAATCAAAACAAAAACCAAACAACAAAACAAAACACAAAACAAAACAAAACATTTCCTGCTTTTCCTTTAAAACACATTAAGGTGGGAGTGGTACCTTAGCACCAGGCCTGTTTTTAACCCTCTTGGCGCTATGGGCATATTAAACTGGTGTGCCCCCCCCCCCCCCAAACCATTAGGCCTTTTTTACAATAAGCGATCGGCCGCGGCATCGCGTGGCCGATCCCTGTTGTTTTTGTCAAGTCACTGTCACCGGGTCACCATATGTGAACTCTCACAATCCCCGCATTTTAAGTATTATTCATATTTTTATCGGGACGCAGACCTGTCACCGTGACCGGTCGCCTAATGTAAAAGGTACCTTAGTCTTTGCCAGTTTTGGTTCGGGAGGGATTTCTTCTTTAACTCCACCTTAAATTGGTGAGTCTTTCCATTATCCACCACCTATGGACCCGCCGTGTCCCGGACTGGCCAGTTGGTGATTGTATAACAAATAGGCCTAACGTCGCGTTCCAAGGTCAAACTCTCAGACAACGCCCCCACTCGCCTATAAGTTTTACTTCTTTTAATGTTAATTTTATGCAAGTACAATATTGTGCATATGCCAATAAATAAAAAAAGGGGCGGGTGGCAGTGGTGAGGGGGAGGAGAGGGCAACTTTCCACGAGGCGTCAAGGACACAAGCGCCCCTCAGCAGTTCTGAGGTCAATCTCAGTCAATTTCACGCACCGCTCGCGCGGCACGCGTCCATTTATTTTTTTCTTCCGCTCTCTTTCCGCCCCTTAACCCTGGCGCCCCTGGGCACAATGCCCAGTTATGGAATCAGGCTTGCTTAGCACTGCATTATTATTATAGGGGGGTTAGTGTCACTAACACCAAGTCTGTTACAAAAGTGGTGGGGGTCGGCTCTGGAGAGTCAGCTTTTAGCATTAGAGAATACAGGGACTGCCCCTTATTTAGTTCCTGTTATTTTGATGCTGCCGATGCTGCCAATCACGTGACAATACTGTGCCATTTTAGCAGTACAAATTTTATACTGTTATTCACATGCTGTTTGTGATTTTGTCTGGCACCATACTTGCATTTAACCCTTCAGGGCCGCATCACACTGGTCGAGTAGGAGGGCGAGTTAGACTCGACCGTCAACCTGCCCAGTGTCAACTGAACTATTTCAAATGGGCGAGTCGAGTTGAAAATTCTAAACAATAGGAATCAGCTGATCCTAAAGCAACTCGGCCGAGTTACGCGACCAATGTGATGTGGGCCTTAAAGCCAAGTTTTTACTGGTTTTAAAATTTTTTTGGTGATGAGCTTTTCTTAAAAGCTAAGCCTGATAAGCTTTTACATTTTTGGACAGTCTGGACGGTTCAAGGAGGGCAGTAACAAAATATTAATAATACAATAAAATTCTAACCATCCCTGAAAATTTGAGTTGTTTTGAACATATTAATCAATGAACAGAAACATGTTCTCTTGACGGGTGTGACATCAGTGATCCTCTTTAATTTTTTATACTCATTAAAATTAAAACACAGAAAGCACACAGCATAAAATATGACGCTGTATTAACTGGTTTTACCAAAAGCATTGCTTAAACACTTTACAAACCTAAACCTAAACTACAAACATACAGGGAAAATAACTGTGAATGAACTTTGAAAAGGCATGAATTCATGTGGAAACAGTCATGTCGGTTTACATGTCGTGATACATGAGGGTGTTTTTGAAAGCTAGCCATGTGGCTCTGATGGCGCATCAGGAATTTAATAATTAAGATCAACAACTTAACTTTATACTGATTTTTATACCAAAATATTTATCCCCAAAATTAAATGTTATTATATATGTATATTCTTACCTTTAATTAGATGTCAGGTTATTCAGTTTTGTTGTGTTGGCATCATATAGGTCAAGTTGACTAATTTATTGAAAAATCAAATGCTAACCGTCTTTATTCTCATTCTTAAAAGGGGCAGCACGAAGCAATAAGTAAATTAAATTACCACTCGTGAAATACGAGTTCGTGTAATTATTAAAATGGTGCAGTGCTGAAAGTCCCCGTCTGAGAGTAAGATCCTAGATTATTTGTGAATAAGCAGATCATTGTGTAAATGCCGAGTCAATAAAGATTAAGTTACTGTGTCATATCAACTATCACTCTAACTTTTACTCCTACTTCAAATAAAATTTATAAAATCTGTACGCCAAATCGGCCTCTAAGGGCGTATAGATATTTTGCGCCACTCTGCTTGGTTTGAAACAAAATTTTTCATGGAGTGAAAAGTTATGAAATTTAGTACAGAAATGAGGAATTACTAAGTTTGTACTAAGTTATTAGGCCTATAGCTAGGATTTCAATCAAAGAAGTCATCATGCCTAAGTACAACCTAAACTACTTAAATAAGGAAGAACTTACTTATGAACTTTTAGCTAGAGGTCATCAAGTGACTAATGAAAATGTAGATTCATTAAGAAAAGTCCTAAGAGCCAATCTCGATCAAAGTATTGATATAACACATCTAAATAAGAAATTAAGTTTAGTTGAACAATTTAACAAAATTCAAGCTAAGATTGATAACATTCAGTTAGTATTAGATCAAGCTAGTGAAGAGGAAAAGGCTACTGCAGCCCAAATAGCTAAGCTAAATGCTAAAATAAGTCATGTTAGCTTAAGACTCTCTCATCTTAGTAAATTTCAGCTTGATAGTGTGTATAAGAACATCTTAACTAAACTAACTGGGCAATTAGATACCTTTACTGCTAAGTTCCAAACTCTGAAGGATCAAATCAGTGAAGAAGATCTTAACTCATATGAGGAAAAACTAAATCAATCTTTAATAGAAGATGAGGAACTAAATTTAGAGGTTGAACGACCCACCCAGGTAAAACCTACAACTTCAACACCAACTAAGGAGGGGGAGCTTCAAAAACTTAAAGAGGTAGGCCTAGACCAAACAGTGCAGAGAGCATCGACCTCGAATGTTCCTGAGCAAGAAATGGGTAAGCTAGCTTTTAATGTGCCTACTACTAGAGTAGAAAAGTCTATAGTATTCAGTAAATTGACCAATCCTATTGAAACCTATTTGAATAAATTTCCTATGTGCAATGGACATGATGTTGAATCACTATTGAAATGGTTAAGAAATTTAGTAGAAATCCAAAACCAAACCACCCTGAGTTCAAATGAAATATTTCAACTTTTGCCTAGTTATGCCACAGCACCTCTTCTCACTAAAATATTAGAGCATAAGATGACTGATCAATCATTAGAAAATTTGCATCAAGACATTCTGGATACCTTCATACCCATTATCTTAAGAGAAAAAATTAAGCAGGATTTTATTTTCCGACCTCAAAATCCTTTGGAACCTTTGTCAATCTATGTAAATGAAATTAAAACATATCACCAAGTACTAAAAAGCTCTCTAAGTGAAATGGAATTGGTTTCCTTCATTAAAAGTGGAATCCATCCTTCAGTAAGAAATAGGCTAGTTTTTCAACCTAACCCACAGTCTTTCAAAGATCTAGATAAGCTAGCTGTTGAAATTAACAATGTGCAATATAATGATTATGTCAGGGAAAATTTTCAGCATAGAACAGGACCTAATTTCTCTTGGCCAAATGAAGGTAAACCACAATTTAACCCTCAAAGAAATTTTCAGCAGTCAAAATCGCCACAGGTCAGTAACCAAGATAAGATCTGTTATAATTGTCAAAGGAAAGGGCATATCGCTAAACATTGTTTCCGCAAGCCAAAAAACGCGTAAACTTGGGGAATATGGCCTATTCTCAAGATAAGTTATTAGCAGCTGAGTCATATTCTCCAGAGAAAACACACCCAAACAAACCTAAACCTAATACAAAACCAACACAAAACATGCAATTTAAAGGAGAACTAAGAAAATTGATAAGAACTTGGAATAAATTTAAGAAGCCAAACAACATGAAAATAAATGGAAAAATATATGAAAATTTACCATGCATTGAAGTAATATTAACTAAAGGGATTTCTACATTATCTCTCCTAGATACTGGAGCCAGTAAAAATTTTATTAGCAAAACACTTTTTGATAAGTTGCATAAACTTGAGCTGATAAAGAAAGTTAACGATTGGTCTGGCACTATTTTAGCAGCAAATGATAGCGAAATTGATCTCTAAGGAGTGTGAAATCAAGATCAAAATTGGTAAATTCACTTGGTTTGAGAAGTTTTTAGTAATGAAACAAGATCATTACAATATGATTTTAGGAACTCCATTTATGCAGAAGAACGGTCTAAATATAAATTTACAGGATAAATTTTGTTTCTTCAAATTTCAGCCAGATAACAAGATCCCTATATTGCTACAAGAAAATCTTTCCTTAAATATAATTCATGTAGGAATTCCTGACATGAAAGAAGAAATAGAAAATCTAATCAATCAATATCCAAATGTATTCACAGATCGAATAGGTGAGGCTTTAGATCTTCAAATTGAATTAAAAGTAACTGATGATAAACCAGTATGCATCCGTCCCTACTTCCTAAGTCCACCGGCAGTTGCTAAAATGAAGAAGATTATCGATGAGTGGCTTGCTGAAGATATAATTGAAGTTTCTACAAGTCCTTATAGTAGTCCCGCCTTCGCCCCCATGAAAATTTTCCTTCAGATCTGATGAAAAAAAACATCAGACCTGATCAGAAATACCATCAGAACTGATCATTCCTGGTCAGGAATTGGTGCATTTTCTGACCAGACCTGATCAGGAATGTTGTGATTCCTGATCAGGTCTGGTCAGAAAATGCACCATTTCCTGATCAGTTTTGATTTGTATTTCTGATCAGTTCTGATGTGTATTTCTGATCAGATCTGATCAGAAAATGCACCAATTCCTGATCAGTTCTGATGTACATTTCTGATCAGATCTGATCAGAAAATGCACCAATTCCTGATCAGTTCTGATGTATATTTCTGATCAGATCTGATCAGAAAATGCACCAATTCATGATTGTAATTCTGATCAGATCTGACAGCATTCCTAATCAGGACTGTTCAGAAAATGTATAATTTTTTAATGTATTAAATAGTTTACAGTTTTTTACAAAACTGCTGATTCTATTTGGATAGGTAATAAAAAATTAACACTTTTCAAAACTGAGAAAAATATTTTGTAATTATATTAGCAAAAGAACAGCAATGTTGAATTACATTTTGCAATAAACGACAATATATCAAATACATTCTGTTAATAGTGCATTATAATTTAAACTATACCATCATAAAGTAAATTATAATGTTTATTGTAAATTACTGTCTTACTTTTAAACATAATGTTAAAAAAACTAAGTTGTAAAAGTATAACCTCAACTCAGTTGTAAGTAAAGTTATTAACAGTAGCTCAGTTAAGGTAACGTTTCTGGAACATCCTTATAACAATGAATACACACAAAAATGATGAAAAGCAACAAAAAAACTTTAAAATGGGCAAAACTATTTTTTAAATTATATTAAAATATGATATGAACAACACCAAAGGACCTGAAAATGCACCTCTTCTAAAAAACCATCAACCAAGCGATGTACATCGTTATTTGGTATTTATAACAAAATATATCAAAAACATTGTAATAAAAATTAAAACATTATATAATAAATTAAAATGTTTCTATAATATATTATTGTATTAAAAATCTCTTTAATTGTGTGCGGTCGATTGCAAGGGCACTTGGTACTGGCAAACTATTTTTATCGCGAGGAAGAGCGAGAGAGAGGAACATACACTGTATAAATGCCCTCTCTCTTCCTTGAAAACTTGCTAGCACTGTGTTAACATTAAAATTTGATATTAAATTAGTTATTATAAAATGTGTTACAGGAGTGCTGATGATGTGTGTGTATGGTTGTAGCTTGGAAGAACAGTAGTAATTCTGAAGATCACTTTTTGATTTGTTTTCAATAATAAAATAGTACCATTCAATTATGTAAAAAAGGCCTGGTTTGCACACATGACTAGTAAAGTTGTGAGTAGCCAGTAAAAACAAAGGAAGAAGAACAGGAAGAAGAACAGGATTTGTAGTGAAGAACAGG
The DNA here is from genome assembly GCA_035578135.1 of Flexamia atlantica. Classification (NCBI taxonomy): domain Eukaryota; kingdom Metazoa; phylum Arthropoda; class Insecta; order Hemiptera; family Cicadellidae; genus Flexamia; species Flexamia atlantica. The sequence continues at coordinate 2,654,813 of JAQJVK010000049.1, read as the reverse complement.
ATCCTTTGTTTGTACTGGCTACTGAAATCAGAACTTGTCACCGTATAAACCAGGTGATGATTCATCATTTCCTAAACCGTAGGTCAGGAAATGATTTGTATAAAACAGTGTCAGCTGACATGTAACTTTTAAACTTAATAGCAGAGAACGAAAGAGAGGGAACGGGTACAGTGTATGTCGTTCGCTCTCGCTGTTGCCCACACTGTCTCGCAGTTGACCGCCTAAGTAAAAAACAATTGTAAGAATTTTTACATAAGACCTGCGCTTTTTAACCAAAATCCTTACTGTTTTTAACAATAAAAAACTCAAATAAGCTGTTTACTTTTGTTTGTGTATCTCGTAGAGCTTTCTTCCCAAGTTTTTTGTAATTTCTTGTTGATTAATGACTTGAAGGTTATGTTTAGTGGATAACATTTTTGCTGCATCTGAAAAAAGGATGTTGAAGATAATTTTAAAGGGATACTACATGACAAATCAACACAGTCATTTTACTTCACCATCTCAAAATGTTATTAGGATTTGTAACAAATCAGCCATTTAGCCATGAAATTAGCTTATCAGCCATTTTGTAAAAAATTTCTCATTCAAAATCCAGTTTTACACATAAAATTATAATTCACACGCTTCAATACAATTACAAAACAATTGAGTATAGCCTATTAAATTATTGTTCCTTTGGTCCCCGGGTCATTCCAAGTCAAATCATCCAGAAAATAAAGGATTTGTAACCCACCATCTCAGAATTTGATTAAACTTGATGATTTTGTTCTTTTCACATGCCTATGGAAGAATACCAAATTTTAGCTTCATATCTCAAACGGTTTTTTTCTTGCAGACATTTGAAATTAGTAAAAATCTGTCGTTTCTGTTGTTCCCGAGCTCCAAGATAAACTTGCATAGCTTAAGAAAAATTTGTATCTTTGCCATTTTAATCCAATTGTTATGAAAATTTGCAGTAATATTAAGTAAAGTGTGCTAAATCCAGAAAAAAATAAATCATAATTATCTTTCTATATATAGGTCATTGAAAAAAATATTAAATTTTTATATTTTTAGTCCGATTACAGTGTTTTACAAAAAAAATTAATATCTCCTAAAGGCACATTGACAATCAAGTAAACTTTTTTTTAAACTTATCTACATTAAACAGATGCAGCAACAAAACTCATGACTTTTAGCATGCTTTGTAAATTAAAAAACTTTTTAAAAATGTCCAAGTAAAAACAAGTTTTTTGAATTTTTTAAATGGAAGAATTTTAAAAATCTAATTTTGGTTTGCACCATTAAATTCAGCTTGAAAAAACAAATATTTTTGTACTTTGAATGTTTGTTCTAGATGTCTACTGGTTGCTGATATATTGATTGTTGTTAATACGTTACGTTGTTCAATGTTAACCTTATGGAAAATAAATAAAACTCAATATCTCACTTATTTTTCAACTTATCACAATAAAATTTGGTATATAGCATCTCCTATTTGACTTTTCTTTGATGTTGGCTAAAAACATAAACATTTTCCATTCCTATGTCAGCAATCCTGCATACTCATAGAAACGGAGTGTTAGCTTATCGTAGCAAAAAATAAGCAATTTTGCTGCCTTGGGAAAGCAAAAAATAGTTGATTTTCAATGAACCCACACACCAAATTTTATTATGATAAGTTGGAAAACAAGTGAGATATTGAGTTTTATTTACTTTAGTAAAGACATAATAGTATATTTCACTACTAGTCTCGAAAGTAGCCCGTTTTGGGGCAAGATAGTGTTTTACATGCGAGGCGTCAAGCCTCACATGTAAAACACTATCGAGCCCCGAAATGGGACTTTTGTGATGAGTTTTGAACAATACATTTCATTATGATGCAAATAAGTAACCAAACTTGTAATAAAAAATCATCCAACATTTCATAATTTAGTCATTTCTCTATAAGCAAACACAATAGGGCTGAACTGTCTATTTTAGTTTAGAGTCAGATGGTTGAACTGTCAAAACTGGAACTTCGTTTGTTTGGGTCCGGCAAAATTTTGTTTGGGTACGGAAATGCAAAGTTTGGGTAACGAAAAATCTGCTGATCATTATTTCTTTTGATGTAAGGAAATCGAGGGTTTTCGTAGATCTCAGCTGTACGGTAACGGGCAATTTTCGTATACAGAGTGATGAAAAATGCTTTCTGAGGTCATAAATACGTTAAATCAGTTTAAACTGTTTTTGCAGTCAAATATACGATACGGTAATGCTACAAGGAACTTAAAGTTTCACCTAAATTTATTTTGAATTGCTGTTTTAGTAAGTAGACTTCTTGGCAGGTTACCTGTGTTAGTTAACACTGGGTTTGCAAATTATCGTGGCCTATTTATATACAATTCACATTTATAGTTTTTCACTCCAGGAAGAAAGCTTGTAGTTACAATACACGCTTGCTTACCTACATTAAATGCAAATTAGTTAAAAATTAGCAAATTAGTTAAGAATATTTGCTACCTAACATTATTTGTCAGCCTTGGAACATCATATCGTCCAAGAGAAAACAAAACTTTGTATCATTATAGCCTACCATAGTTTTTTAAAATTCCTTTCACACCACATGAGAATTTCCGCAGATTGATGAAACATCCAAATGAAAATAATCTTTAGTGTAACATCGATTAAAAAATTACGAGCCAATAAGGAATCTGAAGAATGTTATGGAGTTTTCCGTGCGCTGATCATAACATCATAAGAAATATAAGACAAAGAGGAATCATAAGACACCCACAGAAAGCAATAGCCTACTAAAAACCTACCTGAATTTTTTCTCCTTAAGTTGTGTTTTGAAGCCAATCCATAGACTGAATCGATTCTCACAATTTCTCCAAAAAGCCTAGAAACTTGTAATATTTTCTTGGTGTTAAAAATGTAACAGCAAGCTCCTTCCTGAAAGAAACACAAAAAACAAAAAATTTACAAAATAAACAAACATTATTAAATTGCAGATAAACAAATGTAAATTGCTTGAAGGCTACTTCAATATTTAAAAAGTTAAGTTGGCTAAGGTACTCATTACCGACGTTTCCAAATAGGCGGGTGCAGTTTTGTCAGCGGTCTATCTATAGCCTATCTGATCTTCTGCCGTTTGTTCCTATAGCAGACGATTCAACATCTGATTTTCTAAGAAACAATATCGAACGATCTACCAATAGTCGAAGTTCGATGTACCGTCTGTTGGACAGAACTCAACATCCGATTCCATTGTATTTGATATCGATTGATTTGTTACTTTACGAAAATATATTTATCGATAATATTTTAGTACAAGATGGCAGATGATGAGAAATAAGGTAGTAGTTGTGTTTAGTTAGTTAATTATAGTAACGTTTTAATTTAGTTTTTATATTAGGCCTATGTTTAGTATAATTTTAGTTTTACATTATTTACATTTGGTATGGTTTGTTGTTTGTGAGAGAATCAAATGATATAGGTAGGCCTAGATATAATTGACAATGGTTTCGGTATTTGTTTGTTATCGAAGTTTCTTAACTAGCCTACTGACGGTTGTTTGTTAAAACAGTACATCAGTTGAGTTAAACACGGTAGGTTGATAGTTAATATCGAATAACCAAAATCTGAACTGAGTACCGAAAACAAAACTGATCTTTGCCCATGTTAAATCCTATTGAGAATTTCAGTTATCAAACCTATAAGCATTAAAGGTAAACAATGACAATAAACATAAACCTGGAAGATCAGATATGAAACTCGTACTGGATTATCACACGGGAGTGTTTTGGAAAAGGCTAGGAGAGTTGTTATGATATGCATAATTACCAAACTTGTATCAACTAATCAGAACAACTATAATGGAATGCTGAAAGTTGAGGTTAGGTTATCTTGATTTCACAATACATGACTAAATAAATATCCAAAGTATAAACTTACCAAGAACGATGAAAGCCCGTAGTAGGGTTAACTCATTGTGTCGTAGTTACTTGAAGACCGCAATTAAGTCTAAACTTCCAATTTAAAACCTTAAAAGCCGTTATGACTTTAACTGAAACTGAGGCCAATGGCGTCTCACTCCACACTCCACTCCACACGTCCACACTCAGGCTCCAGTTCAGTCCAGTCCACCGCACCGCACTGGTTAAACGTCGCGGCGTCGCGCGTTGTCTGAAGAGAGGTTTTGTCTTGACACAATTCACGCATCATGCTAGTGTTGTTATTTATGGCCCATATTATTTTGGCAGGGTGATTGTATTAATTTGAAATAAATTGCTTATATTGTGTCAGGCATTTTTTAAAATAGTAAACTATTATAAAACATATTAAGTATACCTTAACAAATATCAATTTAACAAATAGTGTAATAATTTTACATAAATAATTCATAACATAATTTATAAATCCGTTAAATTTTTAAAAATTATTTTTATATTTTTGAATTTAAGTTTGGACTAAATAAACGATTACTGTAGAATTTGTGTATTTTTTTACACCGAGGATGATAGTTTTTTATAAGCGCACAAGACTTGTTAATCAAAACGTATAAAGATCGAAATGAATAAACAACAAAATAAAAAATATGAATAATATAACGTTATATTTGTTATTTAATTTGATTTTATATATACTTTTGATTCATATTTTTCACGTGAAAATAACGTTTTTAATTTCACTACATTTTTCACTTTACATTTTTTCATCATTTTCACGTGAAAAATATGTTTCGCTTTTTACTTTTACGTTTTTTTACTTTTTTCACGTGAAAATAACGTTATTTTTACATTGTGTGCTGACTGGGTTATAAATTAATTATTGAATAAAAATATTCTTAGAAAATTACCTCGTGTATGAAAACATATATCTTTGAAGCTGTTTTCTTCTAAACCAAACCATTTTCAATTTAATATTTTATCGACATATATATATAGGAATATTAAGACATGACTTCAAATATTTATTAGTTCGCATACCTTAATGTGTTGGGATTATGTCAGATCATATGATATCATATTCATGACCAAGCCTGATCCGTCCTGATCATGTTGAAATCAGCCCTAATCAGACTTCATTAGTTGGGATCAGACCTGATTGGGTTCAGGAAGAAATGCATCAGATCTGATTGGGTTCAGGATGAAATGCATCAGACCTGATTGGGTTTAGGATCAGACCTGATTAGGTCTGATTATATCAGATCAGACATGGTCAGATCTGATCGTGTTCAGGAATTAACACATCAGATCTGATTGGATTCAGGATCAAACTTGATCGGACCTGATGAGATCTGATTGTATCTGATCGGTCTTGATCAGATCTGATCAGATTCAGGAATTGACGTAGCAGACCTGATTAGATTCAGGATCAAACTTGATCAGACCTGATTGGATTCAGGATCATACTTAGTCAGACCTGATCAGGCCTGATTATGTCAAATCAGACCTGGTCAGACCTGACTGGTTCATGATCAGATCTGATATATTCCTGTACAGATCTGATCAGACCTGATTTAAAATTTTCATGGGGGATCTTAACAAACAAAGATCGACTTGTGATAAATTACACCGAACTTAACAAGAAACTCGTCAAGATGAATTACCCTCTAGGTGATCTTCAAAACTTGCATCAACATCTACGGGATGGAAAATATTTTTCTGTGATTGATCTGAATAAAGCTTTCCTACAGTGTCCAATTACTGAAAATTCTCGTGACATAACTGCATTCAGTACAATATTTGGCAAGTATAGGATGAAAAGGGTACCATTCGGTTTACAAATTGGAAGCTCAGTTTTGTCTTGTTATATGGACAAGGTTTTCCAAGATATAAAATTCAAATATGTCATAAATTTCTGCGATGACATTATTGTCTACAGCCCCGATAAGCGTACACATTTAGAACACCTTAAGGAGGTCATAGAGAGATTATCAAAGCATAAACTCACTGTCAATGTAAATAAAGCTAAATTCTTCTGCCAAGAAATAAGCTTCCTAGGTCATATTATCAAGAATAATACAGTTACCATTGACCCTGATCGTACTGTTGTCGTGAGGAATTTTCCAGTGCCGAAAAATGTTAAGCAAGTCAAACAATTTACCGGCATGTGTTCATACTGGCTTAGATACATTCCTAATTATGCAGAGATATGCCGTCCTTTAAATGCCCTGAAGAAGAAATTTGTAAAATTTAATTGGACCCAAGAATGTCAAGAAGCATTTGAAATCTTAAAGAAGAAAATTTCCAACCCTCCAATTCTGCAGATTGCTGATTTTAATAAGCCATTTACCCTCCAAACTGACGCATCTCAAAATTCAGCCGCAGGTGTTCTTTTACAGTCAAACGACAAAGGAGATTTACTGCCTATTGCCTACTATTCCAAGCTATTTACTCCGGCAGAACTCAAGTATAGCACATACGAGAAAGAAGCTTATGCTGCAATACTTTGTATGGAAAAATGGCGAGAATTCTTAGAAATTCGTCCTTTCAAATTGATTACTGACAATCAGGCCTTAAGTTTTGTCCTTAATTCCAAAAGAAAATTAGGTCGGTTATCAAGGTGGATTGAGAGACTTATAGATTTGGACTATACTGTGGAACACCGGCCAGGAACCGAAAATATTATCGCTGACGTTTTATCGAGAATGTATGACGAAAATGGCAGAAATACATTGGAAGCTGAAGAAAATAAAGAAGTGAATACCATGCAAGAAACTATTAACACCATGCGAAGGAAGAAATTCGAAGAAACTGCAAAAAATGTAAACATAACCAAGAAATCTAAAACACAAAAGGAAAATTTAAGATTAGCTATTTTAATAAATGAACTGCCTTTAGCCTTTACTGATCTACAGCGTCATCAACAGGAAGACGAAGAATGTAAGAAGATAATAGACAGTATCGCTAGTAAAACAAATCAAGAATGTTTTTTCATGAAGAACAATGTTTTGATGTATCAGAGACAAAAAGGAAAAGCTAGAATTTATCTGCCTAAGAAGCTATTTAATTTAGTGTTCTCATTTTTTCATAATACGGTATTCGGTGGCCATTTCGGTATTTACAGAACGCAGGGAAGAGTAAATGAATACTTCTATCATCCTGAATTAGACCAAGCAATGAAGCAAAAAGTGAAAGAATGTAAAATATGTTGCATGAGCAAAAGTTCTCAAGTGAAATATGAAGGCAAATTAATTTCGATCCCAATTGAACAAGCAATGAATACAATCTTCATTGATCTTCTTGGACCACTCCCTAGATCAAAGGCGACAAACTCAAAGGTCGGCAATAAACATTTATTTATTGCTGTAGATGGATTTACGAGATTTGTTTGGATATACGCCTTGCGTGAAGCAAATTCTAGGCTGATAATAGAAAAATTGCAGCAGATATTTGCTAATTTTTCCACTCCTCGCATCATTGTATCAGATAACGCCAGTTATTTTACCTCCAAAGAATTTAAAAGCTATTTGTTTAAGAATTATATCTCCCACAGGCGAATTGCAGCTTATCGAGCAAACGGCAATAGATCTGAGAGATTTTTAAGGGACATTACAACTTTATTACGGTGTTTCTATCATGAAAAACAAACCTCCTGGGACGAAGATCTTAATTTGATTCAGATAAGCCTCAACACAGCGAAAAATTCAAGCACCAAATGTTCCGCCTTTGAAATGATGTTCAATCATCCTCCAAATAACGCTTTATCTAATTTATGGAACATCCAAGACTTTGTTTCCGAAAAATTAAGTGAAGAGGAGAAGAAGAGCAACTTGAAGAATGCCATAAATAACGCAAGAAAGAGTGTATTACGAAATAGAAGACGGAAGAAATACAATGATTACAGAAGCAAACCGCCTTTCAAGATCAATGACTTAGTATACATCAAGACACATTTTCTGAGTAATAAACTGAAGAATTTTTCGAAGAAATTAGCTGTCAAGTATGCAGGTCCATTTAGAATATTATACTTCATCACAGACGTCACAGTTCTAGTACAAAGCGTTTCAGACATCAGTGACGTGAGAAAATTGCACATTGCAGACTTGAAACCAGCAACTAATCAGAGAAATGGTTAAAGGAAATAACTATGTATGTATTGTATAAGATATTTTAGTATTAAAATCAAGTCAGCATTCCAGTTAGATAATATACACTGAACTTGAATATATTTTTAATTTGTAAGGAAATGTTATATTTTTATTTTTGCTTGGACTCAGTAAAGTAATTCGAAAAGTGATTTATTAAAAAAAAAAAAAACAGAAAACGATTTATTTAAATATAATTTGGGATATGAGAATGTATTGTACTGTGTTATGTTAGTTTAAGAATGTTTAAGAATTTAGCGGGGAGAATTTAAATATTAAATTAAATTTGTAAAATTTGTTAGTTATTTTATAATAGAATTATTTTTCCAGAAATATTAGCGAATGAATTATATGTTTGAGTATGATTCTGAGAGTGTATAGGAAGCGAAAGTTAGCATGAATGAGTTTGCAAGTTGCGTGAATGTTTGTTTGAAAGGATACGTCGTTTTCACACTTCACACTTTACACTACATATCACACTATCACACTGTAACACCCGCGGGACATAACACACGACATAACACACGACACAACACACGACACAACATACGACACAACACGCTACACGACACACTACACGATACGTATACACGGCACACAACGACATGCACTACTACTCTACAAAGTCTCAACTACGACTGATCCAGGATGAATATTTTTGGAAAGCCCTTCTGGCGAACAAGGTTTGGAATTTCCTGTTTGGCGATAAGAAAGGCCGTTTTGAACGGGTTTCACTATCTCTGTCTCTCTCTTGTTTACTTATTCTCCCAGCTAAAAATTATTGAAAGCAAATTTGTATTTAATTAATTTATTAGAGTAATTATATTTTTTTTTCTTAAAAAGAATTATTGAAATGTAAATATTTTAAAATTAAATGTTTCATTAATCATGTTTGCTTTGTAGTAAAATGGAAAGAAATTTGTTTGCTGTAGGGTGCTGCTATACAGTGTTGATTGAATGCACTACTTGCTCAAATTGTATTGTTGAAAACATTGTTTATTCACCATCAGTGCAGCCAACTTAAAATGAAAAGTAAATTTAATTTGCTTTAAGGAAAATTTTTGTTTAGAGTTAAATATTTTGTTTTAGCTGCGGGGAAAATTTATACTGATTTTTATACCAAAATATTTATCCCCAAAATTAAATGTTATTATATATGTATATTCTTACCTTTAATTAGATGTCAGGTTATTCAGTTTTGTTGTGTTGGCATCATATAGGTCAAGTTGACTAATTTATTGAAAAATCAAATGCTAACCGTCTTTATTCTCATTCTTAAAAGGGGCAGCACGAAGCAATAAGTAAATTAAATTACCACTCGTGAAATACGAGTTCGTGTAATTATTAAAATGGTGCAGTGCTGAAAGTCCCCGTCTGAGAGTAAGATCCTAGATTATTTGTGAATAAGCAGATCATTGTGTAAATGCCGAGTCAATAAAGATTAAGTTACTGTGTCATATCAACTATCACTCTAACTTTTACTCCTACTTCAAATAAAATTTATAAAATCTGTACGCCAAATCGGCCTCTAAGGGCGTATAACTTACTATCAATTTTCTGCCATGCTGAATGTTTTTAAATGCTTTTTCAAATCCACCTTAACGTTGTATGTGTAAAACGGTAATAAACAGGTGTATTAAACTATTTTGAAAAAAAGTCATAGAGACAAAACGTGAAGACCTTTCAAATAACTGTTGGTCTTTCTGGGTACCCATTCATTAGATACAACATCTCATAAGTATATTTTTTAAACATCCTCGATTCATGTTTGTTTTCCATGAAATTTCCTTTCAAAAATCCAAATCTTTTGAGCAAAATTATGAGGTGTAAGCCCATGGGCGGATTTAGGTCATATTATTTGGGGGTGCCACCTCACCTAATGTTTGATGTATTGTATGCTCAAATTCAAACATCTAACTCCTATATAAATGGTCCGTTTTAAAGCCTATTCCAAGTAGTTACCTTTTTATTTAACAACAACCATTTGTATGCAAATACCTTGATCAAAGTTATGTTGAAAATATTTGTCCCCGTCACTGCCAACAAATCCATCAGTGATATTAGGGGGTGCCAGGCACCCTCTGGCACACCCAAAAATCTGCCCATGTTTAAGCCGACATTTTCAGATTTGAATTCATAAAGTTTGCCCTGACTGTAATAAAATTTTAATGTTTAATGCAAGTATGAAAGTTATATTTAACCCGATTGCATGGCAGGAGAGGATAGGCGCGGTGAAGGCTTGTCTGATGAACCAGAGCCGAGTGTTCCGCAACATGTTGCACGACAGCCGACTGGCCGAGACCACCGACGTCCGGGTGCCCGACATCCAGCCAGACACCTTCCGTCTGCTGCTCAGGTACGGCTGGTTAACAACTTCATTGCGTAGAATTGTACACTGAAATCTATTCCAGTGTGTCACAAGTAACAGGTTCTTGTGGCTACATGAACTGTAAGTGTCACATGAGTAACTGGTTACTCGTGGCAAAGCCAACATTTCCCACACGGTACATTAGCTAAGAGTGAAGATAGAGCACTCTATAGTTGCTCTATGGAAACTAAAACAACCTTGTTTATTATACTGTAACTCAGGATTTGTTTCTGATGTCATCCCACAAAGAAAGCATGAAAAATCCGATAACTGTATTTGTTTGTACAGGATAAAAAATGACGGATTCAACAGTATATGATAAAAGAGATGCTAAAAACATATTTATATGACAAAGTATCAATAAACTATGTATATTTTGTATTATAGAAAAAAAATTAATGTTACAAAAAACCACAATGTGACACAAGTAACTGGTTAATCATGCAACTCCATAGCTTTGATGAATCTAGAGATATGGTCCTTCAAAGATATAAAATTCTTCCATTTGAATAACTGAGAGTATTTTGAAGATTTTGGAGGCCACTAGGACGGATTTTGTTTTCAGCTCAACATTAACAAGATATCCAAAAATCACAACTACCCGACCTTTTGCACACCAGAATGTATTATTTTTCTGGACTAACTGCCTCTAAAAAGCAAAAATGAGGTTGTTTTACCTAATAAATAGTTTTAATAACTTTGAAATTACACTGCCAGCTTCCTCATACAACAAATCGCCTGCCTCAGGCATTGTTACGCAGGGTTGGACAACTGCCGGCAGCTCACTCCCGAGGTCGCAGTCAAGCTCTGCTACGCTGCTGAGAAGTACCTCATCTCTTCCCTCAAGAAGAAAGTCGCTGAGAGGTTAAAACCTGAATGTGCTTCGGAAATATTTCCGGCTCTTCACTGCCTGGTCACCTTCAATGTCACGGATCTTGAACCTCATGTTACTGAGGTAATGGGTGAAGAGTAAAGTACATAATAATAACAAATACATAAATAAGGATAAAACTTGGGTATTACAGTTAAGTTTAGGCTTTAATTCAGAGGTCAATCGAGTTAGATTTTTGGGAATTACACTAAAAAGTAATATGAAATGGGATGCTCACGTACAAATGTTATGCACTAAACTGTCCAAAGGCATTTTTTTGTTGAATAGATTAAAATTTATTGTCTCTTATGAGGTACTTATTGCGGTGTACTATGCATATATTCAGAGTCACTTGTCATATGGCATTGTTGCCTGGGGTAATGATACCAATGTTAAGAAATTGTTTGTGCTTCAAAAACGTGCTGCCAGATCAATTGCTAATATTCACAGTAGGACACATTGTAAACCGTTGTTTAAAGAATTTAGAATAATGACAATTACTGCTTTATATGTCTTTGAGTGCCTTATGTTTGTTAAAAGAAATTTAGCTAATATTCCTGTCAATAGTTCTGTCCATCATCATTTTACAAGGCAAGCTCAATCTTTGAGAGTTAGGGGCGCTTTCCCCAAATCTCGTTTAGCTCCGAATCTAGTTTAAACGCTAGTTTAACTCACGGATTCACTTTCTCCAAAAAATCTCCGTTTAAACTTAGTTTAATTTATCCCACGCAGTTCAGATGAGAAGTCTGGTTTAACTGAAGGACATAGAGAAAGATCCTTTCCACAGAGAAGTAGAACTGGTGTTTGACAATGTAAACTATTCTTTTTTACTTAACAAATAATATTTTTATGAATGGAAAAATAATTTGGACTTTGTTACGACGTTTGTAAAAATAGCTCCGTTATTAAGTAACCTCCATTCCAGGTTACTTTAAATTTGTATTAAGCTTACTCTATAATGTTTTTTTAATTTTGTTTTTTTTACAGGCAATTTTTTATTTTTTATTTATTGAATTTAACTAAACGATCTTTCAGTTTTTTACCTTAATTAAATATGGATGATATAATTTCTCTACTGAATGAAGTAGTTGAAGAGGATTTTGACAGAGAGCTTCCCAGAACCAGAGGTCCCACGAAAATAAGAGATCGGGCCGACCAATTTACAAACGGGATGAATTCAAATTTTCCAATCATTTCAGAAAGCATAAAAGAACAGCTAATTTGGTCCTAGATGCCGTTACAGACAACATAGTTTCCTCCACGATTGTAAGGGAAGAGTAACAAGGTTCCATGATTCAAAATCGTTTCTATTATAGTATCGATAACTGCCAAACATGCAATATCAAGTTGGCAAAAATGAGGAAAAACAAGAGGAAAACCCCAATTTGTTAAATCAGCTGAGACAAATCGTAGTTAAACTAAACCATCTTAACTATGCGTTGGGGAAAGTCATTCGTAGTTTAAACGTCCGATTAAACTTAGTTTAGTTTAAACGTGTTTAACTTAAACCAGATTTGGGGAAAGCGCCCCTTAATCAGTGCAATTATAAATCCACTATAAATGGGTTCACTGAGTTTGGTAAAAGAATCTACAATAAACTACCCGCTCATATTAAGAAACTTAATGCTAAGTGTTTTAAAATCAATTTGAAAAACTATTTGATTGACTTGTGTCCATATAGTTAATGATTTGTAATAGGCCTAATCTAAATATTTGACAATTTGTATTATTTGACGATGACATACATTGTAAAATGTTCCGACAATAAAGAATCTTGAATCTTGAACCATATAATTTTCAATTAGTCCCAAAATTGTAGCATAAATTTAAATTCATAAAACGATCGTATTATCTGCTTTTCTTTTGATTGAATGTTTCAAATTTTGCAGCACCTTTATTATTATTACTTGTAATTTTATTTCAAAACTAAGTGACTGAGACACACACTCGAACATTCACAATGAAACCAAACAGCCAAGAAAAATTTGTATAGAGGCATTGAAGCTTGTTTTTACACACCATGTGGTTTTGCAGATGGTCAGAGAGCAGACAGACAAGGTGTTCTCCAGCGATGGGTTTGTTGACCTCGACGTGGACAGTGTGCAGTTCATTGTGCAGCAAGAGACGCTAAACTGTGCGGAGATCGACGTGTGGCGCGCTGTGGTCAAGTGGGCTACACACAGAGGTATGCCGCAACAGTACACCGTTACTGTAATTACTGTAGAAGCTTTCTAAAATTTCATTTTACTAGGGGAAATTATGACGAGTAGTGATAATGTAGACCCCAAAAACACAGTACAATAAAAATATCTTTATTTAGTTATTTGAAGTGGTAAATATTGTGGGCAACTTCAAGGAGAAGAGGGTATACCCTAAGCCAAAGTAAAAGAGGTAAAAAGGGGTATACCCACTGCGTCATGAAGTCATGCAAAGTGCAAAAACAAAGTGGAAATGATTAGTGGAAATGATTTACAAACTGATCATCAGCAAAAAGAAATTAGTGTTCACTCAGTTTTTTAAAGTTTCTTAAAAGCAAAAGATTAAGAGTCACAGAGAAAAATTGTACCTGATTGAAGTAATTATTTTTATCCCAATGTAATTAGTATTAACTGCTTTTTGGTAATTGATCCCAGGGAGGACAGGCTCAATTCACCAGCAGCTAACCTTACCTAGTAGGTACTTAAAAGTCATGTTGCCATCCAAAACAGCCAATATGGAAAGAACCTAGAATGCTGCCTTAATAATTGTTCTTGTTGAAATTTAGGGTTTGGGGTTTGTTTTCAGATGTCTTAAACCTTATTTGCTCATTGCTTGGTCACACTTAATCCATTTTCTTCTATATTATTTGTTTTTATCATGTTTAATATTGACTTTAACATTACAATATTAAACAGTCAATTTCAAATTACAAATATTATTGGTTTTAATACAGTCCAGATGATGGAGGGGTCCTCATTGAGGCAGTGGATGTCTCCACTTCTGAAGCACATTCGGCTGATGACCCTCAGCTACGAAGACCTGTGCAGAGAGGTTCTACCCACCAAAATACTCACATTCGAGGAGTTCACGCAAGTTTGCGAGAAAGCAGAAGTGTCGGAGACGGTCTGCACCCTGAGAGAGAAGCGGACTCAGTTCCAAGAACGGTGGAAGTGGTGGGAGACGGTCGCAGTGACCCACGACACGCGAGAGAAACGGTTCGCCCAGTCCGACTCGTCCTACAGCTGTCTGGTGGTGGGGGATCGCAACATCATGCTGGAGTCTATTACCTGCCTCGGCGCCACCACCCGAGACTTTCACGACTGCTTCGGTCTCAGTTACCCGTGCCAAGTGGACATCGTAGTGACCAGAATATCCGACTACATCTCCGGTTCATCCTCGGAAGAACCGACCCTCATCAGGTTTGTCGGCAGCGCCAACTACTTCGAACAGTTCACGATACCCACACTGGTCAATGGAGAGAGTGTCGTTCTCCAAGCCAATGGGATGTATAAGATAAAAGTTACGTTTGTCGGCGAAGAAGTGAAACTCCACCCTTGCTGGTACATGCCGACGTGCAGTGACGGACATGCTTTCAGCCACGGCAAGTTCTACTGCTCGTACATTTACGAAGAGGGAATTGGCTGGAAACCCAGTCACATAGTTAAGTTTCAGTACAGCTACAGAAGATAGCCCAAACAACCTATCAGAGAACTATTTCAATTAAAGAATTATGTAAATAATATAAATGTTAAAATAAAGTCTTCCATATATGTTTTTTTTTGGTTTAGATTATGGATGAGTTTCTTTTGTCGTTTCAAAAAAACACCGATGATTGCGAGAACAATAAAGGAAGAATCAATTCAGAATGAAAAGGTTCGAACAGTTTGAAATGAATAACACGATCAGATAACAAACCTCCTTCAGCACACATTTTAATCACACACTTAATAATCTAAAATAAATACAATTCATACACAAACACTTATCACTGGGAAAATAATACTTATCGACTTAACAGTTTAAAGCTATCTGAGTGCAAATAAAAAATCCAACACCTTTAATATCATGTTTCCGGTGAATTGAAGATGCCTGCGAACAGTATAGTGTTCGCCTTCTTGTCAAAGATAAAGTAAACAAAGGGATGATTGGCAGAGAAGACATCAGCAGCGAAGCGGTTGGCAAAGATGGCGGTGGCAGCAGCAGCAGTCGTGCCGACCTGCAGAAACAACAAGTCGTTAGAAGAAGTAATCGTAGTAACTTTCACTCTGGAAACTGAACATCATTCACAATTTTTGTTTTAGATAAAATTGTGCGACTAATCCAGGATCCTAGAAACTCAGGTTTGGATTATTGGAGATATACCATACTTTTTTGAAAAAATAACAAATTCTAGTCTAATTAATTTTTTATAGTTAGTTCCATAGTCGAAAAATGTGAGGCAGAGAGGCTCTGAGGTCGGATAAGTAAAAATTTCAGTGCAATCTTTTTAGTCAAATCCGGTAAAAAACATTGATTTATGAATTTTTACTGAATAAGATTTTTTAATCCTTCCAGCAAAGGTTCATATAATTAGGTTATTTTTTACAATAAGAATCCAATAAATATTAGAGAATTATCTATATACAATATGATGTATGTGCATGCATTTATGATTTAAAGAACAGCTTAACTTTGTCATGGGAGTTATTATCAGGTGACTTAACAAGTTGGCTACCGATGGTCCAGGGTTCGACGCAGCAGGAATTGCTAGCAGACCGAACCTAAATTACACAAAACTCTCGCCACCGACCATGTCATTGTGACTGACATTTTTCTGGTATTTTTACTTCTTTTGAAGTAGAAAATATATATTTATTCATAAAAGTAGCAATAAAACACTATCTCAGTCCTAAATTAGTTTTTTTACGTAAGTATGACATCGGTCTATCATGTAACATGTAATTTTATGTGATATGTTTTATGATAGACTGACTGTCTGACATACATGACGTGAGTTTTCAAACTTTGAATAGTTTGGAAATTGAAAAAAAACGATTTTAAAAAGTGAAGGACTAAAGTTTGAATGTGTCACAACTCTACAAGGAGTAAGCAGGTAAACAAACACTACATAAACACATGATGGCCAACATGTGCGCTGGCCATGATGGGCAGATATGATGGCCAACTTGAAATGTCTGAAGAAAGAAGTTAAGGTAGTACCCAGAGACCAAGGGACATGCATGTGTGTCAAACATTCATTCCTATAGACAGATAAACAGGCTTCAGATCGAATAAGTGTATTGTGTGAATGTAGCAAGTCATTTAACTGAACACTGAGTGCGTCCCATATGCGTGTCATCAGTCCACTGGATTTAGCCTCAGTGGCCATGTTTATTGTGACGTAGGTCTATTTTAAGGGGTTTTTTAACATTGCGTCATATATATCGGACGATTGGTAGCCAACGTGTTAAGGATAATACCCTTCTACTAGAAGAGACAGTTTTTCCATTTCAACCTTAAAAACATAATCAAATTTATGAAACATTTGTTTCTGTACAATATTTTTAGGCTTAACTTTTGATAATTCATTGAAATGGCAGTTCCATATCCAAAATATCTGAAAATGTATACTTTTTTTTCTTTGTAATGCATATTTTTAAATTGATTTGCACTGAACAAAACACTCATCGATGTTTGTACAGGATTCTGTGAATCTATTTTATGGCGTAAAAAAGCTGTTTGGGATGCTGTATCAAATTTAGATAAACTCTTCAAGTTGAAAAAAATATTTAAGGCTCAATGTTCATAGAATCTGGCATTCTTACGATTCCATCTTTGAATATACAAGAAGTCCTTTTTCTTGCAGTAGAAAACAAGGATAATTTACTAAATTTAGGGGTATTTATTTAACATAAACAAGTTTTTGAAGTACACAGCAGCAGCAGTCGTGCCAATCTTGAACGAGTGCTGCAAGGTCATGTTCTGTGATAAGCCTATCCTCATCACAGAACTCTGGCTTATGAAAAAATATTGTTTAACATTGGAATCCAGTTTCTCAATAATTTAGGTACAGAATTAAAAGTCCAAGACTATATTATTCTAATTAAAAAAGTAGTTAAAACCCTTCATTTTGTCTACAGCTTTTAACTCCATATCAGAATCTTTTAATACATGGTTCCATAGTTTTCATATATCTACTGTAAACATTCTGGATCATGATATTGATTAAGATGTTTTAATTTATTTTCTATTCATGTGAAAACAGGACATTTGTTGCATTTATGTTGCATTTTTAGTAAATTAGTATCGACCATATGGAAAGAATCCTGTTGTCACTTGTTTGGGCAGTAAAAAGGCTAAAAGTAACATGGTCAGTGGCAACAGGTCTCACCCAGATATTACGTTACTAGGCCCGTAAGTATTGTTAACTGGAAGAGTATGATAGTTCCTGTGCAAGCCAGATGCGAGTGTGACATTTTCATGCGAGTACGGTAACCTACCGGGCGTCTGAAGTACAATACTTTAAAATACATTATCCTACTCAGGAAAAAACATATTTTTTAATCATAGCATGTTCCTTGCATAAACTATTATGTTTCCCAATTACCTAACCTAACCTATACCAAACAGAACAAACATTTGCTATTGCCACCAGTGCTGCCACTAAATTCCTCTGACGAAACCAAAAGACATTGTTTCAGCTAATTGTTTAGATTGTTTACTTCTGTTATTTTAGTTTCCTAGTGCACGGTAAATTTACAGTGCAGATATCGGCAAAGAGTAACTGTCCAGTCAAGAGTAAGGCACAGAAAACAGATGTTTCTTGTAGTGTGATGAAAAAACAACATCACCCTAACACAGAAACATCTGTTTTCAGTTCCTTTTTGTTGGCTCGAAAGTTACCCATTGCCGGCCTAGGCCAGATAAACTTTTTCTGGCCTAGGCCGGATGAATCGGAAGTAAAAAATCAGCTGATCTGCAGCAAACCGACGTTTAATGCTTGTTTATTGGTGATTTATTGGTTTCTTTTTTGAGGAATATAGTAGCAGCACTGCATCCGTAGCAAATGTTTGTTCTGTTTGTTATATGATATGTTTAAAGGTTTGAGAAGTATGTTTATGCAAGGACTACCTTATGATTGAAGGTATGTTTTTTCTGCGTAGTATGATGAAAAATATCGTACGTTACACGGCCGGGAAGCTTTGCTGTACCATAGCCGCCTCTAACGAAGGCCGTGGCGAGGGAGAACTGGCAACGCCACGCTGGGTGCCTAGCATTTCCCGCCACTCCACTGTATTTGCATAGGGATTAGCGAGCTTGCTCTTGTTTATACGCTTTTTTGTGCGAACAATTTGTTTGTTATTTAGTGTATGACCACTACAGTGACAGACGGCGATGCCAAAAACTTGTGTTGTTCCAAATTTTAAATGTCAAGCTCAATTATTAATGATAAACGGCCTCTAGGCCTAACTTATGTTTTTGAATGTATTCACCTTCAAACCCTTTCACAAGTTTAGTGGATAAAAAGTTAGTATTTTTGCAAGTTTTCCTTATGTGGCTATCAATTTGGAAAACAAAAGATAAACCAAATCCAGAAAGAAAATTCTTAACAGATAAGCCATACGGTGCACTCTATCACTCTATGAAACTACAGTACTTGGACTTACGTTTTACGGGAGATTACAATTAATTAAAATTGTAGGCATTAATCAAGTTTAGGTTTGGAAACTACACCAAAACTTCATATATATTAACTACTATTAACTGTTAAATTTCAGACGGATCAGTTAGAATCCAGATTTGGTCAATACCGTCAGTAAACTGGGGGGAATTATAATATTTCAGCTAGACAAGTGAAGGAAGCCGAGAAGAAAATACGCTTAGAAAGTGAGCTTGGTCCATTCCACTAGGTACGGGGAAATTAGGTTTTATAAAGAAGTGATGGTATCCATTGATTATGGCAAAGATAGCCTTTCTTCAGGGGAAATTTTAAATCAAAATTTAGTTATTCTTGAGGATACATTAATTTTATGATATCCTAGAAAAGAGTATGTTGAGAAATCCAGTTTGATGAATCAGGTTTAATCTATGCTCGTTGATATATTGCATTTAAGCATTACCGAAAAACAAAATTTGACGTAGGCTTAAACTTACTAAGAAAAATTAAAATCCCAATGATTTATGAAATTAACAGGGGCAGTCTTGCAGTACCTTCTGATTTTTTTCAATGTGTAAACATGTTGTTGGGATTGTCCAGATTTTAGATTCGCATGACTATGAAATTTTTTTTTATGGCGCAGACAAAAAAGTTTTGTCCGGAAATTGAGCTTGTTGAGGATTTCTTCTGATGTTAAAAAAAAGTTAAGTAAAAGTTAAGGACTTGGTTTCGAATATTGTCCTTACAATGGCATACATTTTATTAAACAATTGACACAAAAGTGAGAAACGAGAAAATGAGCTTTCATAATATTTGTGGAAATATTGTCATTCCTACTTAGATTTAATATAGTTAGTTTAACTGATTTTACTAACGAAAATGGTTTATTATGAAATGTTATTTGGTCACCGTACTAAATGGCTTAAAGGAATTATAAAATGCGTTAATATTGATTCCCTCGCTTCCATCTTTAGAAAATCAAATGAAATGTGCACAATAAAATAACTAATTAAGTATTTAATCACTTTAAAAAATTGAAAACCTCGAGGTTGTCAGCATTACGGCGCCCGGGGCAAGCGTAGAGTAGTCAACCGCTCCAGCGGCAGCGCGGCGTTGCCACTTCGAATGCCATGGCCTTCGTTAGAGGCGGCTATGGCTGTACTCGCGTGGGAACTATCACGCTTGTCCGGCAAAACAGTACTTCCCGGCCTAGTAACGTAATATACTATTACGAGTTGGCCCTACCTCATCGACGACGATCTTGGCCTTGTGAACGACCTTGTCCAGCCGCAGCCCCGGGCGCCCGGTGAGGCCGCTGAGGTCGGCCGCCGCCTGGAACACCTCCCCCACCCCCAGTCCCTCCAGCACCTGCACACACGTACATTACACCTTGTCCAGCCGCAGCCCCGGCCGCCCGGTGAGGCCGCTGAGGTCGGCCGCCGCCTGGAACACCTCCCCCACCCCTAGTCCCTCCAGCACCTGCACATACGTACATTACACCTTGTCCAGCCGCAGCCCCGGGCGCCCGGTGAGGCCGCTGAGGTCGGCCGCCGCCTGGAACACCTCCCCCACCCCCAGTCCCTCCAGCACCTGCACACACGTACATTACACCTTGTCCAGCCGCAGCCCCGGGCGCCCGGTGAGGCCGCTGAGGTCGGCCGCCGCCTGGAACACCTCCCCCACCCCCAGTCCCTCCAGCACCTGCACACACGTACATTACACCTTGTCCAGCCGCAGCCCCGGGCGCCCGGTGAGGCCGCTGAGGTCGGCCGCCGCCTGGAACACCTCCCCCACCCCCAGTCCCTCCAGCACCTGCACACACGTACATTACACCTTGTCCAGCCGCAGCCCCGGGCGCCCGGTGAGGCCGCTGAGGTCGGCCGCCGCCTGGAACACCTCCCCCACCCCCAGTCCCTCCAGCACCTGCACACACGTACATTACACCTTGTCCAGCCGCAGCCCCGGGCGCCCGGTGAGGCCGCTGAGGTCGGCCGCCGCCTGGAACACCTCCCCCACTCCCAGCCCCTCCAGCACCTGCACACACGTACATTACACCTTGTCCAGCCGCAGCCCCGGGCGCCCGGTGAGGCCGCTGAGGTCGGCCGCCGCCTGGAACACCTCCCCCACCCCCAGTCCCTCCAGCACCTGCACACACGTACA
Source organism: Flexamia atlantica (assembly GCA_035578135.1). Taxonomy (NCBI): domain Eukaryota; kingdom Metazoa; phylum Arthropoda; class Insecta; order Hemiptera; family Cicadellidae; genus Flexamia; species Flexamia atlantica. Next base: position 2,633,746 of record JAQJVK010000049.1, on the reverse strand, counting down.
TTACACCTTGTCCAGCCGCAGCCCCGGGTGCCCGGTGACGCCGCTGAGGTCGGCCGCCGCCTGGAACACCTCCCCCACCCCCAGTCCCTCCAGCACCTGCCGACAACACTCTGTCAAACACCTTCAAAGCTGTACAATCATACCCTATTGAAATGGGCAGGGCTATCCCCCGGGCTCATGGTGTCACCACTATGAGTTTGGTATGTCCTGTTCCGGCTCAAAAAGGCGGCACAGCTGCCAGCGGTAAGATAGGCCCCGTACGAAGCTCACATAGATCTCCACCCTTACACTGCATTGGGAGGCACCAGGCTTCTGAGCCATTTTTCCCTCTACATTTGCTGGTGGTCATGGGTAGTCAGTCTGCCCTGGTTAGAGGCTCGAGGGAAACCCCTTCCTCGATGGACAAGGCTTTGCCGCTGACAAGAGTGATGGTCTCAAGCCATCCCGCCAGCCAGAGTAGCCTGGCTGGGGCCGGGTAAGGCTTTAGCTCAGGTACCGGCTATAGAAAGCGGTTCGCCGCAACCCCCCATGAAATGAAAAAGACCCTATTTTGTTTTTGATTTTTGCAGACATTTGCAATCACAGATTAGTAAAAAAAACCAAACCAAAAAATGGCACTCAGGGATCAAAAAACTGTGTTTACAGAATAAACTGCAATAGTTGCTCTAGGCCGTATTATGGCGAGACAAAAAGACCTTTAAATGTTAGAATCAAAGAACACAAAGATAACACGAGGAAGGGCTTAGAGGATAAATCAAAAATTGCTCAACACTGCTGGTCTGAAAATCACCAGATGAATTTTGACGAAGCAAAAATAGTACACCCCGAACCTCATTTTTTCAAAAGAAAACTAATTGAAGCTTCATACATAAAACTAGCAGACCAACCAATCAGTCAATCTTCACTTGAAATAAGGCCAGTATGGCTACCAATATTAAACAAAGAATTGAAAGACAGGGAAAATAAAGTGTCAGCAAATAGGGTAATTCCTAACAATTCTGTTCAAAATTCTCACAACATGTTAACCCGTAGCAAGGCCAAGGGGCAAAATCAGGTTAAAAATTAACTAAAAAACACAAACAGACACACGGAATTTGCATATCACATGTCTCTGTTTCAGGTTTTCGCCACCGGTAGCGCGCCGTGATTTGGTTGGCCGTGCCCGCCGCCATTTCCGTTGCCGCCGCCATTTGCTTTCCTCCCACCAGTCTCAGCTCAGCTCTGATTGGGTGTGGACGTGCTCTCTCCTGTCTGGTGATTCTTGATACTTGTGATTCCTGTGTTATTTTGTGTTATTGTTTTTCTTTTCAGCTTATTGTTTTCGTGACTGCTTTTACAGTTCTCTGTTTTAGCTGTGTTTTTGTCCAGGTTTTCCTGGCTATGTGTTACTAATCTTGTTATGTTCTAGGTTTTCTTCCACCTGAAGACGGGATCAGATTCCAGATCCCGAAACGTCGTGAAACTTGTTTTTTACTAATCAGTGATGGCAAATGTCCGCAAAAATCCTAATCAAAATATAAAATCACCATCATCAACAATGAATTTCAAACAAAGGAATAAGAGAGGATCAGATTCCAGATCCCGAAACATTGTGATACTTGTTTTTTACTAGTCAATCATGGTAAATCAAAATCAAAATATAAAATTACCAACAAATAATCCCAAATAAATAAATAATCACCCAATCACTATTCCAGTGAGTCGCAAGCAAGGAAGTTAGAGTTTGAACTGGATGCACCACGACTTTGCTTTAACTGATGAAAAAGCAACCCTTTCATTATGCCATGTTGGCAATATGAGTGGGAGTAATTAGTAGTTTAGTTATGAGATGCCGTTCTTTGAACAAAAATTTTAAAACCATATGAATCCTTGAAGAATGATCAAAGATTTGAATCCTTTCTTAAAAATATGTCATAAATCCTAACAGATTGATTAATCTCAATAATTTTTTGTGTATTTTCTTAAACTGACTCTGTTTAATCCAAATAATATAACCAAATCTTTGAAAAGCGATTTTTATTTTTAATCAATCAAATTTTTTGACTCACATTACTGAGTTAATTGGTTTTTGTTAGTAATGCAAAGAACTAAATTACTTCCTCTCTTATTGCCAACCTCACAAAAAAACAGGGCTGCAGAAGTACTATTATGTGTTAACTCCAGTTAGACTCTAATCTCCTTGTTTATTCCAGTGCAACACGAGGAACAGGTTTTTCATTCCTATTTGTAACCTGTGTGTGCCCTGCATAATCGGTTACTTGTGGCTCGTGGCAAAGCCAACATTTACCATGTGTAATATCAGCTGAGGGTGAAGCTAGAGCACTCTAGTTGTCATGACAGAAATTAAGAGGACCTTGCATATGATGCTGCAACTCAGGATTTGTTTCTGGTGTCACCCGTTGAATAAAACATGAAAAAACTAATAACCAAATTGTAACTGATTGTACAGGTATAGAAACTGGAAAATTCTTAGGTAAATGATACATAACATTCTAATAACTTATTTACATGACCAAAGTACTAATAAAAAGTGTAAAATTTGGTTTTGTGGAATAATAACAACAACAACAAAAATATATTTCAAGTTACATGAATAACAACAGTGCGGAACAAGTAACCAGATACTCGTGTGGAGTTGACAATAAAATTGCATTGTTTTAGCAAATTTCCCCTATAGGGAAGAAGCTGTTACCGTAGGTCTCATGGTAAGACCTACAACTCAGCCTTTTTGGTTTGTAAATATAAATAAATAAATAAATATCTTTAATTATAAGTACAGGTAGGTGACTCTTATATTTTCTTCTTAATTCTAATTAATTATTATTGTTCAAGATGGCGTCATTATAATTAGTGTGATACTAGCCTATTTAATATTTAAATTTGAAATAAAAGAATGGTAATCTGTTACAAAACTATTATTTATTCAACAATAACAATAAATATGAATATCAAAATTGAACTCTAGGGGGACGTACAAGGATTATTACAGTGGATGGGGTTAGATAAAATTACTTATGCTAATTGGATTAATATGGTACAATTTAAGGGCATTAGCTCAGTTCTTGAGAAGCATGATCTCTTCACATAGGGTTCTGGGAATCGTGCGGGCATGACATTGAAAAATTAATTTGTTTGAATGTCACAATCATAAATACTTTTAAATAGAATAAATAATTTTGATAATAATATAAATTGCCAATTCTGATCTCTTTTTATATTTAATTAAATCAAGTCTTTGTTTGAAAGTCTGTTCCTCTTCAACAATGGTTGGTGAAGTAAATTTTGGATTGGTCTTACCAAGAGTTTATCTCTTCACCCTGATCTTTTCTTCAGATAGATAAATTTGGCCACTTAAAGGGGAATCAACTAAGATCAGGTTTACCGCTGGCTAACCAAAAAAAAAAATCTACTAATTAAGGGGGATGAAATTTAAAATTGGAACGAGGTCCAGGTACAATGAAGTTAACACTTGGCCATCTCTCTCTGGAATAGAAGCTGGAGTCCTTTACAATGGTTCCACTTTTCACTTTAACAATGTAACACATGGTTCACTAACTTGGTCTTTGGTAAACACTTCACTGAATTATTAGAGATCAAATTTTGAAAAACATGCTATATAAAATAGATAATTTGAGATAGCGTTCCCTGACCCATAAATATAAATTATATTAAATTATGAATACAGCTGATCTAACTTAACTTATCTAAAATTTTTATGGTAGATGGTAATAAATTAATGAATGATTTTAGGAAAATAACATTATCAAATAATTTATATTAACTGAGTGATATACTAGGTTGACATATTATATACAAATAATTATTAAGCTGTGTGTTTGTTTATTTATATGGGTGTTCATTTATGAAATTTAAATGTAAATGTTTGTGAACTATTACAATATCCCCTCAGAGTTGAATTAATTTAAAGAATTGAAATTAATGAAAACTCGATAATAATAGGAACAAATATTTACAAAACTATACTAAATGATAAAATATTTATTTATAATTTAAAATGATGATTTCTTAAAACTAAATGGATTATATGACCTAATATTTACAATCATAACTTCAGGTCCTAATACTGTCCACGCGCACTTCACTTATTTCAAATTTTGTTTCACTGTTCAACATTTATTACACTATTGTTTATATTTACTGGAGTCTTTTATCCCCTCAATCCATAAATAAACAAATTAATCTACAACTTTTAATTAGTTGTCCGTGTATTGTCCAAATGTTTATATAACTGTTAATAACACTATTTACACTGTATTTATTGTTGATCTCGGTTTGGCGTTCCATTTCCCTTATTTCTCGCATGACTGCGTCTTGGTGTGCTAATGGTACTGGGTAAGTATGACATTTAAAATTTTGAGGATTTTCGACTCTTAATACATGCTGGTATTTGTTACATAACCCAGGTTGGTCGGAGAATACATCTTGAAAGTCCAATAACAAATCAGTTAATTGTTGTTTTTGAATACTATTTAGATTTAAATTATTTTTGAGGGATTCTGTAATTATTTCAGGGGATAATTCACATGATGTTCTGGGGTTTGTTTCTTCAATATAATAACACTCTTCGTATGGATCTTCATTGCAGCAGTAATCTTCTAAATTATCCACATTTTTATCATTAGTGATTATATGGCATAAAATTCCAGCTCGATTTGTGTTATTGAATTGAATTACTAAATCTGTATCATTAATATTCATATGCATTTCACCCTTTTCAAAATTTATCTTCATCTTCCAGGCACTAAGTGTATCTATCCCGATAATTACTGATTGTATTAGTTTTGGTACTACGAGCATTTGTGTTAATATAGTTTGTTGACCAATGGTAATAGGACTCATTACGATTTTTGAAATTTTCCGGGATTTTTCATTGGTTGCTGTTCTAATGTGCATATTATTTACTGGTAATTCTTCTATTTTTCCTAATTCACTCCGATTTGATATGTACCAATCTTCTGCTAGACATGTAATGTTAGAACCTGTATCAATGAGAGCTGTAACTTCTTTGCTTTTGATCTTTATTCTTATTTCGGGGCATTTTTGCGATATAGTCGTATGAGTATTTTGTTCTGTTTCTTCTTCAAATAAAAACTCCCGATCACAATAAATATTGCTCAAAGTTAAACTATTGGTATCTGATTCATTATGCATGTTATTTACATTATTTACAATTTCAATTGACCTCTTATGTCCGACTTCTTTCTTATTTTGCACTGAAGATGTGTTCTTCTGATTTGAGCTATTTACATGGAGAATGAGGTCACCACCATCATCAGTGCCTCTCAGTTTAAATCCTGATTATTTTCCTCTGGCACTAGGTTTGCGTTCTCCTCAATAATGGCAGCGCACACCTGGTTTTGTTCTTGTGTCGGGTGGTATCTAGGCAGTGGTCTTCTCTCTTCAGACGGCGGTTGGTTTGATGGTAGATTGGGAAACTGTCTTAGGTCACGGTAATCGTTTCCAAATCGATGGCGTCGGTCGTCTCTTTGGTACCGATTATCGTGGTGGAGGTGATTCTCATGTCTCCGATTGTACGGGTGGTACTTAGGTGTGTACGCTCGATTGTCCGTGTTTCTTTCATTGTAGTGTTGGTTATGACCTTTTCTACCGTGTTGGTGGTGGTTTCTATTTACATGATTTTCCTCAGGTGTATTTTCCTTTTTATGTTTATGGTTTTCGTTCCTTTGATGGTTAGGTGACCTTGCTTGTTCTCGCAGATCTTCTCTCTGGAGTAGAGCTTCAAAATCGCAGACCGTCTGAATATTTTGAACTCTATAGGCATCTTGGATTATGTCTCCAAAGTGGTTTGATAGGCAATCGAGGATTTCTTTTTCGTCCAGGGGAGGGTTTAGCGATTTAAGGGTCAACACCCGCTCTATAAAATACTCTGATCGGTTCAGATAACCATTTGGCCGATATCGTTCATTTTCGATCCGTTGTTTGACGCCTCTTTGGATATATCGGTTCCAATATTTCGATTCAAACATATGTTGAAAATCATCCCATGTGTGAATATCAGTTTTGATTAAATTGAACCACTTTGAGGCATGTCCTTCTAGGCACATTTCAATGAGATCAACTAGGCTTTCCGCACTATTATTTTCTGGATTTAACTGTAGGTTTTTCTCATAATATTTCTTAAGTTTGTTTAGAAATTCCTGGGAATTATGTGTCTTTCCATTAAATTTTGGGTGGGTCATTTCCGGTGTTAATGTCGATCTGCCGTTACACACAATATTAATAGGGACGGGCGCTTGTGTTGTTTGAATGTTGGGTGTAGTAGGTATTTCTAATATTTTCTTATGACACGCCTCCACGGACTCAGCCAATTTCGCAATTTGGTATTCATTGGATTTAATGTTTGGGTTCAGTTCTAATTTGACTTGGTTGATTTCAGCTGTTACTTGTTCTTTGATTTGTGTATAATTTTCCTTACAAATGTTTTCTACCTCCCTGTGTGTCTCTAATTGAATCTGTTTAATTTGTTCAGTGATTTTTAATTGGGTTTTACAATTTTCTGATACGATGATTTGACTAACCTCCTGTTTATGTTGAATGAGGTCTTGTATTAAATTTTCTCTGATTTTGTATTCCCCTTGTTCTAATTTAGTATCAATTTGATCGACTTCCTTAGCCAAATTTTCCTGAAGAATTTTAAGTTGATTTATGTCAGTTTTAAGATTTGACTGTTCATTGTGAATTTGCTGAATTTGATTTTCGACCCGGGCAGAGTGATTTTGAAATTCAGATCTTAAGTTTGCATGTTGTATTTTAATATCAGATTTGATTGCGTTCATATCGGCTTTAATTTCATTTCTTAACTCGGTTTTAAGCGCATTCATGTCAGTTTTAATCGCAGCATTGCTCGATTTAATTTCATTCATGTCGGTTCTAAGTGCATTGATCGCCGCTGCTATTTGTGCGAGTGGGTCGACACTGTCGACAGCTGATTCAGTACGAGTATGGTCTGGAATCAGCACAGGAGGGACGGTACTTGTGTCGCTCGTCAAAGAAACTAGCGTTCTGATTGGTTGTTCCGTTCGGTATATTTCGCTCAATGACGATGTAGCGGGGGAAATCGCCGCGGAAGTAGTGGTAGCACTGATTGAGGTTGGCGTTGGTGTTGAAGTGGGAGACGCCGGCTGGGACAAAATGGCGGAACGTTCTGACATTTCACTCACGGCCGAAATTGTTGTCTCATTATTAGAATCACTCGCGTTGTCGGAATTATTTGAGTCGCCTACCGAAACAATGTTTTCTTTGTTCACTGACGGGTCACTGTCCGATTCGCGGTGTACATTTATTGGTTCCGTGTTATTGCCGAATAAAACAAAACTTGTCTGCTCGGACTGCGTCGTTGAAACTTTAGGTTTGTCGGTTGATCTTAAATGGTATTTATGTTCGTCGCCCATATTGAGGTAGTAAGCACGCAATTAGGATTATTATACAATAAATTGGATATTATACTTATATCTAAATGAGGTGAGATGAGTCTTAATCTAGGCTATCTCCTACAAAATTATCTTCTTGCTATCTCAAATAATGTCTGCGATCATTAACTTTTCATTGTCAATGCCCTTACGTTGCGGCGCCAATTACAACTCAGCCTTTTTGGTTTGTAAATATAAATAAATAAATAAATATCTTTAATTATAAGTACAGGTAGGTGACTCTTATATTTTCTTCTTAATTCTAATTAATTATTATTGTTCAAGATGGCGTCATTATAATTAGTGTGATACTAGCCTATTTAATATTTAAATTTGAAATAAAAGAATGGTAATCTGTTACAAAACTATTATTTATTCAACAATAACAATAAATATGAATATCAAAATTGAACTCTAGGGGGACGTACAAGGATTATTACAGTGGATGGGGTTAGATAAAATTACTTATGCTAATTGGATTAATATGGTACAATTTAAGGGCATTAGCTCAGTTCTTGAGAAGCATGATCTCTTCACATAGGGTTCTGGGAATCGTGCGGGCATGACATTGAAAAATTAATTTGTTTGAATGTCACAATCATAAATACTTTTAAATAGAATAAATAATTTTGATAATAATATAAATTGCCAATTCTGATCTCTTTTTATATTTAATTAAATCAAGTCTTTGTTTGAAAGTCTGTTCCTCTTCAACAATGGTTGGTGAAGTAAATTTTGGATTGGTCTTACCAAGAGTTTATCTCTTCACCCTGATCTTTTCTTCAGATAGATAAATTTGGCCACTTAAAGGGGAATCAACTAAGATCAGGTTTACCGCTGGCTAACCAAAAAAAAAATCTACTAATTAAGGGGGATGAAATTTAAAATTGGAACGAGGTCCAGGTACAATGAAGTTAACACTTGGCCATCTCTCTCTGGAATAGAAGCTGGAGTCCTTTACAATGGTTCCACTTTTCACTTTAACAATGTAACACATGGTTCACTAACTTGGTCTTTGGTAAACACTTCACTGAATTATTAGAGATCAAATTTTGAAAAACATGCTATATAAAATAGATAATTTGAGATAGCGTTCCCTGACCCATAAATATAAATTATATTAAATTATGAATACAGCTGATCTAACTTAACTTATCTAAAATTTTTATGGTAGATGGTAATAAATTAATGAATGATTTTAGGAAAATAACATTATCAAATAATTTATATTAACTGAGTGATATACTAGGTTGACATATTATATACAAATAATTATTAAGCTGTGTGTTTGTTTATTTATATGGGTGTTCATTTATGAAATTTAAATGTAAATGTTTGTGAACTATTACAATATCCCCTCAGAGTTGAATTAATTTAAAGAATTGAAATTAATGAAAACTCGATAATAATAGGAACAAATATTTACAAAACTATACTAAATGATAAAATATTTATTTATAATTTAAAATGATGATTTCTTAAAACTAAATGGATTATATGACCTAATATTTACAATCATAACTTCAGGTCCTAATACTGTCCACGCGCACTTCACTTATTTCAAATTTTGTTTCACTGTTCAACATTTATTACACTATTGTTTATATTTACTGGAGTCTTTTATCCCCTCAATCCATAAATAAACAAATTAATCTACAACTTTTAATTAGTTGTCCGTGTATTGTCCAAATGTTTATATAACTGTTAATAACACTATTTACACTGTATTTATTGTTGATCTCGGTTTGGCGTTCCATTTCCCTTATTTCTCGCATGACTGCGTCTTGGTGTGCTAATGGTACTGGGTAAGTATGACATTTAAAATTTTGAGGATTTTCGACTCTTAATACATGCTGGTATTTGTTACATAACCCAGGTTGGTCGGAGAATACATCTTGAAAGTCCAATAACAAATCAGTTAATTGTTGTTTTTGAATACTATTTAGATTTAAATTATTTTTGAGGGATTCTGTAATTATTTCAGGGGATAATTCACATGATGTTCTGGGGTTTGTTTCTTCAATATAATAACACTCTTCGTATGGATCTTCATTGCAGCAGTAATCTTCTAAATTATCCACATTTTTATCATTAGTGATTATATGGCATAAAATTCCAGCTCGATTTGTGTTATTGAATTGAATTACTAAATCTGTATCATTAATATTCATATGCATTTCACCCTTTTCAAAATTTATCTTCATCTTCCAGGCACTAAGTGTATCTATCCCGATAATTACTGATTGTATTAGTTTTGGTACTACGAGCATTTGTGTTAATATAGTTTGTTGACCAATGGTAATAGGACTCATTACGATTTTTGAAATTTTCCGGGATTTTTCATTGGTTGCTGTTCTAATGTGCATATTATTTACTGGTAATTCTTCTATTTTTCCTAATTCACTCCGATTTGATATGTACCAATCTTCTGCTAGACATGTAATGTTAGAACCTGTATCAATGAGAGCTGTAACTTCTTTGCTTTTGATCTTTATTCTTATTTCGGGGCATTTTTGCGATATAGTCGTATGAGTATTTTGTTCTGTTTCTTCTTCAAATAAAAACTCCCGATCACAATAAATATTGCTCAAAGTTAAACTATTGGTATCTGATTCATTATGCATGTTATTTACATTATTTACAATTTCAATTGACCTCTTATGTCCGACTTCTTTCTTATTTTGCACTGAAGATGTGTTCTTCTGATTTGAGCTATTTACATGGAGAATGAGGTCACCACCATCATCAGTGCCTCTCAGTTTAAATCCTGATTATTTTCCTCTGGCACTAGGTTTGCGTTCTCCTCAATAATGGCAGCGCACACCTGGTTTTGTTCTTGTGTCGGGTGGTATCTAGGCAGTGGTCTTCTCTCTTCAGACGGCGGTTGGTTTGATGGTAGATTGGGAAACTGTCTTAGGTCACGGTAATCGTTTCCAAATCGATGGCGTCGGTCGTCTCTTTGGTACCGATTATCGTGGTGGAGGTGATTCTCATGTCTCCGATTGTACGGGTGGTACTTAGGTGTGTACGCTCGATTGTCCGTGTTTCTTTCATTGTAGTGTTGGTTATGACCTTTTCTACCGTGTTGGTGGTGGTTTCTATTTACATGATTTTCCTCAGGTGTATTTTCCTTTTTATGTTTATGGTTTTCGTTCCTTTGATGGTTAGGTGACCTTGCTTGTTCTCGCAGATCTTCTCTCTGGAGTAGAGCTTCAAAATCGCAGACCGTCTGAATATTTTGAACTCTATAGGCATCTTGGATTATGTCTCCAAAGTGGTTTGATAGGCAATCGAGGATTTCTTTTTCGTCCAGGGGAGGGTTTAGCGATTTAAGGGTCAACACCCGCTCTATAAAATACTCTGATCGGTTCAGATAACCATTTGGCCGATATCGTTCATTTTCGATCCGTTGTTTGACGCCTCTTTGGATATATCGGTTCCAATATTTCGATTCAAACATATGTTGAAAATCATCCCATGTGTGAATATCAGTTTTGATTAAATTGAACCACTTTGAGGCATGTCCTTCTAGGCACATTTCAATGAGATCAACTAGGCTTTCCGCACTATTATTTTCTGGATTTAACTGTAGGTTTTTCTCATAATATTTCTTAAGTTTGTTTAGAAATTCCTGGGAATTATGTGTCTTTCCATTAAATTTTGGGTGGGTCATTTCCGGTGTTAATGTCGATCTGCCGTTACACACAATATTAATAGGGACGGGCGCTTGTGTTGTTTGAATGTTGGGTGTAGTAGGTATTTCTAATATTTTCTTATGACACGCCTCCACGGACTCAGCCAATTTCGCAATTTGGTATTCATTGGATTTAATGTTTGGGTTCAGTTCTAATTTGACTTGGTTGATTTCAGCTGTTACTTGTTCTTTGATTTGTGTATAATTTTCCTTACAAATGTTTTCTACCTCCCTGTGTGTCTCTAATTGAATCTGTTTAATTTGTTCAGTGATTTTTAATTGGGTTTTACAATTTTCTGATACGATGATTTGACTAACCTCCTGTTTATGTTGAATGAGGTCTTGTATTAAATTTTCTCTGATTTTGTATTCCCCTTGTTCTAATTTAGTATCAATTTGATCGACTTCCTTAGCCAAATTTTCCTGAAGAATTTTAAGTTGATTTATGTCAGTTTTAAGATTTGACTGTTCATTGTGAATTTGCTGAATTTGATTTTCGACCCGGGCAGAGTGATTTTGAAATTCAGATCTTAAGTTTGCATGTTGTATTTTAATATCAGATTTGATTGCGTTCATATCGGCTTTAATTTCATTTCTTAACTCGGTTTTAAGCGCATTCATGTCAGTTTTAATCGCAGCATTGCTCGATTTAATTTCATTCATGTCGGTTCTAAGTGCATTGATCGCCGCTGCTATTTGTGCGAGTGGGTCGACACTGTCGACAGCTGATTCAGTACGAGTATGGTCTGGAATCAGCACAGGAGGGACGGTACTTGTGTCGCTCGTCAAAGAAACTAGCGTTCTGATTGGTTGTTCCGTTCGGTATATTTCGCTCAATGACGATGTAGCGGGGGAAATCGCCGCGGAAGTAGTGGTAGCACTGATTGAGGTTGGCGTTGGTGTTGAAGTGGGAGACGCCGGCTGGGACAAAATGGCGGAACGTTCTGACATTTCACTCACGGCCGAAATTGTTGTCTCATTATTAGAATCACTCGCGTTGTCGGAATTATTTGAGTCGCCTACCGAAACAATGTTTTCTTTGTTCACTGACGGGTCACTGTCCGATTCGCGGTGTACATTTATTGGTTCCGTGTTATTGCCGAATAAAACAAAACTTGTCTGCTCGGACTGCGTCGTTGAAACTTTAGGTTTGTCGGTTGATCTTAAATGGTATTTATGTTCGTCGCCCATATTGAGGTAGTAAGCACGCAATTAGGATTATTATACAATAAATTGGATATTATACTTATATCTAAATGAGGTGAGATGAGTCTTAATCTAGGCTATCTCCTACAAAATTATCTTCTTGCTATCTCAAATAATGTCTGCGATCATTAACTTTTCATTGTCAATGCCCTTACGTTGCGGCGCCAATTACAACTCAGCCTTTTTGGTTTGTAAATATAAATAAATAAATAAATATCTTTAATTATAAGTACAGGTAGGTGACTCTTATATTTTCTTCTTAATTCTAATTAATTATTATTGTTCAAGATGGCGTCATTATAATTAGTGTGATACTAGCCTATTTAATATTTAAATTTGAAATAAAAGAATGGTAATCTGTTACAAAACTATTATTTATTCAACAATAACAATAAATATGAATATCAAAATTGAACTCTAGGGGGACGTACAAGGATTATTACAGTGGATGGGGTTAGATAAAATTACTTATGCTAATTGGATTAATATGGTACAATTTAAGGGCATTAGCTCAGTTCTTGAGAAGCATGATCTCTTCACATAGGGTTCTGGGAATCGTGCGGGCATGACATTGAAAAATTAATTTGTTTGAATGTCACAATCATAAATACTTTTAAATAGAATAAATAATTTTGATAATAATATAAATTGCCAATTCTGATCTCTTTTTATATTTAATTAAATCAAGTCTTTGTTTGAAAGTCTGTTCCTCTTCAACAATGGTTGGTGAAGTAAATTTTGGATTGGTCTTACCAAGAGTTTATCTCTTCACCCTGATCTTTTCTTCAGATAGATAAATTTGGCCACTTAAAGGGGAATCAACTAAGATCAGGTTTACCGCTGGCTAACCAAAAAAAAAAATCTACTAATTAAGGGGGATGAAATTTAAAATTGGAACGAGGTCCAGGTACAATGAAGTTAACACTTGGCCATCTCTCTCTGGAATAGAAGCTGGAGTCCTTTACAATGGTTCCACTTTTCACTTTAACAATGTAACACATGGTTCACTAACTTGGTCTTTGGTAAACACTTCACTGAATTATTAGAGATCAAATTTTGAAAAACATGCTATATAAAATAGATAATTTGAGATAGCGTTCCCTGACCCATAAATATAAATTATATTAAATTATGAATACAGCTGATCTAACTTAACTTATCTAAAATTTTTATGGTAGATGGTAATAAATTAATGAATGATTTTAGGAAAATAACATTATCAAATAATTTATATTAACTGAGTGATATACTAGGTTGACATATTATATACAAATAATTATTAAGCTGTGTGTTTGTTTATTTATATGGGTGTTCATTTATGAAATTTAAATGTAAATGTTTGTGAACTATTACAGACCTAAGCCTAAAACCATCATAACTTTTCTTTTTGAGGTCCTCAGATGCCAAAAACACCATTCGTTCACTTTCATAAATATATATATATATATATATGTTCACCCAACTATCATTGTGGCAACCGTACATAAGGAAAAGTGTATGTAAAGTGGCGACCGGTGCTTATGACGACCGTATATGGTCGTCATATGCACACTTGGGTTATTTCATCTCCTTTTGCCCTGTAGATACATATAGTGATGACTTTAAAAATTGATTTTGGTCGTCATATTGCACCTGAAACGAATATTATTAGTTCATGTAATGACCGTGGGTGCGCTAGTGTCGCTGAGTGTATATTTCAATATACGGCATTTAGCGTAATACTGCGACCGGACGACTTGGCAACACTGGTTCTCTCAGGCGCGTATATTCCTCGAGTAAAGGAGCTGAGGGTTTCGAGCATACATGTACGAAGCATTTTTGCAGATCATTATAAAAAGGACTGTGGTAATACAAAATATGCCTGTCGCCCGGCTATTTTCCGGGTGGTCGTCAACGAAGGGGGGGGATATAGCGGGTAGTGTTATGAGTTAAAATGCGGAACTCTTGAAAGCAGTACATGATTCGATTAAAACGTCGTTTTAATAATACAAATTTGGACACCAATAACAGTTTTTAGGCCCGGGGTCGTATATTGAACAGTAAACGAGTTATGAAATAAGTTGTAAAATAAATTGGTTTCAGTTGAAGTTATTGTAATATTCATTTTTCGATCTTAGCTTAGTTTGTGTAGGGATGATGGAAATGGAAATAATTATAAATATTGGTTGGATATTAAATAACTGTTCATTAACTTGTAGTAATAAAAGAAAACTATAGAATTAAATAGCTCTGAAAAATTTTAACCTTGTGAATTTTGAATTTAAAAAATGGATGTGAGAGGTGTTATCCGTACTGGACTTGGACTTGAATTGAATCGGCGCCCCATGCAGCCACATGTCTGCATGGCCCTTGTATCGGACTTACGTGCTGATCCCTCTATTTCCTGTCATCGTTTTTCAGTCCTAGTACATCTGGAGCTTGGCGCCTTGGTCAGTCGGCACTTCGCAGCACCGCGTCGCGCCACCGCTGGGTACTGAGGCTGCCGACAAGCGCGGTGCCAACCGTTCAGCACAATCGCTGTACTGTATGGGAATTCAATTGATGAATTAATTCCTTGTGTTCTTTTTCGCCCGACAGCGGTTTTTCGTCCCTTTTTCCCTGGGTCTCCTTTGCTCCCGAGGCGAGGCCCATAAAGTCGGTTCCCAAAGCCCCTTTTGGACCAGGGCTCCAGGCGCTCGCCCCATGCACCCCTTAAAAAAAGGCCCCGAGGAGGGAACATGGCGGGGGTCGCGAAGTTTTAAATCAATGGTTTTTAAATTACTTTGATCGCGATACACTAACGACCTAAAACATTGTTCGTAACCCACGATTGGTATATATTTAGCTTTACAATAATCCCAACAAAAACCAGATGATAGTGAAAGTAAAAATGTAACCTAAACTTAACCCATAACTAGGGTTACCAAATGTCCTAGTTTTCGCGTTTATTTCCCGGTTTGACTGCCCATGTCTTACCATTCACTGTAATTCCTCCCTTCAGTGGGTTGTACGATATCCTAAAATTCGGAGGCCTGTCTATCTGAGAGCTTTCAATCCTTTGAGTTCTAACAATCTGTTTATATAATGAGGATTATTCAAGTATTATATTTTAACAATTGAATAACTAGTGTTGGGGAAGCTACTTTTAAAATGTAAATCGCTACATCTACAGCTAGAGGTTGTAAAAAGTAGCTTTGCTACAGCTATAGCTACAGATTTTAAAAAGTAGCTAGCTACAGCTACAAAAATCCTGCTACAGCTACAGCTAATTTTTAGCGAATTTCCTTAGAAATAAGCTATTACCGTCGTTTTAACAGAACAGAATGGACAAAAGATATCCGTTCAGGGTAACCTCAGCAATCATATTAATACTTATATTAATTGACAGCTTTTTATGTGTACTTTCTGGATATGAAGTGAGTTTATTGTTAAAACGCATTTTTACCTGCAAAAGTCACGATTTGTTTCAAAATTTAACATGGGCTTATAAGGGAAATAGAATTTTCATTTTTTGAGTGTCTGTAAGTACGATAACTCTCGTAAATATCCTCCGATCGCAACAAAATTTGGTACAGACATGTAAAACTAGATTCTCTTGGACGAGTTCGTAAACCAGCCAGATCGACATATCCTAAGTGGGGCAAAGGCTCCATTTTACCCCCAAAAATTGTTTTTTTGAGTTTTTCAAATTGAAAAATTATATTTATCCAATTATTGTTTGCACCATTGGATTTAGCTTGAAAAAACAAACAATTTGGTGTTTTAAATCACTCCTCTAAGTCCATTGGTCTCCGGCTTCTCATTTTTTCCCCTGTTTTTATAGTATCAGGGCAGCAGAATGTTGGCTTAGTCAATTTCCTATATACTCTCTACTGAGGTTTTCAAGGAATCGCTTTGAGTAATTTCTCAGTTTATCAATATGTTAAAAAAAATTGTGGTTTTTAAACAATTTTATGTTAATATAATTTAAAAAATAAACATTCTTGCCTACTTCATTATATGAAATCTTTGTGTTTTTCATCTAAGCCATTTACCAATATTTTTTTACAAAGGTTTTGGAAACCAAGCTATAATAGCTATAATTTTAATACATAAATATATCACTTGTTTATTTCTTTTTTACGTAATAATGGATTAATTACGTATTAATGGATCATTTTGTAATTAGAAATTCGCTGAGTACGCAGGTTTGCTGCGACGGGGGTATTTTAGCTTCTTTCACGAAATAATTCTAACTTTTCCCTGTCTTTCGCAGTGGTTTATTGACTCAACTGAACACCCATCTAGCTTTTCAGACGTATAAGTATAACAGTTAGTGTAGTTCAAGTAAATAAATGAATAAATAAATAAACCAAACAATAGATCAATAAAGTTTTTTTTAATTATTAGTCACGGTAGGCCTGCTCAAAATAGATTGTCTAAGTGCTGAATGAAATTATAGGCATCCAAGTAGGGCCTAATAAGCACTAAGATTTGGTGTTACATTCCCATGTTAAGATTTGGTCATGCCCGTTTCCAAAGACCCTTAGGCTAAATCATTTTCCCATTTCAATATTTAGGCTAGACTTCTGAAGGCTTTATAGACATAGACCTACTACATTACTTATTTTATTATCTAAGTACCTTTCAGTTTGACCATGGTTTGACTCATAATTTTATTGTTTATAATTGAATGACCATTAAACAAGTAAACAAACGCTGTTGCTTTACGCTTTCATTTACGGATAATGCTCGAATAGCGAATGTGGATGCACGTCGATCGTCGTCTGTTTTGTCATACGACGCCGTATCGGAGGCTTTAGCCACAATGGTGGTTAGCGTTGTTTTTATCTATTGCGGTGTAAGTTCACTAACGTCGATCAAAGGCTCAAGCGGAATGAGCGAATACAGGCAAATGCAAAATTTACAGATGCGTTCGCATGACTTGTTTGTTCTATGTCGTTCTCACAAGGCCTCATGTTGTAAATAGATGGCCGAATATTTGGGCAAGTCAGTTTCGCCCTTGGACGACGATAGTGAACTCCCACAATCAAAGTTGCCTTTGTCTGTGGTCAAAGGCAATTGGTTACAGGAACTACAAAATCATTTACAATTACCAACTATTATAGTAACAAAGAACATCTCGATTTACTCAGAATCTCTGTATGGGTTGAAGTGTTAAAATACCGGTCCGAGAAAAATATAAATGTTTGTATTGCAAAAGGAGCGTCAAATTCCGCTACTCGCTACTCAGTACAGTAGCTCGCTACAGCTACAAGCTACGCAATTGAAAGCGGCGCTACTTGTAGCACGCTACTCCCCAACACTGTAAGAATAGCGTTCAACATCAAAATAATAACATTTAGATCAAAATTTCAAGACGGAATCACGGACGTATAAAGGGGGGATCTGTAGAATCGACAGCTCCCAACAAAATATTGAAGTCTTTGAAAATGATTGTAGCCTTTTTATTATTTTTTTCAAGTTGCCTGTATTAATGGATAGCAAACTACGATCCAAGGCACGATGACTTTTGTACCCTCCCCCATCCATGCAAACAAAACAATTTTCTGTCGTGTCACTGTAAATAACTAGAATGTAAATATTTATTTGCGGTACATACAATTTTGTTTATTCAATTTTTCCAGATTTCGATCAATTTTTCAAGATTTCGATCAATTTTTCAAGATTTTGATCAATTTTTCTTCATTTACATATCATCAGTTTTTTGAACTAGTATATCTGAATTATAATTTTTAAAGTCCTTGGCCATAAATTTATTTTACTTGGTTACTCTGTAATAGAAATGTAACTTATAACGTCTCCTTGACGTAGAAATTCCGTGGCGAAAGTGGGAACTATTTCAAACAAGCCCCCTAATCAAATCTAAGATCCCAGCGACACCGCAGAAATAGTGGAAAACTCAAGAACTTACAGCTGGTGGCGTAAACAGCGAAGGCGGCCACCTGTCGCAGCAGTAAAATATCGCTCGTGTGAACGTAGCCTAACCTTAAAACCTTTAACTGTCAGCAAAGCATAAGCTGTTCCCACGGTTTGGTTTTTTGATCACGATTCGTCACCAAAGTACCATTTCGGGCCTTGAGATTTACTGTTTCCATGTTAACCTCCATCATTTTGTCCCGAAATAAGTCACTTTCATGACGCATGATGAAATATAAAATTTAATACTAAACATTTCAAGATTATCGAAAATAGGAATTTGTGAAGACTAATCAAAAGAATCCCCTTTTACTTAATTAAAAAAAACAGGTTGTCTTAGTGATAGTGGTATGGCAGGTCGTCACTTTGCCTGAATGAACAATTTATTCATGTATAAATGCAAGAGTGAAAATTGGCAACGCTGTATGTCGCCATAATGATGGTAAATATTTTGAATGGGGTTCACAATGATAGTTTAAAGTAATGTATATTACTGGATGCCATATTGTTTGTGGCATGTAAGGTTGCCACAATGATGTCTCTATGGTTTGCTTACAAATAACAAAAAAAACTCATAATGTGAGTTGATAATATTGTCTCTTGAGTGCAAGTTAGCATATTTCCATATGAAAACCTAAATATACATAACTCTTTGTGGCGGTTGCCATATTGTAGGTGTTGTGAAAAGTCGTCACAATGATAGTGCGATCTATATATATATATATATATAGATAAGATTAGTTTTCATAACAAGTACCCTTTTTTTATTTAAAAAATTATTTTATTTATAAAATAAATTTTTTATATAAAATAAATTATTTATAAATAAAATAATTTTTTCAATAAAAAAAGGGTACTTGTTATGAAAACTAATCTTATCACTATATTAATAGCCCTAATCATCCACAATTACTCTAATATATATATATATATATATATATATATATATATATATATATATTATAATGATACATAATTTATTAACAGAGTACCCTTTTTTTAGTTTAAAAAACATTTATTTGACGACTAGTTTCAAATCATAAGATCATAATCATAGTCATAATGACATGACTATGATCTTATGATTTGAAACTAGTCGTCAAATAAATGTTTTTTAAACTAAAAAAAGGGTACTCTGTTAATAAATTATGTATCATTATAACATTTTAGTAGCCCTAATCACAATAATAATTTTTTCAATATATATATATATATATATATATATATATATATATATATATATATATATATATACAGGGTGTCCCGAAATTATGGTAAAATATTTTAGTATATGATAGTACAGGTAAAAATAAGAAAAAAAGTTCATATAAACATCGGTCCAAAAGTGCTTAGTTTTCCGTCTGTGTGTCTGTTTGTGATTTTTACATATTTAATCATATCTCACGAACCTCTTAACGTATAAACTTCAAACTTGGTACATGGATGACCACTATTAAGACCTATTTTTGTAAGAAGTATCAAATTTCTACTTTGTACCATTTCAAAATGGTGACTGTTTTTTGTTTTCAAAGCTAAATATCTTAAAACCCGTAAATTTTAGAAAAATTATACGAGAGACAAAAAAGCTGTGAAATTTAATCCAATTAACGGTGATATTAAGATTATGATGATCGGACTACTAATAACGGAGAAATTTTAACTTTTCTGAATAAAAACATGGTCCTTTGGAACAAACTGTCTGAAATTTCCATGTTTTTATTTGAAAAAATTAAAATTTCTCCGTTATTAGTAGTCCGATCATCATAATCTTAATATCACCGTTAATTGGATTAAATTTCACAACTTTTTTGTCTCTTGTATAATTTTTCTAAAATTTACGGTTTTTTAAGATATTTAGCTTTGAAAACAAAAAACAGTCGCCATTTTGAAATGGTACAAAGTAGAAATTTGATACTTCTTACAAAAATAGGTCTTAATAGTGGTCATCCATGTACCAAGTTTGAAGTTTATATGTTAAGAGGTTCGTGAGACATGATAAAATATGTTAAAATCACAAACAGACACACCGACGGAAAACTAAGCACTTTTGGACCTATGTTTATATGAACTTTTTTTCTTATTTTTACCTGTACTATCATATACTAAAATATTTTACCATAATTTCGGGACACCCGTGTCTTTAAGCACGATAACTTGCGCAAAAATGGTCCAATCGGAATGAAATTTGGCATAGACGTGTAAAGTAGTAATTATTCGGACGAGTTCGTAAACCAGCCCGATCGGACCACCGGAAGGGGGGGTAAAGGAGGGTAAACCCCCCCAAAAATGGGTTTTTTGAGATTTTTATATAGAAAAATAAAATTTTTCAAATTTTTATTGGCACCATTGAATTCAGCCCAAAAAAACAAACAATTTAGTATCTTGAATCATGGCTCTATGTCCATTGGTTGCCGAGATATTGAAAGTGGTAAACACAGTACGTTGTCCCAATGTTAACCTTATGGGAAATAAGTAAAATTCTATATCTCGCTTATTTCTCAACATATCATGATAAAACTTGGTAAATGGCTTCTTCTAGTTCAGATCTACTAAATATTGAATTAAAACCACCCAGTTTTAATATACCTGTAGCAGCAAACCTCCATACTCATTCCCCATGTTATTCTTATGGAGCTTACAAAAACATGTCAAATCTCGCTATGTTGGATCGAAATATGTTGTTTTGCACTTGAAATTTGCTGAGTATGCAGGTCTGCTGCAACGGGGGTATTGAAGTTTACAGATTTTGGGATATAAGATCAAAAAGCTAATCAGAAACTACAGTTGAGTAGTGATTGTGATCATTTTACTTTTAAGTTGGAATTTTTCTAATGGTCTACTGATTCATTTGAGAATATATTTTCTCACTTTGCCTTACCCTATGTGATTATTTGAAAAAAAAAACTATCACATCACCCCAGGATGCATTAAGCTTATCCCTGTTTTAGAATGCACTGAACAGGCTTCATTAACACGTTAGCTGCCACGCACATTTTTTGTTGAAATTCTAGTTATGTGATGTTTTTTGTACTTTCTGAGGTTAGTTATGATGTCTTTAAATGAAATAAATAAAAATACACGTAAAAAAAATTGGTGACCGATCGGGAGAACATTAATTTTTTAAAAGAAATATTCGATGCTATTTTGACAAGCCGACCCGATCAGACTGACACAGCAAAATTAGAAACTATGAAAACAATGCTATATACCAGTAAAATGCTTCGTAAAAGATTTTTGGACACACAAAAGATAAGATCAACTCAAGAACAATGATATATTAGGTGTATTCAACAATATTAAATAGATTTTAATAATGAAAAATGTTGCTAGGAAACGCTGTCGACCCGATCGGATCGGCGAAATTGACGCGAATGCTTGAGTCACTTCCAGTAGGTTTAGAAAACTGATGCAATGCTATCTAGAAGGCTTGTGATGTACTACGTCGTATTAGTTCCCCAGTGTGCCGCTAGGTGCCCACCAGAGACATCTATCGGCGATTCGGTCAAACGCTGCACTAATCCAGTTGCCGACCCGATCGGGTCGGCAGGTTGCTCCGCCAGACCTACCTATGCCGACACGATCGGGTCGGCGTGGCAGTTAACGTGTTAAGCTCCATAAGGGTTGGCAAGAGGTATACAGTTATGATAAACTGACTCTACTTACCGGTGTCAGATCTAAAGTCTGATCGACCATGAACTTGGGAATAGAGACGGTGACTTCATCGCTCGTCTCGTTGGCAAAGCTGAAGATCTCTAGCAATTTATCGCTGCTGGTTTTGTTGATCAGTTCCGATATGGCTGTCGGGGAAGGGGTCAGTGGAAGCAGAATGAACATACTAATGTTCGCTTCTTTGTAGGGCAGTTCCACAACTTCAACTCCGATATCCTCTTCAAACCCTGTCGACAAAAGTTTTATGTTTACTAAATGCATACCTCTAACTCGTTATTTGTCTTAAATTATTTTAATGAATTCAAATTAATGTGAGGACAATCAATGTGTGCTGGGAGGATATACTGAGTTTACGAATGACAGCTAGGTAGTTAAATGAAGGAATGAAGAAATAGATAGTTTATGAAAGAATAAGAGTCAGAAGTAAGAAACAGGATACCGTGAACAGGCAAGGTAAAAAAAATATTATTCTCATCATTTCTCAATGCTTTAACCCTTGAGCGGGTGCTTCACCGATAAAACGGCAGAGGGCGCATGCAAAGTAAAATTCACTATTTATCTAACCCTATTTTAGGTACTTGTTTTATAACAAAATATTTGATTTAAACGTTGATTAACACGTTGATTTATTAGGTATCACATTTCATCGTTGATTCCATTAATTGTTCAAATCAATAGGTATAATATTTAAATTTAACATAGTAAGCAATTTTCTAGTAGGTATAATAAAGGTATCCGTAAGGAGTCCATGTTACAGGAGAGGGCACTCCGCAAACTGACACAGTATCATTAAATTGCAAATAACAAGTTACCAAGGGGGTGGGGGATATAAATAGCTTTAGTGGGGGGTGGGGGATTCCTGGAATAAGTCACGTGAGGTACTGAGCTGGACACGACTGCCGACACCCATTATGACTGTTTGTTTTGATAAAAAAAAAAAAAAAAAAAAAAAAAAAAAACACGTGTGGAGGAAAACTCTGCATGCGCCCGCTTGAGGGTTAATATCAACTAGACAACAACGATTGTCAGGTGAGTTTGCTGATCATAAATCAACTTTCAAACAGACTTAGGTAAAAAGTGAAATAGATAGTTTCTAAAATTTGAAAAAGGGTTACTTACAGTGGTTGAACTTGTTTTCTTGTGACATCATGATTACATCAACAGTTGAGCCGTTGGCGAGAATGAACTGGGAGCTCTTGGTCTCACTAGGCGAGAATGGGTAGGTCCATAGACCTCGGAAATAAGCAGCATTTACCTAATGGGGAATCAATCTATTTAGATCCAAATGTTTTTCTATTTTTAAAATATCGTTATCAAGATTTTTTGGGAATTTTTTTAACATAGGGCCTACTAAGATTTACTTAGGCCTACGTTAACTTATTTTCAGCCTACTTGTTTATTCCTAGTTTATAAAAATATCGTAAAATTGTTAGGATCTCCAATTAGAGATTTTGACCCTTGGATTAATAAATGTTAACATTAAAACTCTGTTACTAATCATTTGAAGGGCATCGTGTTTGTTTGTGTTCAAAATAATTTTAGTGATTGCAGCAGCAGTCCTGGAGTAGGCCTATCAGCTAAAGCCCAGGGTAGAGTGAGACTATTTTATTAGGAAATCAACCAGTTCATTGGCACGGGTTTTAAAATTGTAGGCCTATTTTATTAAATTTTCAAACTACAAAAAAAAACTTATTTATCAGTAAGCCAAGGTACCAGGTTTTTATATACCTTTGGGTTCTAGAAGTATTTTCAAACTTCGACACTGTTGGAATCCGTCGACGGTGTCACTGTCTCACCTGAACTTGAGAGAGTGATGCCGTTGACAAATTCCAACAGTGTTGAAGCTTGTATGATCGGTGCATGGACATATCCACAACATTCTTCAGATTGTAAGCTATTTTCAAACAAATAACTAATCAAAACAGTTTTGAAATTTACTATGAGATGGTCAAATCAGGTCAACTACATTTGTATCACAGGAATTGTGGACCTCAAAGGGTGTGTTTACCTTTTTAAAAAAAACATTTAACAACTTAGGCTATTGGATTTAACTAAATGCTTTGAAAAAAAATCCTAATTTAAATACTTACCAATACCAAATTAGTGTTTTCATTAAGGGAATCAGGTGATAGGAAATCATTAATCTCTTTGCTTGTGCTATCTGAAACGAATTTGTTGATTTTTTCGATTGTAGATGAGACATTTGTTGTCAGATCTGCGATGACAATCTCATTCTTCAGAATCTTTTCGATACAGGGCAAAACTTTTTCCTTGTCACTGATGTACATTTTATTCACGCTACTTAGCTTGTACTTCCCTGATCCTTCTACGGCTCGATTATTTTGTTTAGTTTTCTCCCAACTGTAGGCTCCGAGTATGTCAGACTTATCCTAAAACAAAATTTTTTTTTTTAGAAACATGAATAGGCCTACTAAGTAGCTATAAATTGCATGAATTTCAATCACAATGAATTTATTCAATAAATTATGTCAATATAAATTTGGGAATTATTACGTTCCACAAAAAGGTACACTCTCTGATTAGTCTACACTGCAATAAGCCTGGATTGATGAAAAAATGCAGTTGGCCTTCAATCCATTTACTGTTGATGTCAACTCAGCTATATTTTACTGTAGACCTTACTACATCACTACATTAACACGTTCGCTGCGTGCCACCCAATGGCGGGGGTTTGCAATACGGGCGTCGCGGGGGCAGCGGATTAGCGAACCCGATTTATTTCCATTGAACTAAACGAAAAACATTGCACGGTAATGGTACTGCGTAACCACGACAGTCGACGTAGTTCCTTGGAACACTCACAGATAACAGCACTGCCTGGATTGCAAAAGTCTGCTTGTATTGCCAAAATGAGGGGAAAAATCCCAGAAAACCTGACAAAATGGTGGATTTTACAACATTGCCAGAGGGAAATTTTTCGGGGAAATTTAGTACCAATCTACACCAAAATAAAGCCCACACTCGTAGCTACAAGCTGGCAACAAATCATTGTTCCCGAGCGCCACGCTGGTGCACATTTAAGCGGTAAAGTTTGTGTTGTGCCTACGGGTAGACCCGTAACCACAGCAATTGTCATAATTTCTATTTGGCAGTAGAAAAAGGGTTTCATACTGCTTTTATACTTGTGGGACAAAGTGTTGATGGATCTAACACCTTACCTCTAACTAGGCTACTTACTTACAGTGATGGCTCTGCATTGGAATGTGCCTGCTTCTCGTACGTAGAGCAACAGGTTTCATCTAGGGAGCAACCCTCAAATCACTGTTTCTATAATTTTCGCTGACCCATTCTTTTTCCGCATTATGTATATGCCTACTAGTCACCATAGGGTTTATCTTTTGAAGAAGGCCTCGCTCTAGGATTATTATTACCATAGATTTTATGTTTATTCAAACTGCTGGTCCTATGACTGATTTCATCGATGGCACTCGGTCTAGATGTTTCACTGTTAGAGGTTATGCATACACTTTCATATTGATGGTTATACATTCTTTTGTTACTCCAATATCTATTCACAAAAGAGTTGAAGGCGAGAATTTTGGCACTCAAACTACAACATGAAAAAACAGTAAACTTGATGAAAACCTGATCAATTTCCCCCTGATCAGGTAGGTCAGTAGTGTAGAGTGACAGTGACAGCCGCAGCCGACAGCAAATGCAAAAACGGCTGAACAGAAACGTACGTTTCGAACGACCTTCTAATTGTAGAAAATGCCGCAACGGTTGCGCATGCGCAGTAGCGTCATTGTTATGTACCTGTTACATCCAAAGGAGCAGTCAAATTGGTCTGTAGTTCTAGTTACTTGCTAGTAAAATAGGTCACAGTTGACTGACGCCGCGATTCTGATTATTTCGATTAGAGTGCCACAATTTCTTTCTTTCCTTTCTTAATCTCTTGCCTACTCATCTTGCGACACTTAGAACGATTTGCTACAAAATTTTGTTTTGTTAAATAATAAGTTTATATCGTTGTTGTTTTGTTATGGTTTTCTATCAAAATGGTGCCGTGTTTAGATTAGCTCTAGAGGAACTCAACACATTATTATTATTACTAGTGTGTGAATAGTGTGACCTGTGTTTGATTAATTTTACAGTACTCTTGATTTACCTTTATATTAAACTAATATTGTATTTTAACACAGCCCATAATTAATTGCATTACTATGTATTAGGCCTATGTATGAACTGGCTTTACAGCACTGAGTTAGTTATGTAGGGTAGGTACTAAATATTTGTAGAAGTTTCTATTCCTTAAAAAAATTTCCGTAATAACGAATTATTAAACAGGATGTTTTAAAACGATAACTAATAATCCAGAGTTTGAATATTAACATAGTTTAATACAAAACTTCCGATGGTAAAAGTCTTTCTCCTTATAAAGGAATTAATTAGGGTAGGGATAGATGAGATAGGTTCTTCCCTTCACTTTCAATCATTACACTTCAGCCTTCAGTCTTCTAAGTTGGCTTTGCGTGGAACCGGAACGGAACGGCACAGTTTGTTCTATTTGTTTCAGATTCTCTGTGGAACGGCATCGGCACGGACTAATACAGTTCCGCCTAGTCGGTGGAACGGTTACGTCAAAAATAACGCTAACTGCTCCTCGGCATTTTCTACGATTAGAAGGTCGTCATTTCGACACAGCTGACACTGGAACTGCCTTTTTTCCAGTTTGCTATGGGTAGGATGGGTAGGTTTATTAAATAGCTATGCAACTTCACATGCGATTTTAAGTTTACACTACATATTTCACATATATATAAAATTATTTTCTACGTTGTATTTTGGCTCCCGCTTAAGAGGGGCGAGATAAACAAGTACATTTATAAGAAATCCTTAACGTGGTTGTAAAATATAATGTATTGTTTTCCTTGGTGTGTGGTGTAAAAATAAACAAATTATGGAAACTTATCTAACATTGACCACTGACTTAGGGACCTCGATAAATTACACTATTGTAAATTCTTGAAAATTTTCGCCCCCACCCCTTCCGAAATCATTCGTCATTTCTTCGGAATATCCCCCCTCCTATAAAACGTAATTACAAGGTAATTATAAAATGTCGCTTCAATTAATCTTGAAAGCCCATTCTGAAGTTTTATTGCAAGTCGTCTCTAGTAATAAGGCTGCGGCCTTCCAACAAGCAATGCCGCTTTTCAAGAGCCAGCTGATTTCATGAAAACAAGATGTAAACTACCATAAGAGAGTATGAACAGATGAATCAGATGAACCCGTATAAGCGCAATGTTGCCTACTTGCGCCGCGGCCTGGTTCAAGGCCACACTAATTTTAGTGTGGCCTTGCCTGGTTACTAGAGATGGCTGGGAACCGTCCATAAATTACGTCATCGCTTTCTGGCAATTTTTGGACCTACCTTCCCTACAAACCCACCATCATAACCCGCCTGACCCCCCCCCCTTGAAAAATGACGTCATAAGATAAATATATAAATAAACTCCGTCGTTTTAGAGGTCGTGTTTTTTGGACCTCTAAAATAATGCCAGTATTTGGAAAAGCCCGTTAAAGATTTATATTATTGGGTTGTAATTTGATACATCATATTAACTTAAAACCCATTTTGGGTTAGTTTTTTGTTAATCAGCGATTCAAACCAGTAATTTTAGAACATTAAAATTAAAATTATTACAATTTATCATGAAAATCATTAACATTTTGATCATTAAAATCTGCATTTATTGTAGCTTTGTTTTTACCTTAAGCTAATAATGTCCATTTTTATGGATATTGTCAAAATTGAGTACATAGTTTCTAATGAGTTTTCTGAGTTGTTTGACTTTAATGAACTTACATAGAATGTTTCAATCTTCCTATCTAAATTAGTTTTAAAACGAAATTTAAAAAATGACGTCATCTAAGCGTCAACCCCCCCCCATCATCCTACCGTCATTTCTATTTTGGACCCCTCCCCTATTTTCTGATGACGTAATTTATGGACTGCCCCCTATAGTCACACTGAACTCTTACCATTTTGTCCGGGAACCGCAGCGCCGCCTTGAGGGACTCCTCCGTCTGGTTGGCGGCCGCGAAGTAGGCCAGCAGAAGCGCGCTGAACACGCTGGACGGCGAGAGGAAGAGGTTGCCGTCGCTCTGCAGCTCGCCCGCGCTCTGCAGCAGGTCTGCAGAGAACTGCAGCTGACTCTGCAGCAGCTCCTGGCGCGCCCACCTGCTGACCTTGGTCGTGGGACACTGGCACGAGCAGAGGGCGGTCAGCGCGAGGAGCACCTGGGGACACAGGTGGTTTAAATGTGAAGATTGCCGGTTTGATTTTCACCTTATGACATCAAAAACATTCGTTAATATAATAGTAATAATTCCGAGTAACCTGCTTCTGGCCAAGTTCTGATGTCAGAGTTTACAGGTCGTACCAGTGCCTCTGACATGACCTATCGACCAGTACATAGCCGGGACCAATGGTTCAACTTGCCTTCCGAAGCACGGTGGCAGTCTGAGATTAAATTTGATGTGTCCTAATCGGGAATTGAAACCGGGATTTTTGGGTGCATCCCGTGGTAGGTCAATGCTCTACCCTCTCAGCTGTGATTACCACTTTGTGAAGATTGGAAACTTAATACAGCACAAGAACAATTTAGCTGACAGCTAGCAGTTGAAGGATAGTTAGATCTGTAATCCTTCGGTCAGTTATCTTTCTCAAAAAGCTCAAATCTGCTCAGACGCGGCCGACGTTATGCCCCAGCTCAGACCGTGAAGCTGGTTGAAATTGGTTGAAATGTAGTTTTTACGTTACCCAGAACATCTATTACACCTATTCTCTGTATACTTATAGCCGGATAAATTACACTTGTAGTGCCAAAAGTGAGGGAGAACTCGTTTTAATCTACCATGGACTTCATAAAAAAGAAAGAATGAGTGTGTGACGTACTCTGAAATGAGCTTTACATTTTAGGAAAACGAAAAGTCGTGCATTTTTCTAGTTTTACTATCGTTACTCAAAAACTATGCATTCCAGAAAAAAAATCGATTTATTACTTTTTGATACCTCAAAAAGTTCCGCATCGAATTACGTTTAAATTTATGTTTAAACGTGGCAGCCATAATTTTAACAAAAACCCTAAATTTTCAGATGTTGCTGTTTTGCAGAAAATATTTTGATTAACAATGGGAGGAATAATTTGTTGCAGCCCTACTAAAATACGAGATATACACATAGTAACAATTTCAACTATAAAGAAACAACTACCAGTAAAACCATATTTTTCTAGAAATACACAATGCACTACCAGCAGTAATTTAAGTTGAAAAAGGTTCCACACATAATAACTATAAAAAAAACTTAAATGTAAAATAAAACTAAAGTTGCAATGTCCTATTGTGGTTTTAAAATGAATAAATATTGAGAGAAATTTGATGAATGGCTTTGGCTGAGCTGCTAAACCAGACTTAATGTTCTAAACGTATTTGACACGAAATTTCGTTCCCTTCAAAAACTTCAAACTCCATCTACGAAGTGGGTGAAGTTTTTTTGGGAAACACAGTTTTCATTTATGAGCAAAAATGATCAACGCGCGCATTTTTTGTGCTTATCCGTCTCAAACTCATTTTAAAATTATTTAGGACACCAAAAGCAAGCTATACAATTTCGGGGACCCCCCACATTTTTCAGCTCTTTTTGGGAATACGTTTATTGGAATAGTTAAGGTTACGTTTCAAGGCGGCCACGGCCACCGTGTCACCATCAGACTCCGGATCACAACGTGTGGTTATTGGCCAGTCACGTCTGAAGTAATTCGCAGTCCTGTGCCCGCTGACTCAGAACGTGATGAGGAGAAAAACAAAAAATCCTTGAGGGGTAAAAAAGAACTACGGCCGAGATAATCTATCCGATGAACGATCAATGATGTTCCTCCATTCTTAGGTTCTTAGGCAACTCTGCTCGCTTTAAAATACCTTCAAATTGTGTCACAATAAAAGAAAACTGTCTACACTTGGCGCATTATATCTTGACCCTTGGCCTAGTCCATTGCTGAAGCTGTCAGGTATTGTTTATTGCCAATGATTTTGGACAAAAAACAATATAAAAACAAATCTCACAAACATCAACTGTATTTTGTTTACAAATGACGATCAAGATATACACTGACAGCTGTTGGAAAATGCTAACACGACAGGCTAGTACAACTTTGTGTATCAACTGTGGTCTCCGGCTGAATTTCACTCCACTCCAATTGCTTCAGGTGTAAAGGGTTCCCAAGTAAGTGACAGATATAATGCGTCAAGTGTACATCGTAGCCGTTAGTTTTTGACCGTGTAATCAAGGGATTTGAAAAGTTGTTATAATTTAAGTATATGCAGAATTTACAGAGTCTAGTTTTGAGATTATCTAATATCTTAGCTCCGCCACTGGCTCTGCTCTGATTGGGTGTGGACGCGTACTCTCTCCTGATTGGTGATTTCTGATACTTGTGATTTCTGTGCAATATTGTTTTCTTGTTTTCTTTTCATTATATAGTGTGGTTTTATATTTTAATTTGTTCTACTCCTATGGGTAGAAATTTTTAATTCTGTAACAATATATTAGTCGAAGCCCATTATCACTGTCTACGTCCCCTGACTGCCCAAGAATAACTCTACTATCTATTGAAATAATATTCCAATATAATTATTCAGTTATTATCGTAATGATATGATAGCTATAAGCACAGGCTAGATACCTATAACATTACAAAAACAATCGTGCATGACATTAAATGGTGCACGGTGCATTATGTTTACAATATAGAAGGCAGCTCATGTCGTATTGTTCCATCAGATAAATAATACATAACTTATTAGTACTCGTGGTTCTAATTTACCGTAGCCTAATGGTTAAAGCGTCTTTAGAGATTCTGTTGGAGGTTGTGGGTTTTGATCACATCAGGATGCCATGTATGGTTTTGGACTGGCTTCCGCAAACAATATTACTATGAATCAAAATGTCTTTAACATGTAACATGTAACCTTGTGGTTACAGCGGGGCCATATTTAACATCGGATTTTTTCTTCAGTTTCAAGGGATACCAATAAATACTTTTAGCTTATATCCTGAAATATATCGGTTGGAAATAAAATTTAACACGAGGCACTTCGTTCGTATCATTATTATTTATTATATTAATTATTATATTATATTAATTATATTATCTGTATTATATCATATTATTATTTACTATGTAATAATTACATTATTTATTATATTAATTATTTATTCTGAATAAATATACTAAATTTTATTTTAATTTATGGCTAAATTTTGCTCCTTTTTGTGTTCTATGCATAAATTTCACTAAGTATACAGGCTATTCATGTAAATGTTTTGTTTTAATCTTAACTTTACGAGTGATGCATGGCAATTTGCGAGCCATATCACGTGGGGTTCAAGGTTAGGCATAGCTAAACAAAGCCGTGTAATTTCAGTATATTTCCTTGTTCGTGAGACTGGCGTTGGTTGCCTATTCATTCGCGCTTTAAATAGGCATATTTCATACGGCGATATCAAAAGAGAATAATAGTTTGGGTTTCCGTGTTTAGAAATCGGGCGGAGGTAATCGTAATTTGAAGTAACAAAATTTATGATTCATACAGGCTGTTTGATTGATTCAATTTCATGATTTTAGATTTTTAAATGAGAAAATAGAAATATGGAAAGTCGAGAAGAAGAGTTACTTTAATACTCACCATATTAAAAATTACTTATGGAGTTACGCAAATGTGTGTTATTATGAATTTTATAGGTACGGTCCCGTCTCAAAAAGTTTAGTACACTCTTGTTTACCAATTTTCGCTGGCGCACTCCCAAAAAAAGACTAATTTAAGCGTTGTCCAACCAAAAAAAACAAAGGTGAATATAGTTCTGCTGCTCTTTCGTATCCCGAGATCAACTTTCTAACTCTACATTCATTAGCGTATTTAAAATACCCAAAAATGAATATGAGATCAGAATTGATGTTCGGTATGCAATCCTTTAATCATCTACGGATATCGCTGACCAAGACTCTTTTACATCATGTACAGTACAAACTATATAATAACATGTTTTATGAAGAAAGGAATTTATTCATGACCGATTTTATGGTAAAAAAGGACTACGTGTCATTTGTAGGCACTATCTCAGCTTAGTCGTAATTTTAGATTTTAAGGCTATTAAAATGGAATTTGAGTGTAAGATAGGTGACATGCTTGTATCCTTTAAAACTACCTGACCCTTTTTGTCAGGATTTTTAAAGATTCAAATAAATCACCATAATTAAAATAAAATTCACAGTCTGCAGTTAGTAACTCGCTCTTTGAATTTAAACGATCAATTAAAAGATAGTTCAATTTTATATACTGTAATAAATTGAAAATAAATCATGAGTTGATATTCTCGAATTGGCATTATTATGTCATTTTTAAATAGCTCGTAAAAGAGCACCAATCTTCTAGGTTCTCACTGTCAAAAAACTCACACCGACACATTTAACATACACCACACTGACCACACACTTACAGATATTGCCGGCCGGTACATTCAAATGATTTTGAAAATGGCATAGGCCCTACTACAATGCTAAAACTCGAGTGAATCAAATCAACTCATGATTTATTTTGAATTATACACAGTAAAATGTATAGGCCTAGGCCTACGTAACAGACTGTTAATTAAATCACAAATACCCCTCTGATAGTACAGTCTATACATTCAAAAGAGTCACAATCATTAAAACATGTTATGCCCTCGCAGAAACCGTACTTACCCCGGCGGCGGCTAGCGGTGCGGCAGACAACGACATCCTCGCTCTCTGCCCGCGCACTGACTGAAGACTGAAGACTGAAGGACCTGAGATCCAGGCGGCAGCGCCAGGCGGCTAATAAAGGCGGGAACAAGTCACGTTTACTCCTGGGGATTTTCGCGCTTCGTTTCTGCCTCAAAAATGTCCCAATAAAAAATCTCGTATCATTTACCGCGAAGATAACATCTGATGCGTCAGTGTGGTGGTGCCGAGGGGCGGCGAGGCTGGGTTGCGATCCTCGCGTGAGTCATGGCTCCAGCAGACATTTAACTCAGTGGAGTAGTGAGTGAGCTATTGGCATGGCCCGTCCGGTGGCTTCAAGGGGAGAATCGACCCTAGTCACCCAACAATTTAAAAAAATAAAATACCCCCGTCGCAGCAAACCTGCGTACTCAGCGAATTTCTAATTACAAAATAATCCATTAATACGTAATTAATCCATTATTACGTAAAAAAGAAATAAACCAGTGATATATTTATGTATTAAAATTATAGCTATTATAGCTTGGTTTCCAAAACCTTTGTAAAAAAATATTGGTAAATGGCTTAGATGAAAAACACAAAGATTCCATATAATGAAGTAGGCAAGAATGTTTATTTTTTAAATTATATTAACATAAAATTGTTTAAAAACCACAATTTTTTTAACATATTGATAAACTGAGAAATTACTCAAAGCGATTCCTTGAAAACCTCAGTAGAGAGTAAATAGGAAATTGACTAAGCCAACATTCTGCTGCCCTGATACTATAGAAACAGGGGGAAAAAATGAGAAGCCGGAGACCAATGGACTTAGAGGAATGATTTAAAATACCAAATTGTTGTTTTTTTCAAGGTAAATCCAATGGTGCAAACAATAATTGGATAAATATATTTTTTCAATTTGAAAAACTCAAAAAACCAATTTTTGGGGGTAAAATGGAGCCTTTACCCCACTTAGGATATGTCGATCTGGCTGGTTTTGCGAACTCGTCCAAGAGAATCTAGTTTTACATGTCTGTACCAAATTTTGTTGCGATCGGAGGATATTTACGAGAGTTATCGTGCTTACAGACACTCAAAAAATGAAAATTCTATTTCCCTTATAAGCCCATGTTAAATTTTGAAACAAATCGTGACTTTTGCAGGTAACAATGCGTTATAACAATAAACTCACTTCATATCCAGAGAGTACACATAAAAAGCTGTCAATTAATATAAGTAATAACATGATTGCTGAGGTTACCCTGAACGGATATTTTTTGTCCATTCTGTTCTGTTAAAACGACGGTAATAGCTTATTTCTAAGGAAATTCGCTAAAAAGTAGCTGTAGCTGTAGCAGGATTTTTGTAGCTGTAGCTAGCTACTTTTTAAAATCTGTAGCTATAGCTGTAGCAAAGCTACTTTTTACAACCTCTAGCTGTAGATGTAGCGAGTTACATTTTAAAAGTAGCTTCCCCAACACTAGTTATTCAATTGTTAAAATATAATACTTGAATAATCCTCATTATATAAAGCAGATTGTTAGAACTCAAAGGATTGAAAGCTCTCAGATAGACAGGCCTCTGAATTTTAGGATATCGTACAACCCACTGAAGGGAGGAAATACAGTGAATGGTAAGACATGGGCAGTCAAACCGGGAAATAAACGCGAAAACTAGGACATTTGGTAACCCTAGTTATGGGTTAAGTTTAGGTTAGATTTTTACTTTCACTATCTTCTGGTTTTTGTTGGGATTATTGTGTAGCTAAATATATACCAATCGTGGGTTACGAGCAATGTTTTAGGTCGTTAGTGTATCGCGATCAAAGTAATTTAAAAACCACTGATTTAAAACTTCGCGACCCCCGCCATGTTCCCTCCTCGGGGCCTTTTTTTAAGGGGTGCATGGGGCGAGCGCCTGGAGCCCTGGTCCAAAAGGGGCTTTGGGAACCGACTTTATGGGCCTCGCCTCGGGAGCAAAGGAGACCCGGGGAAAAAAGGGACGAAAAACCGCTGTCGGGCGAAAAAGAACACAAGGAATTAATTCATCAATTGAATTCCCATACAGTACAGCGATTGCGCTGAACGGTTGGCACCGCGCTTGTCGGCAACCTCAGTACCCAGCGGTGGCGCGACGCGGTGCTGCGAAGTGCCGACTGACCAAGGCGCCAAGATCCAGATGTACTAGTGACTGAAAAACGATGATAGGAAATAGAGGGATCAACACGTAAGTCCGATACAAGGGCCATGCAGACATGTGGCTGCATGGGGCGCCGACGGTAACAGAGCGTCGGGGGGAGGGGGGGGGGGTTTGTTGTGTTTCTCCAGCGGCAATAATGGAGCCTTTCAGCGATGCTGAAATTTTAAAACAAATTGGCCGTAAAACGTGGATCTAATGACCACTATTGTTGGTCATATTTTTATGATTAAAATGATGTTTTTACCAATGTTCTATCTTGTACCTTACCAAGATATAGCAGTTTTGACGCAAAGCGCTTTCTGCCATCTTTGCCCCCCTCCCCCCAAGTTTTTGACCACCTGGGAAATAGGTGACATACGTGTTTTATATACCCACTGTCCATATTACAACAACGAACAAACATATTTGGACACACTTGTTTGCGACATTCTCATTTTAATTCTACCTACGTTAAAACAAATGGTCAAATACCTATTTCCTTTATTTTTTTTTATTTTGGGGGGAATGCGCCGTAAGCCTTGGAGGGATGGGCACCTCTGATAACTAGTCACTCTCCTTCACTAGCTGAACCAAAATTATTGATTTGTTTTTACTTAGTACATTTGTTTTAGAGAGTCAGATTATTGGTTGATAAATTTTTAATTTAAAACGCAGAACGGCCACGAGTAGCCGTAGTTTAGGCCTACTAGTCAGCATCACGTTATCCTCCTCCAACCACGTGCATCGGTGACCTGATCGCCCAGAGGGGGGTTCTCATCATTGCATTCAATTCAAGTCCAAGTCCAGTACGAATAACACCTCTCACTTCCTTTTTTTAAATTCAAAATTCACAAGGTTAAAAATTTTCAGAGCTATTTAATTCTATAGTTTTCTTTTATTACTACAAGTTAATAAACAGTTATTTAATATCCAACCAATATTTATAATTATTTCCATTTCCATCATCCCTACACAAACTAAGCTAAGATCGAAAAATAAATATTACAATAACTTCAACTGAAACCAATTTATTTTACAACTTATTTCATGACTCGTTTACTGTTCAATATACGACCCCGGGCCTAACAACTGTTATTGGTGTCCAAATTTGTATTATTAAAACGACGTTTTAATCGAATCATTTACTGCTTTCAAGAGTTCCGCATTTTAACTCATAACACTACCCGCTATATCCCCCCCCCCTTCGTTGTCGACCACCCGGAAAATAGCCGGGCGACAGCACATTTTGTATTACCACAGTCCTTTTTATAATAATCTGCAAAAATGCTTCGTACATGTATGCTCCAAACTCTCAGCTCCTTTACTCGAGGAATATACGCGCCTGAGAGAACCAGTGTTGCCAAGTCGTCCGGTCGCAGTATTACGCCAAATGCCGTATATTGAAATATACACTCAGCGACACTAGCGCACCCACGGTCATTACATGAACTAATAATATTCGTTTCAGGTGCAATATGACGACCAAAATCAATTTTTAAAGTCATCACTATATGTATCTACAGGGCAAAAGGAGATGAAATAACCCAAGTGTGCATATGACGACCATATACGGTCGTCATAAGCACCGGTCGCCACTTTACATACACTTTTCCTTATGTACGGTTGCCACAATGATAGTTGGGTGAACATATATATATATATATATATATATATATATATATATATATGAAAATGAACGAACGGTGTTTTTGGGGTCTAGGGACCTCAAAATGAAAAAATAACATGGTCTCCGGCTTAAGTCTCACCGTGCCGCCTACGGTAATAGCTACTTCCCTATAGGGGAAATTCGCTAAAATCATGGAGACTATAATTTTTCTCCGAGTTGCATGTAGTTTGATTAAAACTAAAACAGCTCAAGTCATTTAGAACATTCTTGAATTAATTCGTCAAACAGAGGTGATTCGTGCTAAATTCAAGATCATAGTTCTATATCTATATAGTCTACCGATAACTTAATTGAAATATTTGAGTTAACCTTTAGGCCTATAGATAAAGAATAGTGATCTAGCCCAAGGCTGCACTAAAAAACAGTCCATGCTACAGCAGTCCCAGCGCTGCGACATCTCACATCAGTACGCTGGGAACTAACAACCTATGTTTATTCATATTACTAAATGTTAAATTAATATACCTTGTTTAATTAACGTACTTCCTTTGTATACATTTTATCACTGACTGTCAAATACTATTTGTTTATTTAAATTTTCATGTTTTGTTTTGAGAGAAACTGATGAGCTGCACAGCTGTGATTTCTGAGCAAGACTCTCAGCTGGCCTCCTGTTCTGACATAAAGAATTCTGAAGCAAGGCAAGGCCCCACTGAAAAGACAGGCCATGCTGCAGCGATCCAAGGCCCCACTAAAAATACAGGCCATGCTGCAGCGATCCCAGCGCTGCACCACGTCACACAAGTAGGCAGGGAACTAACATCCTATGTTTACAATTTATTGCTAAATGTCAAATATCCCTTGTTTGTTTACGTTTTTTCTGTTTACATTTCATCACTAAACGTCAAAATTACTTGTTTGTTTACATTTTCTTGTTTTGATTTCAAAGGAATTGATGATCAGCACAGCTGTGAGTCCTGAGCCAGATTTTCAGACCGCCTACTTGTTTGACGTAATAAATCATGCAGCATGGCCTGCATTTGTAGTGTGTCCTTCAGCAAGGCCTGTTCTTTTAGTGAGGCCTTGCCTAAACCTAATGATTCACCGAAACATTGTAACCTGTACGCTTGGATATCGAATTGCAGAGGTCCATTGGGTAAACTTTGAGATGTGAAGGTAGGGCCTAATACAAATTTAATTTGATTTAGCCTATAAACTGATCTCGTGTGATAGAGGTAATTTTAGAATTATTAAGTTTCTGAGATAATGTATAATCGGATGATAATTTAGGATTACATTAAACGAATGTAAATTAAATAGTTTTCATTAAAGTAATTTAGATTCCTATTTGATATAAATTATTACCTGAGGGAAATGGATGTATAAGCCTCATCTAGTTCGGCCGATTACTAGGGCTCGGTGCGATCGTTACTAGCGCTTAGGATGATTACAAAACAAACCAGTTAGTACAACTCAATCAAAATATTTTGTATGGTCTTAGTTCTGCAGTCAAACCGCGAGATCCGCTAGTTTCTCGAGCCCAACTACATCATACGCTTGAACCAGCAACCTTCAGGCTATGAGGTGAGCAGTGAACAGTTTGTCCACTCAGCTCTCTAGTCAATGTGAGTTGTTAAGATTTTTTTTCTAGACGAGAGCCAGGCTTCGAAGTTTTCATGTACATGCACTGCAGCTTAAATAGCTATGCACCCTCGAGGTTACGGCATTATCAGTAGGGGGTATTGGTAGGTTCAACCCCAGCAGGGTGGTGGTGGTTGGTCTAAAAATAGAACTCCCCCCCCCTCCCCCCCCCCCGATGGGACCACCCACGAAGCCTAGCAAGTTTTTTTTTTTTTTTTTTTTTTTTTGAGGCTATGTAACCTTTTTTTTTTTGTTTTTTTGAGCTTACGTAATCTTTACCTAACCTAACCTAACTTAACCTAACGTTCACTTTTTGGTGACGTCATAGAGGTCAATGACCTTTCAACCTTTCAACCTCCCCCCCCCTCCCCCCCCCCCGATGGGACCACCCACGAAGCCTAGCAAGTTTTTTTTTTTTTATTGAGGTTATGTAACCTTTTTTTTTTTATTTTTTTTTTTTTTTGAGCTTACGTAATCTTTACCTAACCTAACCTAACTTAACCTAACGTTCACTTTTTGGTGACGTCATAGAGGTCAATGACCTTTCAACCTTAGGCCCCCCCCCGGCTAAAAATAGATTTCTAAAAATAGCTAACCTAACCTAACCTAACTTAACATAACTTAACCTAACATTGCTTCAGGACAATATTCCGTGCCAATTTGATGAACTGTTCTTCTACAGGCCAAAAATGATGGAACGACATGAAGCAATACAATCAATATACCAAGCATATCCCGCTGCTGACTTAAATGAAATAGAAAGAGCTTTTGATGAGATGTACAAAAAGGAAGAGTACAACACTGAATATGTAGAATTATGGATATCATTCGGCGCTGATCAGTTGTGCCTGCATGAAATCAATAAATACTGGTCAACGAAATAATACTTACCTTGAATCCTCTCCCTCCTTCATCAGCAAAATGGCCTTTTTTAAAGGGCACCATAAACTTTTAGATTAATTAGAAATAAGGCGGAATATGGCGCTCGCTTGCGGTCGCTCTGACAGCCTTCTGCCAAGAACAACTTCAGGTTGATGGCTTGTTACATCATAGTACTTAAGGGTAGGTGGCTTATCTAAATTAAAAAGTCCATGCCTAGCGAACACTACTTGCAACTAGGGAAAACAACCGGCAGAGTGTTGATTGATTCTGAGAGAAGGGTTTTCCAAAAGGGAAACTAGTAAGTCAACAAATAACTGTTTGTAAGAGAGAAAGTGACTAAAGATAAACATCGACAAATAGCTCGAGATAGGATGAGATAATCAGAGGGATTGGTTAGACTTTCCTTGTGTTAGAAATAGCAATAACCTTCCACTAACGTCACGTGACTCCCCCCCCCCTGCGCAACATTAAGGAGTGGAGACAAAAAGGTGGTGGTGAAACGTAAAAGATTGGCTGAAACACCTGAGAGATGTGGAAAGTTACAAAATCAGAAATGAGGTTAACAAGACAAAATTAAACTGAGGACTGTATTTCCGAGCAATGGAATGTGGACAAGAATGTAATAGAAAGTTAGACTGATCGGGGAAAGTCCGGCGCCGCTCAGCTAACTGTGGAATGCGGTCAAGAAAGCTAGACTAATTAGGGAAAGTCTGGCTTA
This sequence comes from Flexamia atlantica, assembly GCA_035578135.1. Taxonomy (NCBI): domain Eukaryota; kingdom Metazoa; phylum Arthropoda; class Insecta; order Hemiptera; family Cicadellidae; genus Flexamia; species Flexamia atlantica. Next base: position 2,594,010 of record JAQJVK010000049.1, on the reverse strand, counting down.
ATGGTGAAAGTCTGACGCTGCATAGCTGCTGGGCAATGACCGTTTGGTCATGTAGACCTGCTTTCACCGTATACTGACCTCACTGTTTCTAGCTCAGTTTAGTTTGGGAGTTTGCGACGGTCAGTCAGCAAGTGTGCATGTGTTCTGTGCTGTGTACTCTTTGTGTCACAACACCCAGTGCTACATCATCTTTATTTCTTCAATCACTGCGTAAGTTATTATGTTATTTATTTTAATTTATTTTTTCTTTTATTATAAATTTTTAATTCTAAACTTTCAATGTGGCTTTTAAATGTGTGAATGATGATATTAATTTTTGATTAACTATCGATTAGCTTAATTTTACTTTCATATGTTTCACAAAGTAATTTGACTCAAATTGAAGAAAATTTTGAATTTTTGAAGAAAATTGAAGAGTTTTAAAATAAAATAAGAATTTATTTTATTTTTATTTATTTATTTTTTTTTATTTATTTATATATTTTTTTTAAATCACTTTTAACTTAATTGAGTTTAAATGTTTCATAAATCACTTTTCAGTTTTAATGATAGTTGTCATAATGATTAAAAGAATTTATTAAAGGATTTAGTTGTAAAGTAGTAAATGACTTAGAGTTTATTGTTAGTTTGTTAAAAATGAATATTAATAATTTAATATTTTTGAAAAATCATGCTTAACTTTAAATGTTAGTTTGAAATAGAAAAAATATAAGTAAATGTAGAAAAATCACTTTAACTTAATTGAATTAAAGTGATTTAGTTGTGAATAAATGAATAACTTAAGATGCTAGGTTATAGTTAAAGATTCTATAATGCAAATTTGATAAAAAGTAGTTTGTTAAACAAAGGTTAACAATATAAAGTAGTAATAGTGTTAAGTTTCAATTGTAAGGAAAGGTCATTGACCTCCATGGTTATAATTAGTCTTGAACCTCCCCCCCCCCTTCTGTAAAAATAGAATCAGGACTTGTAAAATTTTCAGATTTGAAATGCTGTTCTTGTATTATATAGTTGCATGATAGTTTTAAGTTAAGTTTGTACAATCCGGCTGGCATATAACCGGGGAGCGGCTAGACACTGTATAGATTGGATATGTTTATATCAAAATTGTAGTTAAATAACTACTACTATACAGTGTTGGGCTCAGGTCAAGCTCGGGTCAGTTCAAGGATTTTACAAACTTGTGTGCATGATAGAAATTAATAAAAAGCATAAGTTCTTATGAAAGTGTTCAGTCTGCATCGAGACAATGTAGAGACAGTGTCATGTCGCATAGGTTTCTACGTACAGCGAGGCTTGTTTTTGTGATTTCAGGATGGAGTTCCACTGCGACGTCTGTGGCAAGTCCTACAATAGCCGATATGCGCTTCTCCGTCATCAGGCGGAGCATAATGCTTCGAAGCTGGACTGTGTGCTCTGCGGCTACTCTACTAGTCGTAGGGACTTGATGAAAAAGCACAAGTCGACAGTGGGACACCAAAAGCGATCTACAGGGGTGCAGCCGCCTCCACCAGAGCCTCGCTTCGCCTGTGGAGTGTGTAGCACCTCTTTTACACTGGAGAAGAACCTCCAGCAGCATATGCGGGAGCAGCATGACCCGGACGTCGAGAGGAACTTCCGCTGCCAGTATTGTGGACGACAATTCTCTCGGCGTGGGAACCATGCGGCGCATGAGGAGTTTCACTGTCCCGTGAAGAGGGAAGCAGAGTGGGGCCCGTCAGTGTCTTTCTCAGCTTCCCGGCCAGGGGTGAAGCGTCCGCACCCGCAGCAGCTGGAGGAGTCGCCGCAGCCTGAAGAGGAGTCACCGCAGCCGGGACCGTCTTCAGAGCCTTCGCCGGGACCTTCTTCAGTGCCTTCACCGAGACCTTCTTCTTCGGAGCCTCAGCCTGAAGAGGAGTCACCGCAGCCGGCACCGTCTTCAGAGCCTCAGCCTCGCGTGGTGAGTGTTGCCGACGACGACGATGACGGCCCGACCTTTGTGCGTGTGGAGGTCGGGTACGGTAATAGGCTCCAAACATTCGCGCTGAAGGAGCCTATGCCGGCACTCAGGACAATCCCCGAGGTGATGAGAGACTTAAGGTGCCTGTTAGTTAGATTGTTAAGGAATGCGATCGAGGAACACCCTAATATTAAAGTGAACTTGTTCCTCGAGTGCGAGTTTGTTGATATTACCGGTGAGAATAAGTGTAAGCGGGCATTCAAGACCAAGAATGCTCCTCTCGAAAGCACGAGCGACTTTGAACAATTTGTTGAACTGTCCTTTGAAAAGCTCGTGCATGAGAAGGAGCAATGCGAAATGGTAGGCTCCGGTTGGACATACCTGCGCGTGATGAACTTGGAAGTGCGAATAAACGCGTATAGTCCATTGGGCGGTTGAGCGCGACACATTCCACTGCCCAAATCGCTCGCGGGTACGTGAAGTGTAGTGAATGTGATGAACAAGGACGACAAGTGCTTCGCCTACGCTATGCTAAGCAAGTTTGTTGTGTCACACCCCGAGCGGCCGGAGTCTTACCCGCAGGCCTTGTTTGCCCGCTACAATTTTGAAGGACTCTAGTTCCCCGTTGCACCCAAAGACATTGCATGGTTCGAACGAAACAATCTTAATGTTAGTGTGAATGTCTATGCACTCGAGGTTATGTATATAGAAGCGCTAGGGTGTTCCCGGTACACTGTGTATCCGCTGACACGACGTGAGCGAAAACTGTATCTATGTAAGCGGTGTTTCGATCACTTCATTTTGATCGCGAAAACATGGAGCAGCATCGACGGTACTGCCATTGACTTTGAATGTATAAGGAGACAAACCATCCATATGGCCGCCTTGTGCCGGCTCGTCTTGGCAGCTCCACGTAGTTGCCATCGCCGCCGTTAGAACGCGCTGCCCGCGCGCTCTGCGCTCTCTCTCACTCCCTCTACCTTGCCCCTCGGCCCCCTGTCGTGTGCCCGCGCGCTCTGCGCTCTCTCTCACTCCCTCTACCTTGCCCCTCGGCCCCCTGTCGTGTGCGTCGTACGTCTCTCACTCATCTCTACTTCTCCCACGCAACGGCCATTGACAGCGAGTGGAAAGCCGCAAGATGCGGCAAACCTGAGAGCGGATTGGCGCGACGTCGTTCTCGATGAGGCAACGCAAGAGCTTGGCAATCTTATTTATTTTTTAACAAACATGCTATAGATTGATACATACATAATATACATTTTCTTAATTATATTTAATATATCTGTATTGTAATATATCTATAATTTTTTATCATCCCAGTACGGTATTTTTAATGACCTGATTTGATGATTGCTGCAAACCATAGTTTTACATTTTTTTGGGATATTATGAACATTTTGCAATGTGCTGATGAATTTATTTTGTGTTCTCGGATACACCATTTGGGATTAATAAGACTAAATTCTGCTATTAATTATCGACAGAAAAACGCAGTAGAAAACTCAATTAATTAAATTGAGGAGGCAATAATACAATTTAAAAATTCAAATATAGTTTATTGGCATGTCCGATTATAGGAAAAAATTTTTTAAATTATAGGAAAAAAATCTTGTGCAAAATTATCGTCCAATCTCGCTCTTGCCGTCGGTGGCCAAGCTGCTAGAAAAAGTCGCCTGTAATCAAATTATTGATTACCTGGAACGACACAACCTTCTTTGCCCACGGCAATTCGGGTTTCGGACAAACAAATCCACCAAATTGGCCTTAACAGAATTTGTAAACCAGTGTATCGACTCTCTTGAGGCCGGAGAGACAGTAATTGGATGCTTTGCTGATCTCTCCAAGGCCTTTGATTGTGTCGATCACCAACTCCTGGCAGAGAAACTGGTTTCCCTAGGAATCCGAGACTCTGCCAGCAAGTGGCTGACCTCCTACATGACAGACAGACTACAGACAACTCAAATCAGTCACAAATCAAAATTCAAAATTAAAACATTCAAATCTGAACCAAAACCGATCCGCAGCGGTGTTCCGCAAGGTTCGATTCTTGGACCGATCCTATTCCTCATCTATATTAACATATTGACAAAGCAATCCCCGTTGAAAACTTGTTCATCTACGCAGATGACACAACGTTGTTCACCAAAAACAAAAAAGTCGAGGAGCTTGAAATTGACACTTACATTAAGGTCGACGAGCTCACTCAATTTTTCACTGAAAACAATCTTGCAATCAACACGACCAAAACAAATTTTATGTGCATCCAAACAAATCAAAAGAAGCAAAAATCGAACAGGGCACCGCCCCAAGTTATCATAGATGAGGATCAGCTTGTAGAGGTTGACTCTGTCAGCTTCTTGGGAGTGAAATTGGACGATGGGCTAAATTGGGGTAGTCAAATTGACGCTCTTGAAAAAAAGATGGCTCAGGGTGTTTTTATGTTAAAAAAATTCAATAGGTTAAGTAACATCCCACTCCTCAAGACAGTTTACCATAGTCACTTTCAATCACATATAGCCTACTCTATTTTGCTGTGGGGGGCAGGTAAGTGCCATCTTCATAAAATCTTTGTTTGGCAAAAGAAGGCCATCCGTGCCATGCTCAAACTGCCTCCTGACGCCAGCTGTAGAGAGGCTTTCATTCAACTTGGAATTCTCACTGTTCCCTGCTTGTACATTTTTGAAGCAGTCATTTATATAAAAAAACATAATTTACACATAGTCACCTCCTGCCATAACTATAACACTAGACACAACAACCGTTTTTCTCAGCAACATAGACTAACACTTTTTGAAAGTAAACCGAATTACAGTGGAATCAAGCTCTTTCAATTCCTACCACAGCATCTTAGAAACATTGAACGATTTTCAAAATTTAAAAAAGCAGTTAAAACATTCTTAATAAATGCGTGCTTCTATAACCTAGAAGACTACCGCAATTACCAGAATCCAAATAGCCTAACCTACAATAACCTAGATTAACCTAACCTAACCTGACCCCTGCACAAACATTTGGCCTTATTTAGCCTGGCCCTGCACCCAACCTAACCCACCCTAACGTGGACCCGTCACACCGGCGGGACATTATTGACGCCTCCAGTACCTCTTGAGGACACGGAGAAGACATCTGTATGTATGTATGTATGTAGATAATTATGGCATTCTTAAATCCGAGGTGCGAACGCTATTTTCCACCACACTACCCACTGTAATATACCCAAAATAATAAAAAAAACGACTATTAATTGACTCACTTGAAAACAGGGGCCTTGAAATGGGTGAGTTGGCGGTTGAGTAAGTCACTCATCCCTCAAGTTATTTGTTTCTAATTATAAAAGTAATTCACAAATAGAAATAAAAATATTCCTACCCAACTTTATGAATTCAGCCTCACAATATCTGTGTATATCATTTCAATAGGCACTTACTCTTAAAATGTCATAATTGTAATACAGACATAATATACATTGAGTATTTCACCAATCCAACCGTTTTTACTCACCAAGCAATATGCTGTTGAGTAAAAACGGGTGAGTTGACAGGAAACAAGCTTCTTCTTCTTCCCTTTTGGAGGAAGTAATAATAGTAATCATGGAAAGCTTTAGAACTATTTTATTAGTGAAACAGTTAAACTTCGAAGTCACTTCCGGTAATACTGACATTATTTACAAAATTTCTTTATAAACAGTATTGTTTGTGAAAGCACTATCATCTATCTGGAGATTATTTGGTTTAGGTCAAATTATAGACCTAAAGTTCAAGTTTACGGAACGTCCTTATTACAACCACAAATCATTACTTAGTACAAAATAATTGTTAAAATTATATTCTTTTAATGATATAGATTTTTTACACAATTATAACTAACATATGACAGTTGAACAAAATTAAAACAGTTAGATGAAAACCTTACAAATTGTTATTTTTCATCAACTTGATCAATCACATTAACACTGCTACTACTTTTTCATTTTTTGATGATTACTCAAACAATCTTCACATTGACTTTCACCATAAACTCCAAGAAAATTGTCCACTCAATCGAGTTCACTAAGGCACCTTTGTCATACTTAAATTATCAGTCTGAATAATAATCATTTCAGGCAACATAACATGAGAAAGCAAACAGCTGGGTTGGATTTAACATTTTTTAATGCCCGTAGGCTCAATATTTTTTCCCGCTCTTAAATCCTCCCTTCCGTTCTAAGAATAATGTTATGTTACTTGCCAGCAGATCAAATTTCTTCAAATTTTCGAACAATTGTCAAAGACTACCTTGTAGTCGGCGATTTTCCACCAAAACATACGTTTAGAACTTTGAACAACTTTAAAAATTTTCATGGACAAACACCAACAAAACGAACTACTTTGCACGTTAAACAATTTTAAACAATGTTTGTCGGCCCTGAACGCCAACAAACATTTTGCGCTTTGAACAATTTAAAAAGGTTTTACGGGAGCCGGTAAGTACCATCATAACACATTTTTAGCGCAGTGAACCATTTGAAAGGGCTTCAAGGGCGACGATACTCCGCACCAGCTTTGCCCTCGCCCTCTCCTTATACGGCGTCATATTCCGCATGGGCATTGCACCGGCCCTGTGTTTAAAATAAAAACCGAACTCCTAAGCATAAATTTATTTTTATCCAAAATCTTTCCTCAAAAGTGCGTCCCCTGGCTGCTTGCACCCATAGGCCCGGGACGATTGGCCTGTTGAAAAATCCTGCTCTACAAACAGTTATTTGAAAATTAACTCCAAATTTTTTTATACCACACAAATGTTTTTAAACAGGTTGTTTTTAAATAAATAATGAAGAAGTAAATAATATTTTGCAAACTGTTGTTTTCCTGGGTCTTGCATTTTTTCGCAAAAATTGCTGTAATTCAGATTCTGTTACTTAATTATAACTCTTCTTAATCTTATCTCGAACTAAAAAGGCTCACTAAGTCTACTCATGTATGAATGCTTTTAAAGTATGCTCCAGTATACCAATGTATACAGAACCCTCTAAGTAGGGACACCTTATGGAAAAATGTAGTTCCCGCCGCCGAAAAAGAGATGGCGCTTTTTAGTCCGATTGGAATTGTTGTAGGAGTTTTACGGATCAAGCTGACTTTCCAACGTCAATCAGCTGGTTGTAATATTTTGACAGTTAAATGTTATTGTTTTGAATAGTTGTGTCTTTTACCGAGGCCGACGTAAACTCGTCGGCCCCGCTTTTACCATAATGTTTACCTGTTTTTGTTTACAAACATTCTCATTTTGACATTTTGGATAGTGAATAGAAGCGCCGCCTTTACGGGGCCAGCTTGAACTATTCCATGCATCAGCGCTAATTTCTGCTCTGCTTTTCGGCGGCGTAACTAAACAAATTAACATTGGATGTCCCTACTTAGAGGGTTCTGTATACATTGAGTATGCCGTATACAAGGGTTTCAATTCCACTATTAACACCTGACTTTGCTGGAAAACTTTGTTTAGTCACTCAGTCAGCTGCTTTATTTGAATATTCTACTCCCATGTTAAATTTTATGGATGAATGGAAAACTTTAACGGCGTCTAGGGCCGATCCCTTTAGTCTATCTTCATAAATTTTATTTCCTGCAAAACTACACGCCAAGCAGTTTCCAGCGACTCTTTAATTATTAAAATCAGTCCAGTAGTTTCGGAGGAGTAATGATCACAAAAAAAACCCTAGCGTATTAAATAAGTATATATATATATAATTTAAAAATTAATTCATATTGAGCTTACTTGGGAATAAATAGTTTGAAGGATATTAGTATTGCTTTATTAGTTTAATTATTATGCCAATGCAAAACAATTTAATTTTGCTCGACGGCATTATAACAGCGAGATTGGGCCAAGTCGTGGATGAGAGCGGTGAGGGAGAGCGGGGGGAGCGGTTGGCTACTACGCCTCCCCCCTCCCGTGCCGCGCGGCGCCGCTGCCGGGCCGCTGCGACCTGTCGACCACCCGTTCAGAACAGCTTCCGAGCCTCGCCGCTTGGAGCGCCACTCCATAGCGGGTTTCTCGGTGTAGTTCAAGTAAAATTCCGCTTGAGTCGCTAGTGTGCTTACAAAACTGCCACCCACAGGTTTTACAATGGCGGTGAAACGTCTCCTTCTACATTCATAGTCAATGGTACTGCGGAGTGGAGGTGCCGCTTCGCATAGACCTCGCTGCGAAGAAGACCATCCAGTTCAGCCACCCGGAGTTCAGCAGGAAGGACCGCTTCACCATCTATGCGGACTTCGAGTGTGCTCTGCAGCCTGCATCGGAGGTGTCCAACGTCGAGCGTCTCGCATCCATGTCCCGTATATATGCGTGTTTTAAAAATAAATACCTCTAGTCATAGTCTAGTTTGTTATTCAATCAAATTGATTTGTAAATATGTATCTGTAAATATGTAATGTCAAATGTAAATATGTAATGTGAAATGTAAATATGTGTTAGTGTGGAAGAAGTTATGATTCTAATGTAAATACTAACCCGTCGTTTCGACGGGTGCAGATACCAACCCCGCCGTTTTGGCGGGGTTAAGCAGTTTGTACTGAAAGTCAGACCACTGTAAATATGTGTCATAATGAAATGTAAAAGCAGACCTGTGTAAATATTAGTCTTATTGATTTGTATAAAGTCAGACCATTGTAATGTAAATACTAACCCCGTCGTTTTGGCGGGTTAAGCGGTTTGTACTGAAAGTCAGACCATTGTAAATATTTGTCATAATGAAATGTAAAAGCAGACCTTATGCGTAAAAGCAGAAATGTGTAAATATTAGTCTTATTGATTTGTATAAAGTCAGACCATTGTAATTATTTATCATAATGAAATGTATTAAAAACCAATGTAAATATTAGACGTATCAAAATGTATAAAGTTAGTCCTTTTGTAAAATGGTTATAATTTGAAATGTGAAGTTTGTAATAATTGATTGTAAAAATTGATGAGTGTACATACTGATGAGTGTAAACACTAATGAATGTAAATAAATATACATTCTAAATATCCATAAATGGTTCTTACTTATTTACCCATGTTTATGTCTATAAGAAATACAATTTCCAGAGATTGATAAAGAGTAAATTTGATTAATTTATAACTTGACATGCAGTCATACTGTTTTTAAATGAGAAAGTATAAACTTTATAACAATGATTGCTTTTCTTTCTCCAGGATAGTACCATTTTGGTCTATCAATTCTGTTTAAAATATAAATGTAAACATCTACTTAAGTTAGGATAGGTTGATTATTTAAAGGAAGACTCATTTCAGTAATGGATTGTGATAAAAGTAACTAACTCTGGACTCTTAAGACTATAAAGAACAAGGTACAATGACAAGACAGTGGTTAATGATATACACATTTTTATTTTTCAAAAACCTTATATCTAACAATAATGGTTATACAAAAATTAGATGTAGAATTCTGCGAAGAGCATCTGGACCAGCATATCGTTCTCAGCAGTGGAGTCACCGAAGAGTTGGACGAAATCATTCATCTTCATGTCGTAGTTGGTATGGCAGTACAGGTAGGTCAGACAGTAGTGACCGCAGACCGAAGTATCCAAGCCTTGCAGTCGGTACTTGTTGTAGGTGTAATGCAACATATGCCCATTGATGTTACGTCTCAGAAATTGTTGAAAATCACCATGATACGGAGGTCTGCCAAAACTATCAAAATATTCGACAGTATTAGTGTTGTTGTTGCTGTTATCTTGTCCTCCAGGTCTGTAGAATGCCACCCAATGTTCTCCACTATGTGTATGCGGTTGGGTGTTTACCACTAATGCAGATGACGGAGCAATATGTCTCGGTAGACGATCTGATGCAAACACTCCGACATGTTGTACATTCGGTAATTGTAGTAAATATTTTCTTATAGTTGTGGTATTCATTCTTGTGAAACTGTATATTATAACACTGTCAGTGATGTACTGGCTGTAATGCACTAGTTGACTGTGCTTTATACATTTAGCCGGCATAGTCCACCGATACGTTACGATGTCGATCAATCTCAATGACATTGTCCAGTTCTGCATAGACAATAATGTTGACTGATTCGGTCAATGCTTCGCTGAATCCAATCTCGATGCGTAGATTTCCATTGCGTACCAGGTTCCAATGGCTGGACTCGTTAGCGCTCAAGTCAGGTGTTAAGTCAAACGCTAACAGACAATAACCTTTTTCGAAATCTTGTCTGCTGATATCATTACCGGTATTGTCAAAATGTATTCCGGTACCGCTGAACAGTGTGTGATACGATAGCGCATAGGCAACATCCGTATCATTACCAAACACTGGCTGTAATGCTTTCATCGGCACTTGTTCACCATCCAAGTACAGTGCGAAATAATTCATCTTGAAATGTTGGAAATTAAATGGATTTTTCTTGTAATCTCCGTTGAATGCTTGATTAGTAATCATGCCGACAATTACACGTTTTGGTAACTGACCCAAGTACACACTGTCCAATGTTTTGCTCAGTATGCCAGCGGGTAATGTGATTGATTTCACTTCAACACGTGTGATCGGATATTTGGCAGTACCACTCTCGAGTGTTTTACTATGTGCCAACAGTACGCTCGGATTGATTTTACAACGACGAACAAACAGATTTGTCTCTTTGATATGTACTTTATATGTTGTGTTATTGTCCGACATGATGGCAAATGCGTTCCTCGATCTGATCAAACGTAAACGCATCTCTACACCGTTTAACATGAACTTGTTCTGATTGCACAAGTCAATGTGTAGATGACCGATCATGTCTGCATAGTGACTCTTTTCAGTAAATTTTCGTCGTTGTACTAGTCCTTCATTTTCTTCTTTACAATTATCCATGTTATTAGAGTCATCTTTGTAGAATAACACACTTGTCATGTGTGACTTTTTAGCATCATGTCCGTAGTTTAAAAGGTTTTCCAAATACGCACGATAGGCGTAGGTATTGTTTTGCGGTGACACTAGTTTATTATTCAAGTGTAAATCCACTTGGCTAAATAGCGAATGTAACCAGTTATTAACCGGACCAAATTCCTTTATCGCATCAGCAGCTGTAAATTTTGTTCCATCTTCTTTGACAATAGTGGCTTGTACGTGTAATAATGTTTGTGATAAGTCCGTATATTCATCACCATGTCCGGGTATGACAAATTCAATAGGTGAGTCATCCGTCAATGACGATATGGGTTTATATTGCACCCATTTACCACTGTCAATGCTGGTCTGTGTCGGTGGTAGCGAGAATAAGTCCAATTCCGTCTTTGTACATTCGCATGATTTCTGGTGAATAAATGACATCTTTGTTGCTTAAGAAAATATATCAATCTCTCTACTTCTAGTAATCTTCTTTTTATTTTGCACTTGTCGCTTGAGTTTTTGTTTTGTATTTTTACGTTTCTTTACTGCTGCTGTCTTACACTTCCTTGCAGGAGACGTTCGTGCTCGAAGGAGTTTCGCCAAAGACTGAGGTGTTACTCGTGTGATGCGCCTCTTCTTATAGCTTCCACTGCTGTCGCTACCGCCAATGCCAGTGCCGTGTCCGTATCCGCCGCCATGTAGAATGCGATCCAGTTTGTCGTCAGCTCGACGTTTAAGTCCACCAGTAAATTGTTTAAGACGATCATTCGCTGCATTTCGTGGGTTCATAGTACCATCAGCTATATCACTGAGAAACCCAACACCTGAACGTAATGCCTCCTTGCCCACAGCAGTTGCACCTGACTTGATTAATGGCATGACTGAACGAACAAGTCCACCAAGAAAACTTCCAATCCCATGTCCACGTTGATACGGTGCACCTCTATACACTGATACAATACCACTACTACCGCCAAGTTGTTGATCACGGTAGTATTTGAGGTAGGGATCATTAAGATTCATTATACTGTTGTAACTGCTGGTACTCTGCGGAGGTGAAGTTTCATGTACGTAGTACCGAACTCGAATGGCAAGTGATGACCTTTGTCGTCCCTTAAATCAATTTCCACACTCTCGAACGAGCTCTTTATGACAGGCATGTAGTGCGGTGAAGTGAAATGCACAACCTTATGTGACCCGTATTTATAGTCAGTGGTGTCAATGTTGACTATTTTTAACAGTGGTGCTACAGTGTCACCCACTAATTGCGGTTCTACAAGGTCACAATAGACATAAATGTCTGCTGGAATGCCAGCCAATAAGTTTGGTGGTCTTGTAGCTTTCCTATGTCTTTTCACATCCACATTATTTACATCATATCCTAACTGTAACGCTAAAGTGGGGCTAAGTTCAAGTTGTGTTAGTGTATCTGTCATTGTAATCAATTCAACCTTTTTTGTATCACTATCATACTCGAACTCAATACTGTTAAGTTTAAGTTTTGTATTCCCGTTAATTGCTGCTAGCAATTCATTGATATCTTTGTAATTGCCAGACTCCACTTTAGCTACAGTCAAATTTGTATTAGTAACTTCATTATCTTCAATTTCAGCAGTTGGTTTTGTGTAAATATATATGTTAGCATCATCACCAACTGTTAAAAACGAGCATGGATAGTGTGCTTCAACTAGTGCTATTTCCCAATCTGCTCCGTCACCACCAGGCAAATGTATTGTTGATGGAAAATGTGTCACATAATGAGTCACTGTATTGTTCGGATAGTAGTCCATCGAACTATTGCTAGGCAGTGTCAAATAAAACTGATTATGTCTAGACAGTGACATGACGGTTAGGTTAGGTTAGGTTATTTGTTTCACTTCAGATGCAGGTATCCAAGAATTAAATTCGTCTCCGTAACCTACCCACTTGACGAGGTAACGCTTACTGCGACCTCTACCCTTAGTGTCAAGTATTTTATCAATTTGGTACAATCGATCCGGTCCTATTGTCACCTTTTGTAGCTCATGTTCATAGAAACGACCGACTAAGGGTTTACCATTCAAGTCCCTTATTATATACAATGGTAGTGGTTGTGATCCATATTCTCGATCAATAACAAAAAATTCTTTACTCCAATTGGTCTCGTAGCCTTTTGCAAATGTACCTTTCTCTTTAGCAATACGCACTGTATCACCCGGTTTGAACTTTGGTTTTTTACGTTTTGGTAATGAGCTGTCTTTGTACATATGACTCCATACTTGGTACACTGTACTTTTGTTTGCTTTCACAACGTCCATCGGACATAAACCATTACCCAAACTTCGGTGTGCACTGTTATTGTAAGCATCAACCAATTCATCCAACACATCGATATAACGAAATGTGTTTTTATATGTTAAATATCGCCACATACGTGTTTTCAGTGTGCGATTGACTCGTTCGACAACAGCCGCTTTAACATCGGGGTTTTGTGTAGTGACATATTTCACATGATAATCTCTAAACACACGGTTCACTTTTGCACCTATAAACTCTGTTCCTTTGTCAGTTTGTAAACAACATGGTGGTACAGTGTAAGGACTGTTAAAAATTCGTTCGAATGCTGCCGCCACTTCTTCACCGCTCTTACGTTTTAATGGTTCCACATATAACCGCTTACTAAACACATCAATCACTGTTAGCAAGTAATTGTAGCCATCATTATATGAACTAAGTCCTCGCATATCATTCAGGTCGGCTTGCCATAATTCATTAGGTCCAAACACAACATATCTGTTACGTGGAAATCGTTTTCGAACAGGTTTGTGTAATGTATAGGTGTCTTGGGTGCGTAACCATTCGATAACTTGTCGTTTTGTTTTGTTCTTTTTCTTCTTACTTCGACGTAATGCTCTGACAAGTGGGCTAATACCACCAAACGAGCCTGGGTTTGCAGGATCATAATACACTTTCTCTTCCATCACTGTTCATGACTATAGTGTAAATGACTATCACATACCAAGTACACCTATACTTATACATTTTAATCTATAGTGAATGCATCCCACTGTAAAGGTTTTCCTCTTCGTGCTCCTGCCCTTGACCTTAATCTATGGGCTATTGGCGTTGGGCTCGGTGTTGGCGGATAATATAACGAGTGGTGTGGTGTTGAAGGAGTACGCTGTCTTGATGGTGAAGGTGTAACCAAACCTTCTTCCAAATATGGTTCACGACCAATATACTGTCGAGCTTGTGCATTGCTTACGTACTCGGTCGGTACGTTCATATCATTTAATGCATCCAATACTTCATGCCAGCCTGTGGGTACATTTTCCAGTCTTCGCACTCGTACAATTGCATGTAACACATCAATAATGTTCGAACCAGGTATTCTAGTGTTATGAACAATAACCGTACCATCAGGGTCCCATGTGATTATCTGTTTGTTACGTTTTATAAATCTTAACAAGTTGCGTACATCCTTTTGATACGTGGCAGGAAATGTTTGTACAATATCCTCCTCATTATCCTCTTCTTGTATAATTGGTAAAATGATAGGATTGCGTTTTTGTGAACTAAAATATAAAAACCTCTGTAATACTTGTTGATACTGTTTCCACTTTTCACTGTCATCCAATGTTTTGTCTTGTAATATACGATGCATTTCAACATCCAAACTATTAGTATTAACCGTTGATGATTGAGTTAGTTTTGATTGTGAAGCAGTAGCAGCAGGTGTTGGCTCACTATGTATTCGATCAAACAGCTCTTGCGGAACAACAACCATCTTCTTTGAATATTCCAAATTTGATCTATCCATTTTTCTAACTAATCGCACTATTAAGAACTGTTTGTAATACAGTACTTAATAACAGTGGTAATAGAAATCCACCACCGTGTTGTACAAGATATTTACGTTTCTTGCTCCAATTCTCACCACGTTTCACTAGACGTCTGAGCACCTTTTTATGTTTACGCAATTGTCGTTTTCGTTTGTCTGTTAACTAGATATTACCACGTAACAAGTTGTATGCGCACTCGCACACTGATCTGATACGACTGACGTCACAAGCCTTCAACAGTGCTTTACGTTCCTTCGGTGTAGCGTGTATCAGTGCCGTTAACAGAGCAGCGTCTTTCTTCACACACTGTGACATTACGACTGAGTGACTGGTCTCTAGTGTACCCCTTTTATTTATACTTTTTTGGTTGATAAACATACTGTTGTTTTTCATCAGGTAATATACCCGTACGTATACGCACCTCGTCTGGTGTGGACTGTTTTAAATCTAACAACAAATAACCATGCGGAGTACGTGTAGCATCAGCATACGCTTCTTCAATAAACCTTGTATTTTCCGGATACACTTGTCGGGCTAAATGTTTTATTTGAGCCCGGTCTCTTGGATTTTTAAAAAGCACTATATAATGAGCATTTAGTGAAATGTCTCTTTGTCCTCGCCCTTGGTGGAAAATGTTTTGTGTTATAAAAAATACACTCAAGTTCCTATGGTGAGAGCCCTTAGTAAACAAGTCCACTATTGTATTGGATCCTGAGGTGGCTGATGATTCACGCATCATATCATCAACAATTACCAAAGTGGGTGTACCATCAAAGTCCTCCATATTTGGTAACCCTTCCCTATATTGCACATTACCACTATCACTTACACCAGGATTTAAACCCGGGGAATGATGCCAGTAAATATTATTGAACTTTGTATCACACATAAAATCCAAATACTTAATAAATCTGGCTACAAAATATGATTTCCCCGATCCAGAAGGCCCGGCCACTATGGTTGAAAATGGATGTTGCCACCTCAAGTCCATTTTGTCAACTGAACACAACTACACACTTACCATCACTTTTATAAACTTTAAGCATAGTTTCTTAAACAGGGATTCAGGTTTAATACATAAAAAGACAGTTTAATCTGTTGATGTATATTTGCTTACAAAAACTATCAGATTTACAATTCTTTAGTGAAGTCTTGAAGCTTCTTGCTTTACAATGTACATTATTTCCCTCCACATTTCTTATTAATTATATCTTCAATGATATTTACAAAGTTATGGCGAGTCAAGACTTGATTATATTTGGATTCATAATGCATACCAAATTTTCGCATCACTTCTTTAGCTTTATTCAAGATATTTATGCTATTAGGAACATTTTCCCTGAAGAAACATATTTCAAACCCTTTTTCTTTAGCTTTCTTCAATGCACATTTAAAGTTTCTTTTTTCAGTACGAATACATTTGTATTCGCTCAAACCATAGATATCTAAGAGGGTTTCCTTAAACAATACACAAAAGACATGTTTCAAGTCTTCATCTTGAGGTAATACAGCTACCTTCAATGACTGTTCAGACAGAGTCTTTCTCAATATGTCTGCAGTAGTTTCCAACCGCTTATTCACAAGAGTCAGCTGTTGGTTGGTTTCAAGTGACTTTGTAAGTGTTTGTAACAGTTCACTATTCTGCTGTTTTAGTTTGTACTCTCCATGTTTACGGATTGAAGGTAACACTTCTTTTGTGACCCATTTTCTAAAAGCATTAGCCTCAGGTTTTTTCGATGATAAAATCAATGAGTATAAACCACTTTCATTAATAAAAACAGACGATTTCTCATTTCCTTTTAACCCCGCCAAAACGGCAGGGTTTATATTTTCATATGTGAGCTTGTCATCATCATCAACATGATTTCTAACTGCTTTATTTGTATCTAAATAACCAAGTACTTCAGCAACTTCTTTCCCCTTGAACCAGGGGTTATTATCACTATCAATTAATATAGTGATTGGTTGATTTTTAAACACATAAGCAATAAGGATAGACATATTTCCTCAAATGTAAAAGTGAGGTTATGTTATACACCAAGCACAGCAGTACAGCTCTAGTTCAGACATCCGCACTAACTGAGCTCCAAGACTAGACTGATCAACAAAAAGCAGATTCATGTATATAAAAGCTGTGTCACCATTCAGCAATCAGATGTTACAAACACACTCTTCAGCTTTGGTAATTTAAATTTTCCAGTACCATAATTTTTGGTAGAAATCCCGTACGCAATACGATAATATTGTACGGATACGATAATTATGTAAACAGTCTCATTAAGCATATCAATTAAGCTAATTTACATATTAATTTGCTCATTAACATATCAAAGTTCAATTCCTAACACCATAAGACTAAAAAAAAAGGTTGTTTTCCCTAGTTGCAAGTAGTGTTCGCTAGGCATGGACTTTTTAATTTAGATAAGCCACCTACCCTTAAGTACTATGATGTAACAAGCCATCAACCTGAAGTTTTTCTTGGCAGAAGGCTGTCAGAGCGACCGCAAGCGAGCGCCATATTCCGCCTTATTTCTAATTAATCTAAAAGTTTATGGTGCCCTTTAAAAAAGGCCATTTTGCTGATGAAGGAGGGAGAGGATTCAAGGTAAGTATTATTTCGTTGACCAGTATTTATTGATTTCATGCAGGCACAACTGATCAGCGCCGAATGATATCCATAATTCTACATATTCAGTGTTGTACTCTTCCTTTTTGTACATCTCATCAAAAGCTCTTTCTATTTCATTTAAGTCAGCAGCGGGATATGCTTGGTATATTGATTGTATTGTTTCATGTCGTTCCATCATTTTTGTCCTGTAGAAGAAAAGTTCATCGAATTAGCACGGAATATTGTCCTGAAGCAATGTTAGGTTAAGTTATGTTAAGTTAGGTTAGGTTAGGTTAGCTATTTTTAGAAATCCATTTTTAGCCGGGGGGGGGGGCCTAAGGTTGAAAGGTCATTGACCTCTATGACGTCACCAAAAAGTGAACGTTAGGTTGAGTTAGGTTAGGTTAGGTAAAGATTACGTAAGCTCAAAAAAAAAAAAAAGGTTACATAGTCTCAAAAAAAAAAAAAAAAAAAACTTGCTAGGCTTCGTGGGTGGTCCCATCGGGGGGGGGGGGAGGGGGGGGGAGGGGGGGGGAGGGGGGGGGGGGTTCTATTTT
The DNA here is from genome assembly GCA_035578135.1 of Flexamia atlantica. NCBI lineage: Eukaryota > Metazoa > Arthropoda > Insecta > Hemiptera > Cicadellidae > Flexamia > Flexamia atlantica. Next base: position 2,576,220 of record JAQJVK010000049.1, on the reverse strand, counting down.
TAGACCAACCACCACCACCCTGCTGGGGTTGAACCTACCAATACCCCCTACTATTATCACATAGCAAATTGCCATTGGTGATTGGCGGGTTTTGAACACGGATCTCGGGAGCCGAAGTCCCATGTTCTACTTCTACGCCAGGCCGCTCCTGAGTTAGGACGAGTTGATTCCTAATTGTTGAGATCAGTCAAATCGCGCACCATTCGACTTGTTTATCTGTTTACTCTGGGAGAATTGACTGTTGTGTACTAACTTGCCTTCCTTCTAATACTTCTACTCTATAAACCTAAACCGATCATAAAATAATTCAAGAATCGATTTGGTGAGAGTTGATTGTGTAATTGAGGTTCATTTTCACCAAAATATTATTTTTAATAAAAAAGAATATTAATTGTTATATGTTTGTAAATAAAATCCCAAGATGTTTAACAGATGGGGTTATCTGTGCCATTTACAGCCAGCCGGCATTTTTTCCTTATATTTAAATCTTGGACTGGGCCACTGCAAGTCAAGTGTAGTATCAAGGCGAAATGCAACATCCAAAGCTCAGGTTACATATATATAGTTCAAGTTCATGTGAATTGCCAATATTTTTTAAAATTTATTTAAAGTATTTCTAAGCAAAATCTTGTTATCATTTTTTGTAGCTGGTTTTAAACTATATAATATTATCATATCTACACCTATTCTTTTCATTTACTTTTAAATTAACTGAATTTTTAATATAGTATGTACATTCTGCAAAATCTTGATCAATGAACTATTCAAAATAAACACAAATGGAATATTCATCACCTGAAAATGTAATCATATGTTCAGAATTGTATTTTTAAAATCTCTTAAATCAGGGAAGCTATACTTTTGGAGGGAAAATTAAAAATAATATTGGACAACGTACTATGTTTAGCACATCCAATACTATCCAATTTCTAAGCAACGGATTGACGTAGAATAATAATTCAAAATGCTAAATTGTTTGTTTTTTAAGCTGAATTCAATTTTAACAATTAAATTTAAATAAAATTAATAAAAAGGTTTTAAATCTTGAAAATGAATTTTATTTTGTCAAAAAAACCTTCTTAGAGTAAACCAATCTTGCTGGTTTTCGAACTCGAAGTCATGAATGATGCTTTACACGTTTGTTCCAAATTTCATCAAGATCGGACCTTTTTTACAAAAGTTATCGCGCCTACGGATAGGTATATATATATATATATATATATATATATATATATATATATATATATACATATATATGAAAATGAACGAACGGTGTTTTTGGGGTCTAGGGACCTCAAAATGAAAAAATAACATGGTCCCGGGCTTAAGTCTCACCGTGCCGCCTACGGTAATAGCTACTTCCCAATAGGGGAAATTCGCTAAAAGACAATTTTTTGCCTATATTTTTCATACGAAACCCTGCATATCACAATTTTTAGTTTCCCTGAATTTTTATGGTACAAAACCCAAAGCTAAGCGCGTGTAAGATTTCCACTGAAAACTCGCGATTACTGGAAGAAGCGTTTTTACTGTTTTCAGCATAGTAAAATGAATATTCCGAAAGAACTACTTAAACTACACATATTTTTTTAATTTTTTAATGGTTATTTGAATAGAATTAACTATCTAGAAACCACTTACTTTCAATAAATTTTTATTAGTTTATTTTTTTCATATTGAGAAAAATTACCCAAAAAACATATAAATTATTTAAAGAAAAAATCTTTCTAATAAAAAAGTGGTTCGAGCAGAAGTATTTCTTCAATTCTCTCTTAAACCTATCTATTTTCAATTTTCCGCCTACTATCACTGGAAATACATTGTAATTAACTGAATTTACATTATATTAGTAAATAACTATTTATAGCAAGGATTGGGAACGGCTACCGTAACACTTTAGCTGTAAGTAAAGTGTAGGCTAAATTATTCACATTTACTATTCAAATAAATAATGGACACTGTATATACATTTTACCATACGTTCAGTAGCAGCCAAAGTGACGACTACAAGGTCTTGCTGTAGTCTGTGGGATCTTCAAAGTCTATCTCCCTACAGCCGTACCGAGGACTTTCATGGCCCAATGTCTGGTTACCTCGGCTTCGTTCCCACCTGCGAACCGCGGGAGGTGGGGTCCAAAGAGAGATTTATTGTGCACCAGATGTATTCATATGCAGTATATTAAATTTTTAAACATAAAAAAATAGCCAAGGCTCAACGAGTTCTCTCGACTCTCTCAAATCTCTCTCTGGCCGCAGCCGCGCGGCGCGACCCGGGCCGCTTTCCAAAACGACGAAGTCGCAACAACTTTGACAACGACCGACAACAATGGACGCGACGTGACGTTTAAAACGACGACCGACGAAACTCACTACGACGGACGACGACTTACGACGCACATGACAACGTCCGACAAAAACTCGGTTACAGCTTCTCTTGCAAACACTGCAGTCTGTAGTTAATCTGTAGAACTATTTCAAAGCAGGTTCAGTTGTAATCATTCTGAACTGAGCTTTTTCAATTGTTGATGAATAGCACCACTGTTCCAAAACCTCAGCCCTCTACTGTAATTTACCTACGCTCTTTTTACTGACACGTATTGAAACATCTACATAGAAATCCCTTTAATCTGACAACTCAAACATTAAAATCAGTACAGCCTTTATTGAGGTTTCACTGTGCAAAGAAAACCGCATCCGTATTAATATAAATGTAGCGTAATGTAAAACCAACCAACTATACTTCATACTTTTATTTATACTCATGTGCTTATACTTTATACTTTTCTTGAAATGGCAACCTGCAAAGGTAGGTATTTTAAGCCAAGTATGAATGGCAGATGAGTGAAGGATGATTATAGTCTTGTTGCTGACTAAAGGCTCAATTTCCAACACGGCGTTATCACGCTCAACGTCGGCGTCAGCGGTCATTTCGCTTGATTTAAATATTATGAAGCGGGCAATGGTGACTGTTTCCTAGACGCTGCGCGAGCTAACTGCTGACGCGATCAACAATTAATTGGCTCGCGCAGCGTCCGACATGTTCCTTAAGGCGATCATTCACGTATGTGCCCCGCACGCCGTGCATTGCTCGCCGTGCAACGTCTTAACTTTGGTCTCATGAGACGTGCCGCGCACGCCGAAGCCCACAAACGTACGGCACGGCGCATAAGCCCAATGTTGTAGAATTGCATGGCGTGCAATGCACGGCGTGCAAGGCACGTACGTGAATGTTCAGCTTTAGACAGGGCTGTTAATTAAAAGCCCAACAGCCAATGGCAACTAAGGGACCTACATTTTAACGCGGGATCCGAACCACAATTTTGCCTGGTTTACAAATTACGAACGGTCTAATTATGAGGACTGTCCTTTGAACGCAGTATTCAATGGTGCGGACGTTAATCCCCACTAGGGAACACCGCGTCCACAAGTCATGGCTCACAACTATCCACAATTCGTAACCTCCAACTAGCTGGATTACATTCAGCATCGTAACTGCGTCCAGGTTTTTACCGTGCCTCCAGCGAGGATGGTCAGTTTTATCGGGTAAGGATGACTCTTTAGTTCCCCCCACACAGCGGACTGGGTGACGCAGTTCAGTCGTGCCGCGCTCTGGTCGGTAAATCAAACAATCTGCCATCATCACTTCCTTGTCAATTACCTCAAACAACGCCGCGCCGCGCCGATCTCACGTCTCGGCCTTCAAGAAAGGTAGGCTTAAGTGTGATACAAACTATCGTTGCGACTTATCGCGATATCCTTTCGATTCGGTGCGATATTGCGTAAATGAATATTTATTTTTTATTTTTGGGAAAATAGTAGAGTACTTTTTTTAAAGACCCTTAGTTAAAAAGTTAAAATTTTCAACCATTTAAAATTAACTATTTTTCGGAAAATACTTATGCCTCAAGTTGAAAATTATTGTAAATAAAATTAATCACTGAGAAGATTTAATGCGTCAACTAAACTGAGTAAATAACTTATACTGTACATAGCATGTAACATATTATGTTTTGAATTGTTTCTGTCTGTAAGTGCCCTCTAGAAAAATTGTACTAATGTCAAGTCACCAAGCCTTCGGGAAGTTACAACAGCAGCTGTTATATGAAAATGTAAAATTGGTGTGTTTGTTGTGGACTTCCTCAATAAAATTGAAATTCATGCTTGTAAAAGTATAACGGCAAAGTGAAGAAGCGAAGAAGCTATAGGGTTTTCAGGTTCAATGATGTTTTAAAGTGTTAACATAATTGGTGTCAGACTGTCAGATTAGTCAGATTGATTAATATTAAAGTTTATAATGAATCGTTTTGAATTCTTTGGTTGTTTCCCAAGGGATGGACAACAAGTTGTACCTGCAACAAGTACGGTACAAGCAATGTTCAAATAAACGACAAATCCTTTTCATAGAATTATTAACCATCAAATTAACTATGCTTCTAACTAACACTTATTTAACCTATCGTAACTATCGTAACTACCGTAACTATCATTTACTAAATTTAACTAACTTTTAATCGTCCTAACAGAACTATCTTGACTTGTTTTTAAATATATTTTAACGATTCTTTTATCTAACTATCCTTTTAACTATCGAATCATTAGTGGGCGTGTTTTGTGTTCTTTTTTCAAGGTAAGTGCTTATTTACTTCAGATTTTAACCTTTTTTAAATGGATAAAAATGCTAAATATTAAGGACTTTCAAACCAGAAAAATATTAATATCACTTGCAGTGGATGTGACCGGTAACGTCTGATCTAAACGAAACCCGCCTTAATGTCTTGATAGGCTATCATGTATTTGTATTACGCTTCCAACAGAAATTGGATTGGCTTCATTTTAATTTACTAAGTAATCAGAAATTAGGTCGCAAATACATTGTAAAGATCTTTGACTTGTTCCCGTTCCCTCAGCTCCCACTTTCCAGTCCAGGACACAATCGTGACTGGAAGGAAGTTGAATGAAGTCTTCAGAAACACCTTTCAAGCTCGAGCTTGCGAACCCGGCCCATAAAACCGATAGCATCTCTATCCGTTGCGCGTGGGATATCCCTGTGCGATTCATAATTAACAATGTTCCTATCTTCGGACAAGCCCCTGCGGAGGTTTTATGACTGCGGATGAAAGATGGCAGATAACCATTGTTCCTGCAGCTGCAGTCACGAGCGGGCGGTCTACACCGCCTCTGTGACGTCACGGCGGGTATGAGTGACGTCTAACGCCAATGAGTGACGTTAAGAGCATATGAGAGATGTAATGGAAGGAATAAGTGACATCACAATGGGAATTAGTGATGACACAGCAGGAATGAGTGACGTCATGGTGGGGTTGAATGGCGTAACGGCGGGTATGAGTGACGTCACAGTGGGGTTGAGTGGTGTAACGGCGGGTATGAGTGACGTCACAGTGGGGTTGAGTGGTGTAACGGCGGGTATGAGTGACGTCACGGTGGGGTTGAGTGGTGTAACGGCGGGTATGAGTGACGTCACGGTGGGGTTGAGTGGCGTAACGGTGGGGTTGAGTGACGTCACGGTGGGGTTGAGTGACGTCACGGTGGGGTTGAGTGACGTCACGGTGGGGTTGAGTGACGTCACGGTGGGGTTGAGTGACGTCACGGTGGGGTTGAGTGGTGTAACGGCGGGTATGAGTGACTTCACGGTGGGGTTGAGTGGTGTAACGGCGGGTATGAGTGACGTCACAGTGGGGTTGAATGGCGTAACGGTGGGTATGAGTGACGTCACAGTGGGGTTGAATGGCGTAACGGCGGGTATAAGTGACGTCACAGTGGGGTTGAGTGGTGTAACGGCGGGTATGAGTGACGTCACAGTGGGGTTGAGTGGTGTAACGGCGGGTATGAGTGACGTCACAGTGGGGTTGAGTGGTGTAACGGCGGGTATGAGTGACGTCACAGTGGGGTTGAGTGGTGTAACGGCGGGTATGAGTGACGTCACAGTGGGGTTGAATGGCGTAACGGCGGGTATGAGTGACGTCACAGTGGGGTTGAATGGCGGTAACGGCGGTTATGAGTGACGTCACAGTGGGGTTGAATGGCGTAACGGCGGGTATGAGTGACGTCACGGTGGGGTTGAGTGGCGTAACGGCGGGTATGAGTGACGTCACGGTGGGGTTGAGTGGTGTAACGGCGGGTATGAGTGACGTCACAGTGGGGTTGAATGGCGTAACGGCGGGTATGAGTGACGTCACAGTGGGGTTGAATGGCGTAACGGCGGGTATGAGTGACGTCACAGTGGGGTTGAGTGGCGTAACGGCGGGTATGAGTGACGTCACGGTGGGGTTGAGTGGTGTAACGGCGGGTATGAGTGACGTCACGGTGGGGTTGAGTGGCGTAACGGCGGGTATGAGTGACGTCACGGTGGGGTTGAGTGGCGTAACGGCGGGTATGAGTGACGTCACAGTGGAGTTGAGTGACGTCACGGTGGGGTTGAGTGACGTTACGGCAGGAATATCGCATCTATAAGCGTCTGTTTACAATAAGAAAAGATTCAACATTGGGTGTAAAATGAGATCGTGAGCATATTATATTGTGAATTCGATCGGCTAAGGACCTGGATTAATTCTTAATATTAAGATAAGCTGACAAGTAACTTTAGCATACATAGACTATGAAAAATTCATCGACAGTTTTTTGAGGTTTTTTATGATTGAAGTGGAAAAAAACAGATCTTGGAGGATTACCTTTGATAGGATAGATTCACAGAACGCCAATAGTAATGGCTGCCGAGCTGTAAAAATCTTAGAAACCCTCTGAGTCATAAAAAGGAATTTGAATGGTGCGAATTGTTTTTGTGGCTCGTGTTTGTGAATAACTTTTACTTTGTTTGCTAACCTTGGCTTCAGCTCTTATCACTTCAGTATCACTTTTACGGCTACTAATTTATTTAAACGTCTGTTTACAAAGGAAATCGACTCATGCCTTTGCAAATGTTCCCTTGCCTGCCTATTCTTGTTAGATGCAATATTTTTCTGTTTACCTTATTTCCGAGAAAGGATAAGCAAAAGTAAAGCCATGAAAAAAGAAAAATGATTCAAGCTGAATATTAAGGTATTACATCGTTTTTTTATGGCTACACGTTCACTCTACTACTTAGTTGAGTTAGCTTCTTGGATTCTGGTTTTGGATCTATAAAACAGTTTTGTCTAAATCAAATCTGAGGACAACAGCACTCGAAGCAGGAGCAAAGAGTATTGTTCAATTGCACTGATTTAAGGGATTTGAAATGCCAATGCTCCTATAATCCTAGCAAAAACGGATACATTAGTGGCATTATAACGTTTCAAACTGAAGTTTAAGTCGGTTTTGAGCATTTGAAAGTCCCATTGATTATTGAAAGAACTATAGCATTGTTGGAGTAGTTTCTATATCGAAAAATCAATTATCTCTCCTCTCTGGGAGAGGTTTACGCTAAATGGTCTTCTTAAACTGTATATACCACCCATACAGTCTCTAACGGTTTAAATACCTTTTACACCCTTTTATAAGAAAAAAGAATGACCAATTTGGTCTGTATTTCATTTCATTTTTAATTAACTTGTTGCGAACAAACTCTAAACAAAGGAACAAAAAAGGTTTTTTTCAGTCTTTTGAATGAAATACTAAACTATTAACAGTTAGGACCACTAAAACCATAAAACAAAACATGCGTTGGGAGTCTGGTCCACTTCTTTAGATGCATAATGCTTGGGCATTGTAGTGTTTGAATCCAAAACATTTTGCAACTCCTACGTCTATGAAATGTTTGAATCCAAAACAAAAATTGTAAACCGATAGGCGTTATTTTCACAAATTAGTATTCATTCGAATCAAATTTAGACCGTACGGTACTGCAGAAAACTGAATGAATCAGGTGCATTATTTTGAATAGTTAATAAATTGTAAATGTTTTCAAACAAAACGCAATAATATTCTTTCATCAAAGCTTGTAATGAATGGCTTAATTTTTGCAAGATTTATTTAAAACTATATTTTGATTACTTTGCTAGTGGTTCAGTATCAGTGGTGTGGTAAAACTGGTATCTTAGATGTATAGCATTATTTTTATCAGTAGTTTCTGTTACTCATAATACTTCGTTCTTAAATGTCATTTAATTATTGTATTTACTCCTTCTATTACAAGGAAGGTCACCCCCAATGAAGGTGTGAAATAAAACGTTGACTATTTTAGTAAGGCTACTACATACCTCGCCGTGGGTTTGGTGCCTTCAGTGTTTTACTTGCAACATGTTAGCAAATCTGCACGAAATCCATCACCATCAAGTTGCTGGCGTAACTTAGGAATTACCATAAGAACCACATGCTTCCTGGTTGTTCATAAGGGTTTCCATAAATTAGTACTAAATGTACCGGGCAAAGTTCAAAAAATATTTATGTTTTGGTTTTATTAATTACTGCGATGAAATATGTGACTGAAATTATATATTCATCTCGGTTTTAATCCAAAACTAACATTACAACACATGCGAAACATGCGGCCCATGGGAAATTGATTTTTAATATCTCATCCTCATTTTATTACTTCAGTTTTTCCTAACGTGGTTTAATTATTTATTCGACGAACAGCGTCGAACGATTGCGACTGTAAAGGAATTCTAAAAACATCAGAAACAGTTAGTTTCATATATAATTCATGTGGCTTATCAGTTCCCTAAGTAATTTCAAAGGACATATTTGTAAGCCACTTATTGCAGGGGGGGGGTATAATTTATATAATGGCTATAAAAATTACTCCATTTGTTGTTGGAGTGTGATAACATGTTTGTCGTTAACAACCAAACAATAAGTTAATTTTAAATTTATTTAATGAAAATCGACATTTGATGGTAAAATAATTTTTGGAAACATAAATTTATTTTAAAGTAAAGTATATTACTTTCAGTAATCAAAACAAAAACACACAAATGTAATACATTTTTATGACATTTAAGAAAAAATATTGCATAAATTATTGTTTCTTATGTAAAACTACAAAAATGGATTATTAATAGACCGCTGTTTTCCTAATTAATAACCTCAAAATCCATAAAAAAATGTCATGAGAAAATCTTTTCATAAAACAAAATATACCTTACATCAATTCTTGAAAACAAGCGGTCAAATCTAAACAGATGTGAACTCTTCGAAGATTCTCAACGTAGTCTCTCACTTTACTAATGAACTAAGTTTAAAACTGTATCCTTGATGTAAGAAGTTGGAAGTGACAAAGTGCTCTTGAAAGCTTATCTAAAACAAGTTTTGCAAGTTTGATTCATCCAAAATTGAGCTATGGAAACTTGACGCAATGTTTCCATGATCTTTTCCTAGCGAAATTAAAAAATATCACATTCGTTCAATAATTAAAAAATGTAAATTCTCAGAATGAAAAAATTAAATACCAAAGGGTTATTTATAATGTTCAACTTGAAAAGACTGAAATGTGAAAAGTGTATAATGTATGTTTATGTTTGTATGCCAACTTGAAATCGAATATTACCTCAGTCAAATCGTGATTCGATGTCATATGTAAAAGATACCAAAGCTCTGTCAAAGCAGCGTGAGTTGGTCCGATTACAGGGTTACATACGGAGACTAGGCCAACATTTCCAGCAGACAGGCCGCAGTTCAATCCCTACATTTTATGATTTTACGACAGTTTTATTTTCAGCATAATTCATCTTTGAACCGTCGATTTTCTAAAGTAATAGGTCCTACTATATTTATAAAATTTCTAGAGGGAACAAAAATTTTAAACCTACAAAGGGAATTTGCTTTGAGTAAGTTACTTTAAAAGCTTTTAACTGAATTTAAATGAAACAATTGAAAGTTAACAAAGGTAGATGAATACAATGTTATTGCAATGATTGAGTTTGATGAGTTTCAGTTTAAGCTTACCTTGAACTTCTAGCAGCCAGGCTATGTAGCGAAATATGCATTTGTGAACATTATTTGCGAATGAAATAATAAAATATCCTGGCTATTTGCTCGTCGAAATTCTTTTTACTTAACTTGAAATAAAAAAGGTAGAAAGCTACTACCATTTATTTATAGTCAAAGCTACTACTCTCAGAGCCCTTTTATGCATGCGTCTTCGTGCGGACGACTAAAAGCCTGCAATCATTTAAACATGTGAATGTTGTCATGCATCTGGATTTTTTCGTGCGTCTTAAATTTTATATCTTGCTTTTGCAGGTATGAATTATGTACAAAATCATAAACCGACTTATCATGTAGTATATACTCAAATAAATCTTAATTATGCTGTGTACATTTACTTTTTATATCCCTAACGTAAATTTATTACGTATAACCTTTAAGAACAAATTAATTTCACCGAATTTACTTAAGTTATGCAAGTACAAAACCCTTGTTTAATTGAAATTCATAGGTTTGGTAGGTGAATCGAGGTACGCGAACTAGCGAACGAACAGAAACGTTAAAGAGAAATAATATAAAGTTATCTAGCTCATCAAATACAGCAGAATTATTGTCGATACATTTCTATAAAGGGAAACAGCATCTAATTGAACTGCTTTGAGCGAGAACGGTTTAAATTCGTGCTTCTGAGATTCCATTTTCCAATTGAATTATTTATAAAATTGAATTTGTTTCACCCCGCTTGTAAATCAATTACTCTTTCCCAAGCAAGAGCAAAGGAAACTTTATCATCTGTAATTTGTTTATAAGTCAATTTTATGAACCTGGCGTAAATTATTTTTCAATCATTCGCTTTATTCTTTATGAAACTCCTACGTAGAAGAATTTCATGAATCGATTTTTCATATTTTTGCAGTCATCCGATTGATGAAAGTAAATTTTCGTTAGTAACGAATATGTAATTTTACAACATAAAAGCGTTTTGATTGTTAAGATATCTATAAAATGCTTCGCCAGGAAAACGATCCCTGTGAACAATTCGAAACGGTTATTTATTTATGGAATTTCAATCCCACGTTTAGACTGCCTGGATTTGAACCCGTAACCTCTATAAAACTAAGGGCGAGCAACACTCCCAATCTCTGCTAGTGCTCGAGGCGCCAGTGACCATGTTGATATTGTCAGTATCAGACCTTGATAAATTAGTGGTACAACATTTTTATACGAGAGAGAAACAATTTCTTTGAAAAATAATACAGATTTAGATTTGATCCGTTAAAAAAAGTCATTAAAGTTGATAAAACATTATTAACGTAATTTGCCACAGTAATTTTTTGAATGGGTGTTGAAAATCACATGTATATAATCGAATGGGGAACAGTCATCGGAAAAACGACTACAACCACGCTACGTTGCCCAAAACTCTAAGTGGCTAAGACACACCACAACACTGGTTTTCGCTAGGTCACCCACTTTTTGATGGGTGAGGCTGTTTCGCAACGTAGCCTGAACCACCCGATTATAAAATTAGGATATAAAGTGAAAGGCTATTCTGCGACGCCACTCAGCCACCTAGTGCTGTGGAGTGGCTAATCTGCGACATCACTCAGCCACTTAGTGCTACAGAGTGGCTAATCTGCAACATCACTCAGCCACCTAATGCTACAGAGTGGCTAATCTGCGACATCACTCACCCAACTAATGCTATAGATAGAGTGGCTACTCTGAGACGTCGCTCAGCCAACTAGTGCCATAGAGTGGCTAATCTGAGACGTCGCTCAGCCACCTAGTGCCATAGAGTGGCTAATCTGAGACGTCGCTCAGCCACCTAGGGCCATAGAGTGGCTAATCTGAGACGTCGCTCAGCCACCTAGTGCCATAGAGTGGCTAATCTGTGACATCACTCAGCCACCTAGTGCTGTAGAGTGGTTAATCTGCGACGTCGCTCAGCCACCTCCTGCAAAAGAGGCCTAGAATTACGAGAAGTTACGCTCGGTAACGGTGACTTCATCGACTTAGTTGATAGCAAGCAAACCATCATGTATTTGTATTTTATTTCAGAAGTGTTATTTTGGCACTCAGTTGCCTGCTTGCTTTTTATAGTGCTGTTATTTTTATAATTCTTTTGCTTTTACTTGCTGTCTAATGAGCAATTCTTATTTGGACCGTTTACATTGTTCCTATCTGAAAAACAGCTTTAATGATTTTAATAAGTTTTGTATTTGGATGGAGTTTTTAACAGAATACCCACTAAACACATCTCTCCCCTCCCCCTAGGATTGCTGGACCATTTCAGATGTGAAAAGAGAAAGGTATTGAAGTAATATAAAATTAACAAGTTAGCGAATTTCATTGCAGTTGATGTATGCCACTCATTATAAGAATATACTGTATTTTTTGAAAATTGCGAACTTAACGCGAAAGTGAAAACACTCACTGTAACACTAAATAAATATTAATTCACAACGCATAACGATGAATTAATCTGCATGGATAAATTGATCTATGCAATATAAATTGATCAAATAAATGCCACGGGGTTTACTTAATTTGAATCAAAATTGCTTCTTTGAAGGCTATGTTATTTATCAAATTATTAGCTAGTGTAATTCTGAAAACATAATAGTTTTGTTCATTGTAATTAAGTTTTTATTAATTGGGAAATATTATCAATGGAATAAATAGTCTCTTTAAGTTGTTGGTGCCTTTTAGGGGTAAAACTTTTAATAAAAATATCAAGGAGCATATTTTTAACTATTGATGATGGAATAAAAAGTGTTAAACGTAAGACGGCCAAAGTATATTGTTGCCCGTTGCTTTCCGAGGGTGTGTTTTTGACATGTATTGTCTGGTCGGGTGATAAAACCTGTCCCAGCTAGCAATTACTTATCCTTTTTAAAACTCTGTACAATGTAGAATGTATGACCTACAAGGGTTCGACAGGACCCTGCTGGGAAACATGCCGGTACGGAAAATAAATAATGTTTTCTTCTTTAAGTAGTACAATCACTTGAAATTATTAAAAATACATTTTAAGTAGACCATTAATTTATTTTTATTTTTATAAAAAAATACGTTTAGTCTAAGTTATTTAAGTCTTACTCTAATTACCAAAAACAGTTACCCCAAAATGATCAATCTACAAAATAGCATGTATTGAATTGGTAGTAGTGGCGAGGTGGCGTTTCTGGCCCAATCAAACTTTGACAGCCAGTCAATTTTTTGACAGCTACTTCCGGTCACGTGACCGGAAGTGACGTCATCAGCTGTGACGTAGCTGTGACGTGTTGGTGGTGGGTATTTATAGTTTAAATGCCCTGCTGTGCTGGGTATTTAAATTTTAAATGGCCGGAAGTGTGTCAAGGTCGTTTGGGGATGTTTTTAAAAAAGATCTTGCATTTTCGGAAAATCCGAAAATACAAGATAATTTTTGCTTCTTTTTACAAACTGTTTCTTAATTGTTGTTTTGTTGATTTTCACGTCTGTTAAAATACCATGTAAAAATGGAATTGACAAATTAACAAGAAAATATCCTGCTACAAAGTATCCAAATAAAGATTCAATTACATAAACATAAACTTTAAAATATAGCGAATGTTCTTCCTTTTTATCTGTTAGCATTTCCTGAACAAGGTAACCAAAATTGTAACCACATAAAAATGAAAGTAGGCAAATAATAAATTTCGACGGGTTCACAAAAACCAAGTTGTAAAGTAGCGAATTTCTTTCTTCTTCCATTGTTGAATTTTTAGTCGAAACCAATTAATGATAACATTATTGCTTGCGCATCAGAACTAACAGTTGATGAAATTTCATTTACTTGTAGACTTGTAGTAGTTTCATTTGTAGTAGGTAATTGTTCGGAAGTTGGTGTGGATGTAGAAGAAACAGTATTATCTTGAAGCTCAGAGTCCATGTGTGCTCGGGTAAAGAGCTGAAGCTTTAATGACGTGTGGTAGCCGTGTCCTACTGTGAATCAGGAGTTGTTGGTGGTGGGGGGTCGTTTGGTTCATGCACTGAAATGTAGATGGAATCATAACTTTCTGGAGGATGTACTAAAATTTGTTGTATAGGATCTGCATCAATAGGAAAACTTTGCGTTTCAATGCAAAGTCCATCTTTAATAAAAGAAACATATAAAACAGAACTCATGTTTATTTAGATGTTTACTCTGCGAGTTCTACCAGCAAACTGATGTGTCAGTAGTGGCGCTGCAACCTCCCTTGACATGTGCAGCCTGGAACATCTGCTGCACACCTGCCCTCCCCCACCACCATGAGAGACTCCTCACAATTTTTGGATTTGTAGTGTTAGTTCTAACGTAGGTGTTGTAGGGTGAATATCTCAGTACTAAACAATTGTTTTTAACATTTGGCTTAAAATACTTATTTAACTTTGTAGGAGTTACAATATTTTTAAAGATGCTACTTTATTATCTTTTCTTAATACTTAGTTAAAATATTTAGTTGAAGAAATGCAAAACTAAACTACACTTGCGATTAAATATAAACTCTGTTTCTTAACATTTATTTTAAAATTGAAATGTTAGGGCGATGCTACATATGTTGCACACCTGCCTTCCCCCACTACCATAAGAGACCCCTCGTAATGTTTTCGATATTTAGTTTTAGTTGTAATGTAGATGTTGTAGGGTAAACATCTCAGTAGTAAACATTTGTTCTTAACATTTAGCTTAAAAATATTGTTTTGAAATACTTATTTAACTTTGTACAAGTTACGATATTTTTAAAGATGTTTCATATTTTAATTAATATGTTTCCAACCTTATCATGCGAGTTTTAAAAAACAAACGAAAAAGGCGAAATAAAAATAAAACCAAGGAATAAAACCAACGAAACTTGCGTTGAATGAAACGCAAAAACTGGCAACTTTTACTTGACATCATCACTGGGCCGGGTTTATTGTTCTGGTGACCTCGCATGCTTTCGCTTGCTGCCGACCTTGTTGCGTTCCAAGCTGTTGACCTTGGAACATCTGCTGTACACCTGGCCCCCCCTTCCCCCGACAGCAACGCTTTGGGACTTAGAGGTACGTGGACCCCTTGTTAGTCACCAAGGGTTGAGGCCCTAAATTTGAAAGTTTTATGGCGGTCCTTATAAGGACCTTTTTTGCCACCAGGGTGGACTTTTGGAGGAGGAAAAGGAAAAAGGGTTTTTATTTTGACAATTTTATTTTGATTTTGTTACCTTGTTTTGTAAGTTCAAGATATTTTGGGTTTATATAAATTGAAAGATGTTTAGGTAGGGTAACAATATAAATTTTGGTTTTTTCTTTATTGTATAGGTAAAAAATATTTGATTTTCGTTTGATGATGTGATATTTGGTGTTTAGTCTTAGTCTTTTTAGTAATAGTTTCTGCTGGGGTAATTGTGGTAAAACAGGTGAAAGAGGTGGTTCGGTGTTGAGTTTGATGCCAGTGAGAATGTTTTTCCCAACTGGCTGAAAAGGATTTAGAGCAATTGTAGATGTGACATCGTACCAATCACGATTGTTATTAGATTGAAGAACTCGATACCCCAGCAGTTGTAAACGTGAGAAACAATTGTATCAGATTTTGAAATACTGGGAGCGGTTCATGTTGAAGTAGGAGTTGTTAGGTTGGTGGCAAAGCGGAGAATGAACTGTTGAGTGTAGGATGTGACCATCTGCTGTGCCAGCTGACGCAACAAGGTCGACCAACCGGCTACTACAAGGTTAGCGGCGGGCCGGCGTCAGTGGTCGGGTCAACAGCCTCCGCTTCACCAGAAATAGAAAGGTGGCTCAGTGATAATGTAAAATAAAATTTGTCAGTTTTGCATAGTAAAATTTATACCGTTAGTTTGATTATAAAATGTTGCCGGATTTTTTTGTTAGGTTTATTATTATTATTATTATTATTATTTTTTAGTTTTTGGGTAAAGACATTTATTGGTCGGTGGTTCGTTAGTTTTAAAGCCTCTAGAGGAACGTCAACCTCACCACCATGCTAGAGGTCACTCTTTTTAGGGTAAAGAGGTTCCCACAGGCCTAGACCAAATAAACCTGTGGTATGGAGAAACCCGTACTTATTAGTTAAAAAAGATTTATGTTTAATTTGCCACCGTCCTTTGTAATTTTTAAATGTTTAGGCTTTGGAGGAACACGCATTTTTTTAGGCAGGTTGATGATAAAAATTGTATTCTTTTCTTCGTTCAGGATGTAAATTGTGTTTTTTTGTTTTTTTCAATTTTGTATGCGATGTTTGTTTTGAGCCGGTTGATTTTCAATTTTTTGGATGGTAGTCTTTTATGTGGTGCGGGTTGAAATGGATAGGGGATTTTGACGATCAGTGAAGGACGCGGAGTTTCTTGATTGGATGATTGAGCGGGCGGAGACAGTTGAGCAGGTGGAGTCTGAGCAGGCTGAGACAGTTGAGCAGGTGGAGTCTGAGACAGTTGAGCAGGTGGAGTCTGAGCGGGTTGAGTCGGTTTAGTTGGTTGAGCGGGTTGAGTCGGTTGAGTTGGTTGAGCTGGTTGAGTCTTATGAATCAAAAAATAATCTGATAGGAAATCTTCGCTTTCAATTAATGTTTTTTCTTCAAGTTGATATTTTATGGTTTTTTCAATTTCTTGTTCAAGCAAACCTCGTAGGATAGAAGCATCATGGCCGGATGATGAGGATGAGAAGTTCATAATGGAAAATATAAAAGAAAAATGTAAAAAAATGAGAATGTAAAATTTAACAGCGATGGTGGCAAGTGGCAAGTGGCAGAATGACAAGAGGTGGTCAAGTGGGGTTATTATAGGCAGCAGACACGGCAACCTTGTAGTCAAGGTAGTGTAAGCGGAAGCTACCGGCTCGGCGTCCAAGGTGAACTAGGTGGCAAAGTCACGGCAACGCCCCCCTTCAGTCATCGACCGCGGCGCGGTTAAGGTGAAGGTCCGTCTCCGTCCCAGCAGGCGAACATGTCAAGTCAAGGCCACCCGCTTCAGCTCGATGATATAGGCGAGCGCGCAACGTTTCGCTTTAGCATTACGGTGAAGGTGTAACTCGTGCTCTTATGAGCAGGGTTATGCTGTAACGTAATGTTCGCCATGGTGTGAGGGATGGCTTATGTCTAGCTCACATCGCGTTCGGTTATTGTAGAAGAGGCGCCCTTCTATAATGATCGGCCGCAATGGCAATCCAACTACCTTTCCATTTCCTGCGTGGTTTAGCTATCAGGGGTAATATTATGGTGAGGTGTGTGGGATGGCTTATGTCTAGCACACACCATAACTGTAATATTACGTAGGGGGTAGTATTATGGTGAGGTGTGTGGGATGGCTTATGTCTAGCACACATCGTAACTGTAATATTACATAGTATAAGTTAGGGTTAGTATTATGGTGAGGTGTGTGGGATGGCTTATGTCTAGCACACATCGTAACTGTAATATTACATAGTATAAGATAGAATAGGGGGAACGTTAGGTAGGGGTTAAGATATGATAGGGCGGTGAGGTGTGTGAGTTCGCTTGCGTGATCATCACACCGTAACCGCATGCATGATAGCATTTAAGGGGTAGCATAAGTTATAATAAAGTAGTATAGAAGTAAAGTAGTAGAATAAGGTAGGGACCCCACGCTTCCCCACCCCCTTTTTTATAATTTTTAAATGACCTTGACCTAGTTTTGGTTGTTCTACTTTCGGACTTAGAATTATTTTAAATGACCTATTTTTTAGACTTAGATATTTTAATTTTAAAAGACTTACTTGTTTGACTTATATATTGATTTTTAAAATCTACTTTTGAGACTTAAATATTTTGTTAAAGTTTTAAATAACCTAAGATTTTAGTTTTGTGTTGTATCTTTTATAAAATAATTATTATTTTTAACACTTGGGTTTTTGTAAATGTTTTAATTTCTGTTGATGGTGAGTTTAGTTTTCGCGTTGGTTATTAATATTTAGGTGTTTGTTAAAGCCTCAACCCTTGGTCACTATCTAACCTAACCTAACCGACCCCCCAACCCCTTCCAAAGGGGTTGGGTGGTCGGTTTTTTTTAAACCCCCTGCGCCCCCGCGCCCCCGCGCCCCCGGCAACCCCCCCCGGCGCCCCCGGCAAAACCCCCCCGGCAAAACCCCCCCCTTCCCCCCCGTGCCCCCGGCAAACCCCCCCCCGCGCCCCCGGCAAACCCCCCCCCCCCCCCGGCAAATGTTCCCGGGGGGGCCCCCACTTGATTTCGTCGCCGTTCAACTTTAGAACTGCGTCGCCGTACACGATGGCAGTGGATATAACAAAAATGCTCCAAATCTATCGTGCGGGTAGTCAAATTAAGCGGAATTAAAAGACAAACAAAAAAGGTCCAGCAACATTTTTTGATAAAACCAACGGTATAAAAGTTATGACGGAAAAACTCAAAAATCGAGGCTATAGCCTTGGGCTCACAGTATATATAAGGTGTGCTGTAGTCTTGTGGTTACATTTGCCATGGAATCCCTCATGATCTTTGGTGCTGTGCACAACTTTGTCGAAGCCAAAAAAGTACTATGGTACATAAGAACGTATCATAGCAATCTGAAGTGTATTAGTGGAGTACTTGAAGCTGTTAAAGCAGACGGTACGAAAATCTGTTGCACTTCGGATTCTATGGATTACGAAGGACTCGAAACATGGGTCCTTTATTATGTACAATTTTGTACAAAAATTCACATCAAAGTTGACACGAACTAAAGGGGTTTTCTAGGAGGAAAGAAAAGAATAGATACCAACAATGCATGTTGGTAGCTATTCTTTTCATTCTTCCGCTAAGATTTAAATGACCTTGACCTACTTATGGACTTAGAAAATTTTCACTAAGTTACAATTGACCTTCAAAATAAGTAGGTCAAGGTCATTTAACTTTAAGCGGAAAAAAGAGAGGAACAGTGTTATTAATTAACACTGTTCCTCTCTTTTTTCCTAAAAGGCAGGGGGAGAAGTTCCGTCAATGTCTACTTTTATGTGGCAGAATCATATCCATCATCATCTGATTCATTTTGAAAGTTGATGTAATCTACATCAACCCAAAGATAATGGAATCCTTGTTCAAAAGCCATAGTATCAATGTATGTTTCAAGTGTTGAAAACCAATTCGGATCTACCAAAGGGTTGATGGTAACTAATAAACGTTGATATGTTAAATTTACCATTCTTTCCCCAGTAACATTAATCGTAAGAAAATTAATATTCTGGAGGACATGGATTAAATTTAACATAAATTGAATATGTTGTTGAGGAGTGCAAAAAACATTGTAAAACATACGGAAACTTTCCATGATGATCGGTGAGGGAAGTGATGCCTCTTCATATAATCCACGGTTTATATATACATTTTCCCCACCATAAAGTTTTAAAAGTGGGTCAAAGTCATCTGAAGATACCCTATGAACGGGGAACAGAGCAGTAAATGGTTAGACCACAAACTGCTCTGTTCCCCGTCCCTATTTAATTTCTCATAATTATATGTGTTTATAAACACATACAATTAATTTCGTATTTCGCCAGGGGGAAGAAACCGCAGAGATGACATTTTTCTTGAGGTGCCGGCATTTGTAGTTTATACCCAATTACTCCGCTTCTATAAGCAATAGTTCGATAAAGCTCTTCCCCCGGGCCGGCAAGAGGAAGCGCCTGAAAAAAACATTATTAATTTAAAGAAATTTAAAAAAATAATATATTGTTAACAAAAAAACAATGCAGTTAATGAAAAAACGTACCATGTGACATATGGCGCATATTCTGCCAACATTTGGCCCTTCAAACCAAATTTTGGTTTTGTAGACGCATCGTCTTTCATGCTCATAAATGAGCTCTCCTTGCAAAATTGGCGGCAGCGGCTCTGACACCCTTCTGATATGCCGGAGCATAGGGTTATCGGTGCAGATCCGCTGCAGACACAACTCGTACAAGGAGCTCATAGTTATGGTCTGTCTATGCAAACCTCAAAGCTTTAAATACGTACCAATCACCTTGATGGCGAAGGTGATTCCCCCCCCCCCCGGGTTTCCAGTATATATTGAGCGGATAGAAGCTTTATAGAATTAATAGTTTGCCACATTTTGAATAAACAAAACGTTATGGAATCTTTCCAAAAATACCTGATTGATCAAAAATTAAGTAGAAACCGAAGGGAACAAAGAAGACAACACAGATTAAAAAAAGCTTTTGAAAATTAAAATTAGTTGTACCGGAAAGTCAAAAACAAAAACAAATTAACAGACAATCTATAATTCAAAATGCAATAGATTACATTAAAAAATTGGAAGAAGACTCGAAATCACCAACACTTAACTTAGAACAACAAGAAGTTGAACAATCCGAACAGACATTTTTACAGGAAATAGAAGAATTCCAACAATTCGAACAGAAATTTGTACAGGAAATAGAAGAATATCTTCAAACTTCGCAAAATTTAAACCAAGACATTTATGAAATTTTGTATCAACCTTTTGAAACTGTTTCCTTGCCAGTGTTAGAAAGCTTGGATGAATATTTTTTTGAGCTCGAAAAGTAGAGGGGGTAAATGGGTGGGGGGCTGTTATAAGGGCAGGGTAAACAGAGTAATCTTTACTTTTTTAGGATCCAGCGCTATGGCAAGCACTTCGTCTTCGTCCAGGTCTTCTTCCTCGTCATCAACAACATCATCATCATCTGTTGTTTCTATTGTGAAACAAAAATCTCCTTCTCCAAAAAAATCTTCATCGAAAAAATCTCCTTCTCAAAAAAAATCTTCACCGAAAAAATCTCCTAACAAATTTCTAAAAAACTTCAAAAACTTCAAAAATTAAGAAAATTCTGTTTTAAGAAAGAACAATGTGCTCATATTTTAAAAAAAGGAGCGAACAAAGGTGAAAGGTGTGTGAAATTGTGTAGTGTAAATGAAAAATTGTGTAGAATGCATAAAAAATGTGAACCTTCCGAAAAAGTCAAAATTCAACCTTCTAAAAAAGTCAAAATTGAACCTTCCAAAAGCGAATTGCCACAAACAATTGAAAACTATAAAAGAAATAAAATCAACAGATTGAAATTAAACCACAAATATGTTTTTGTAAAAAAGATCAGTAACAGGGATGTTGTTGTTAGATGTTGTGATGAACTCTACTTGCTCAAATTACCAGTAAATCTTCAAATTCCAAATATCAGTAATGTTCATTATTATTTAGTAAGAAAATCTCCATCTGATAAAGTTAAATGGTCAAATTAAACACAAAAAAAGACAAAAACAATGGAGCGGGGGAATAGACCACTTTGTAATTCCAAGAGAATTACTTAGCGGTCTATTCCCCCGCTCATAGGGTATTTGAATGACCTTGACCTATTTTCAAAATTTACAATGGAGGGGTAATTTCTTATAAAAGCGGGATAACAGAATGACTTTTTACTATTTAGGATCTAGCAACATGACAGGTTCTTCTTCATTATCCAGTTTTAGAAAAGAACAATGTTTATATATTTTTAAAAAAGGACCGAAAAAAGGTAAAAAATGTGTAACGATGTGTTGTGTGAATCAAACATTATGCAGTGTGCACAAAAAATATCTTCATTTGTTAAAATTGTGAGGTTAATGTAAAAATAACAACAACAAAAAAACAAAAAAAGGAGCGGGGGAATAGACCACTTTGTAGTTCCAAAAGAATTACTTAGTGGTCTATTCCCCCGTTCATAGGGTATTTTTTGGTGACCTTGACCTACTTTTGACACTTAGAAATTTTCGCTAACTTTTATTGACCTTGAAAATA
This sequence comes from Flexamia atlantica, assembly GCA_035578135.1. Taxonomy (NCBI): domain Eukaryota; kingdom Metazoa; phylum Arthropoda; class Insecta; order Hemiptera; family Cicadellidae; genus Flexamia; species Flexamia atlantica. The sequence goes on along the minus strand of JAQJVK010000049.1, from coordinate 2,554,617 downwards.
AAGTAGGTCAAGGTCATCCAGAACTTTTTAAAAAATAAGGGGTGTACGGTTTTACAGAACCGTACACCCCCGAAAACCTAACAGAAGAAAAGCTATTTTACATAAAAATGACCTTGGGACTTAGAAATTTTCGCTTACTCTTTTGTTGACCTTGAAAATAACTAGGTCAAGGTCATTTGATAATTAAAAGAAAATGGGGGTGTACGGTTTGACAGAACCGTACACCCCGGAAGCCTAAAAGAAGATAAGCTAATTTACAATACAACCTGCCTAGAGTTAAAAAAAATAGTTAGTCAGCGCAGCGTTGCACATAATGATTACAGTGTGAGCTAGACATAAGCCATCCCTCACACTTCACCATAAGCGCACAACGCTGAGCTAAAAAGTAAAAAATATCTAGTCAGCCCAACGCTGCACAGAATGAATACGGTGTAAGCTAGACATAAGCCATCCCTTACACCTCACCATAACCGCACAACGCTAAGCTAAAAAAAATGTTATACAAATATGTTTTTTATTTCCTAACACTAAAGGAGCCAGCGACTCACCATAAGGCGCAAATCAACTGGGGTCCAGCGAAACTCCGGAGGTAGGCGAACTACCCATCCAGCACGTATAGAGGTTGTAAGTGACCCGCTTTGGTGGGCGTAATCACTACAAAAGCGGTAGCCGGTTTTACCATAAATTAATTGGTTTTACCGTGCAAAAGATGAAAGGAAAAAAGGAAGGGAAATTGGAATTGAAAGGTGTCCCTAACTAAAAAGGAGTACAAGACAAGAGAGGGAATGCCCTCAACAAGCTTGTTGGAAAAAGGAAATTGGAATAGAAAGGTATTAAAAACATATCATATAACATTCTTAAAAACAAAAATATTACTTTAAATTTAAACATTCCAGGCAGAAATATATTGTAAGTAAAAGAAAGATTTTAAATTAATACTAACTACCAAACCAGCAAATTAAAAACAAACTACAAACCCTAGGGTATCTACAAGCACAAACAACTACCATGCCTTAAAATTAATCAGTCCTACGTCAAGATGTTATTATACAAATAACACCAAGATATTTTCACCAAACAGCAAAAATGATAAAATGTTCAGGGCACCTTCTGAACATGTTACCACCTCACTGTCTAGCGAGCAACTGATGCCGAACCACACGCGCAGATCCCGGACCCCAACTCGGCTTGAGGTCATCCCCCCTCCTCGCTTACCCCCTCCCAAACCACAGGACCCTTGCTGCGGGTTTGGTTTCCTTCATTCTTTTGCCATTGTTCCAACAGGCAACAACATTTCTTTCTTTACTTTACATTGGATTTGTAAAAATTTTAAGTGTTAAAACTTCTCAATATTTAATATTTTAGGACTCTGAAAAATTTTCAAACCTATCATTCTTTTGCAACTGTTTAAACAGGCAACAACACTTCTTTCTTTATTTTACTTTACATTGGACTTGTAAAACTTCCTAATAATTAATACTTTCGGACTTAGAAAAATTTTCAAACATTTGCTTCAACATTTACTTTACAATATCAAGTTTCTTTTATAATGCCTCCAACAGACAACAATTTTCCTTTTGGATGTACAATTTGTGAAAAAATATATAAAATGGTTGAACCAGAATATTTAACGGATGACGAAAGTATTTTTGAAAATAGTTTGATTCCAGTAGAAGATACATCTGATGCTACATCCGATGTTACATCTGATGCTACGTCTGATGCTACAACTGATGAAGAAAATATTTTGGAAGTACCAGTAGCAATAGGCGAAGAAACACCGTTAACACATGTTGTAACAATTGACTATGATCCAGTACAATATATACATGCTCTTGTTCGGCGACGTTTGTTTCCGGCATCGGACACGGAGGAAGATGAAAGCGATAACGATTTGGAAATAACATATTTAAACAACAGCAATGATGATCATACTTACGACGCATAATATGTATTATTTTGAACTTAAATTATTTGACCTTGTCACTTAGATTTTTTTTAAAACTTCCATTATTTGACCTTGACACTTAGATTTGTTTTAATACCTGCATTATTTGACACTTAGATTTTTTTAAACTTGCATTATTTGACCTTGACACTTAGGAGTTTTGAAATATAAGAAATTTAACTGTTATTAACACTTTTTGTGTTCAATACAGAAAAAGTGGTGGGGGTAGTGCTATAAATAGGGGTAGTTTAAGAGTGGTTTTTATTATTACTGCAACTTTTGTGGAGAGCACACCTACGTCATGTATTACTGCATCAGTTGTGAAGAATCTTTTGAAAATGAAAACTTACTACAAATACACAAAGAAGTGTACCATAACAACGAAACAAGAAACAATGCAGAAGAAGAAGATTTGGAAGAATTAGATCAAATGCTGGCTACCCATCAACAACAACTAAATTCAAGACCAAGTGTTATTCAATACGCACCCGGACCATCTTTGGATGTGGAATTATACGCCCGAGCTTTAACAGGCAGTGTAGTAACTCATTTTAAGATTGACAATGCTCAATTGCAACTAGCACAATTTATATTGAAAGCAAAAACATTAGTAACAGAAACATTGAAGAATGAACAAAGAAGATTAAATTTTATAAAGTTTGGAATATTATTAGATACTGTATTTACAAATGTTCAGAATGAAACATCACCAAGAGGATTTTTAACTAAAAACAAAACCATCATGTTTGCATCGGATATAAGCTCAATTGTGGATGATTGTTTTGAAGAACTTTTAACAAAATTACAAGAACATTAAGGAAGAGGTTCTGGATGGAGTTTGTTAAGTATAACAAGCTTAGATGTGAGAGTTCATAAACATGGATATGGAATGAGAGGTAGTAGTTATATTGGTTTGCCAAGGAAGATTCGAGTAACCAAATCTTGTGTTAATGTACAAAATGAAAATGCTGAATGTTTCAAGTATGCAATGCTTGCAAAATATGTAGAAGATCATGTGGAACGACCGAGTAGAGCATACGATGAGGTTTGCTATATGTATAACTTTCAAGGCATGACTTATCCTGTTTCAATTCAAGACATATCAAAATTTGAAAAGAAAAATCCTTTTGCATCTGTAAACATCTTTGGCTTAGATTCATCCAACAATGTCTATCCCTTACGTATAACACCCACCGAACGCAGAGATCATACTGATTTATTATTTATAACTAAAGGTGATATCTCACATTATGTATACATTAAAGATTTTGAAGCTCTAGTTTGCAAACAGTTATCAAAACGTGAACAACAAAAAACAACTTGTAAAAGATGTTTCTGTTTTTTAAACAAACCTTTAAGAAGAGGAGGTTCAGAATGGTTAACAGAACATAAAAGATTATGCAATGGAAACTATGAAGTAAGAATTAAATTACCACACCCTAGCAGATCACAAGTAAAATTTGATAAAGTTATCCAACAATACAGAATTCCCGTTGTAGTGTATGCAGATTTTGAATCTTCATTGCTTCCACTTGAACAAGAAGAAGGAGAGGAAATTACAAGCAGAACAAAGTATCAACTTCACAAACCAAACAGCTACTGTTTAATAGTAAAATCCACTCTGCCTGAAGAACATCTTCAAGAATATGGTTTGACATCTACACCAAAGATCTATCGTGGAGAAGAAGCAGCTCGATACTTTGTTGATGATTTATACGACATCGCTGGGAAAGTGGAAGCAATGTATAGCAATGTGGTTCCTATGTCACCTATGACACCGGAAGAACTTTATCTTTATGATTCGACAACAACATGCTATTTGTGTAACAATCAATTTACAGAAACTAAAGTTAAAGTTCGCGACCATGACCATCTGACAGGAGCCTACAGAGGTGCAGCTTGCAACGGATGTAACATCAACTACAAACTTCCATCTTTTATTCCCGTGGTTTTTCACAATCTTAGCGGATACGATGGACATTTTATCATTCCCGAATTAGCAAGAGACAACGGTGAAATAGACGTTATAGCACAAACTATGGAAAAATTTATAAGCTTTTCAAAAAAGGTGGGCAAAATTAAACTTAGATTTGTTGATTCTTTTCGATTTATGCCTTCCAGTCTTATGAAACTTTCTGAAAATTTAAGAAGACAAAATTTAATAGAAACAAGCAAAATTGTACCTGCAGAAAAAATGGATTTGGTTCTTCGGAAAGGAGTTTTCCCGTATGATTACATCGATGGACTACATAAATTTCAAGAAACGTCACTTCCTCCACCAGAAGCTTTCAAAAGTAAACTTACCGATTTGGATATTTCACCTGAAGACTATCAACACGCATGCAGAGTTTGGGACGAATTGGAAATGAACACTCTGGGAGATTATTCTGACTTTTATGTAAAACTTGATGTGACCCTTCTCTGCGATGTGATGGAAGAATTTAGAAACACCTGCTTTGAAGCTTACGGATTAGACCCTCTTCATTCTTATACTTCTCCAGGACTAGCTTGGCAAGCTATGCTAAAAGAAACAAAGTGCAACCTTCAATTATTAACAGATATTGACATGGTGTTGATGATCGAATCGGGCGTTAGAGGTGGATTGACCCAAAGTGTTACTAGACATGTTAAAGCTAACAACAAATATCTTCCAAACTACGATAAAGAAAAACCATCAGTGTTCTTAGGATATTTCGATGCCAACAATTTATACGGATGGGCCATGTCTAATCCACTTCCTTTTGGAAACTTTGAATGGGTTAATCCAGACTCTATTGGTGATATTTCGCAAATTTCAAAAGACGGAGACACCGGATAAATATTGGACTGTGACTTTGAATATCCAGAACACTTGCATGATCTTCATTACGATCTTCCGCTCCTTGCAAAAACAGAAGTTTCACCAGTTGGCAAACATCCAAAATTAATGATGACTCTTGAAAATAAACAAAGATACGTAGCTCACTTTTGGGTTGTTCAACAAGCACTCCAATCGGGTTTACGTATAACCAAAATTCATAGAGTTTTAAAATTTTCCCAATCTTGCTGGTTAAAACCGTACATTGATTCAAACACCAGAAGAAGAGCAGCTGCAACATAAACATTTCAAAAGGACTTTTTTAAATTAATGAATAATGCGATATTTGGAAAAACATTGGAAAACAAAAGAAAACACAAAAATGTTAAATTAATTACAGATCCTATAAAACTAGAAAAACTTGTACAAAAACCAAACTTTGGAACATCCGTTATCATCAATGAAAACCTTGTGGCAGTATCTATGAAGAAGACAAGCGTGAAAATGGATCGTCCGTTGTACGTTGGAATGTCAATCTTGGATATTTCCAAAACCCACATGTATAATTTCCACTACAACAAAATGGTCGCATTCTACGGTAGAGATAACATCGGAATCGCCTACATGGACACGGACGCTTTCATCTACTGGATTCTTACTGAAGATATGTATTTGGATCTTCGAACATTTGTTCACAAAAATGAATTTGATTTTAGTGACTATCCAAAAGATCATTTAAATTATGACAATGATCGGAACAAAAAGAAACTTGGAAAATTTAAAGACGAAGCAAATGGAAATTTACTGAAAGAACATATTGCACTAATGTCAAAATTGTATTCACTACAATTGCATAAAGAAGAAAACAATATTATTAAAAAAGCTAAGGGTGTAAAAAGTTTGTATCTTAAGAAGAATGTAAATTTTGAACACTACAAGCAATGCTTATTTGAAGGAACGACTATAACTGCAAAATTCAACACCATCAGAAGTTTCAACCATCAACTGTACAGCGTAACAGAAGTGAAAAAGCACTCTGCTCCAATGATGACAAACGACACATTCTTCCAGACAAAATTCACACTCTACCATTCAGCCACTACTCTCTCAATCCTATCAATAAGTAAAAAGAAAAAGAAAAAAAAGAAAAAAGAAAAAAAGAAAAAAAGAAAAAAAGAAAAAAGAAAAAAAGGGGAAATCACAGCATGCTCGCTGTGATTTCCCCTTTTTTTAAAATATGTTGAAATGACCTTGAACTATAAGAGCGGATGCAGAAAAAGAAACACTCAATACTAACTTGACTTTGTTAGTAAAATCATCATGACAGAGTTAAAGGAAAAGATTGTTAATGAACTTCATAAACCTGCAAGAATAAAGTTTCCACGAAGAAATACTGTTGTAAAAGGAATAAATGATTTATATCAAGCAGATTTAATTGAAATGCAACCGCATAGTAAAATAAATAAAGGATTTAAATACATACTTACGATTATTAATTGTTATACTAAAGTTGCAGATGCTTTGCCATTAAAAGACAAAACTGGTAACAGCATAACAAAAGCTATGGAAGTAGCTATAAAAAGAGATAAAAATAAAATTAAACATTTACAAACTGATGATGGGAAAGAATTTTTTAATAAACCTTTTGCCTTGTTAATGAAAAAATATAACATAAATCATTATTCCACAAATTCTGAGAAAAAGGCAGCTATAATTGAAAGATTTAATAGGACCTTAAAAGGTGCAATGTATAAAATGTTTTCGAAAAGAGGTTCTTACGTATGGGTTGATATCTTACCAAAATTAATAAGCGATTACAACAACAAGTTTCATAGAACTATCGGTATGGCACCTAACAAAGTGAATAAGAAAAACGCTAAACTAGTTTTACAACGAATTAAAAAGAATACACAGCCAAAAGCGGAACAAAGAAAACCAAGAAAATTTAATGTAAATGATAAAGTTCGAATTAGTAAATACAAAGGAGTGTTTACTAAAAAATACCTGCCCAATTGGACAAACGAAGTTTTTACAGTGTATAAAGTACAACCTACTGTACCGTAAACTTATATTTTAAAAGATAACAAAGGAAATTTGTTACAAGGCGGTTTTTACGGACATGAATTGTGAAAGTCAACAGTAGGCGATGTTTATCTTGTTGAAAAGGTGTTGCAAAGGAAAAAAGACCAAGTTAAAGTACGTTGGTTAGGGTTTGATAACACTGAAGATTCGTGGATACCTATAAAAGATTTGATTTAGTTTTAAATCAACTTATTTACTCTTCTGCCTTTGAATAAGATGGAGATTGTTCACCATAAAGATAAATTTAATATTAATAACATTGATGATTTAACCGTAGATAACGTTAAAATAAACAATGGTAAACACGGCAGTTTATTTCCAAACACTGTACGATGTATAGTAAGCGGTCCTTCAAACTGTGGCAAAACTTACGTTGTGTTTAACTTAATTACAAACACAAAAGGATTGCGATTTAATAATCTATATATTTTTCCAAAGTCCTTACATCAACCAAAGTATCAATTGTTGGAAAAGATCCTGACTGATGTGCCTGATGTTAACTATTACAAATTTAATGCTAGTGACAGTGTTATGCAACCAGACCAGGCTAAGCCGTATTCTGTATTTGTATTTGATGATGTATCTAGTGAAAATCATGATACTATTAGAAACTATTTTACCATGGGAAGACATAATAATATTGATAGCATATATATCGGACAAACATATAGCAAAATTCCAAAACAACTAATTAGAGACAATGCAAATATTTTAGTTTTATTCAAACAAGACGATACAAACCTAAAACATATATACAACGATCATGTAAATGCTGATATGTCATTTGATAAATTCAAAGAGCTTTGTGGAAAAGCTTGGGCGGAAAAATATGGATTTTTGGTAATTATGAAAGATAAAGCTATAACAGATGGTCGTTACCGCATAGGTTTTGTAAAATTTGTTTTAATACATTAATTAACAACATTATCGTACAAGTCTCCATGGTGTAAACATGGTTAATCAGGAAAAGCTATTAAAAGAAATAAAATCACTTAGTGATTCTATTAGACATAAAAACAGAGCGTTAAGATTAGGAATAAGTGAAAGAGAGAAATTTCTGGAATCAACATTTAAACCTATTACTGAGCCATTAAAACAATTAGGACAAAATGTTAAACATTCAACATTTAATTTTTCCGGAGATGCTATTTTACCCATTTCACAATTTGAACAAAAAGAAGAATATGAAGGTGATACAAGTTTTACGCAACAAGGAGAAACAACTGAAAAAGAAAGCGAACTAGGTGAAGAAACGGATGTTTTAACAGAAAAAGAAGGTCTTTCTACAAGCGAAGAACAACAAGAAGAAGAAGAGCCTATTAATCCATCCAACTTGAGCAAATTGGGCTCGGATATTGCGTATAAAGGGCCGCTTGCAAGACAATTTGTATTAAAAATGTTACATTCTGCACAACCAACTCGAAAATATCATACTTTTGGTGCTAGAATAGAAGAAAATGGGCTAATGATTGGAGATAGCAAACTTGATGTAGACGAACATGACAATATTATTATAAATAATAAACAATACAAGGGTACAAAAGGATTGTTTGAACTTACTTTCAAGCCGAAGCCTAATAAATATACTAAAAAGGATTTGAACATTTTTAAACAAATATTGGAGGATACAAATGCGCATAAGAAAAATTATTCTAAAAATTTCAATGTTCATAGAAATGCATCAGAAAAATATAAAACTATTATTGCTAAACTTTTCCCACCAAAAAGAAGGGAACCCATAAAAAGGAAATCATTATCTTCTGCTGAAATAAATATTTTACATAAAAGGAGAAAAACAAATCAATCAAGTTTATCAGGAAAAGGATTATTGAAAAACTTGTATGATACTAATATAATATACTACAACGATATAAACAAATTGGTTGACAGAATGAAGTTGATATATGAAGCTAAACAAGCCGGACATAGTGGTTTAGAAAATGAATGGGTAGCTTTGGTCGGCGAACTGCGAAATCGAGGAGTAATTGCATAAAAAATATGAGTATATATAATACAAGTATAATTGATTAAATATTCAGTATAACCATGAGTGTGGATAAGTTTCGACGGTATTCCGAAACTGGAAGCAAATCAGGATCTTATGGAAAAAGAGGTGGTTTACCACTAACATCCGATGGAGATTATGATATAAATAACAAATGTTTAAAGTTTGTAAATGATCCAAAAGATGATAATGATGCGGTAAATTTTAAAACTTTAAGAAGTGAAACATTACCTAGTTTAAAGCTTCAAAATGAAGTGTATAACGCTAATTTTTATAGAATTGTAAATCCTCCAAAACCAATAGATAAGAATGATTCGGTAAATAAAGAATATTTAATGTGGTACATAAACCAAACCTTACGATATGATCCTAGGAGTAATAATAAAGTATATGATGCAAAAGATCTTAGAATAGCCAATATAGCAGATCCTATTAATGATCAAGATTCAGTTACAAAAAAGTATTTACATTCAGTCATCCCAGAAAAAACAGATAAATTTTCCTTTTACAACTTTGTAATACATGATATTGGAGACCCTAAAGATATGAAAGATGCTGTAAACCTTCAATATCTTACAGATCATTGTATTACGCATGATATTAATACAATTTATTGTAAAAATAAAGAGTTAACTAACGTTAAGGAAGGAACTGCAAAATCAGATGCAGCTACAATAAGTCAAATAATAAAATTAAAAAATAACAAATGGAATGCGGATGCAAAAATAATTACTAATGTTAAAAAAGGGTTGGATGAAACTGATGTAGCAATAATTGGACAAGTTCCTGTAATAAAACAATATGAAGACGGTAAACAATAATTTGATTGCAAAGGGAAACCACTAGTCAATGTTGCAGAAGGAGTAAGAGACAGTGTTGTAGTTACAGTAGCACAAATGCGTGAGAAGGGAAACATATACTTTAATCTTTTTCTAAGAAAAGTTTTAAATAAGCAGTCTTTTTTTGTGAAGACTTGCGATTGACTAGCTTAAAAGACCCTATTAATATTACTGATGCTGTTAATGTAAATTACATTGTAAGACTCTTAAGTGTAGTATTATATGATATTTATAACACAATAAACCCCATAAAATCTGATCAAAAATTAAAATTGGGTTAAAAAGAATGTTATGGAAAAATATTTTTTAAATAAGGAAACTAATACTTTAAGAACTTCTAAAGATGATGATGATGAAGAAGATACAATCCTTCCACAAAACTGGAAAAAAATTATTTACCCATAAACAAACATACTTATAAATAAACCATGTCAAAGGATAAGTGCATCATTTATTATAAAGCATTTATAAAATAAACAAGTATCGGCATTTCCTTTCACTATAAAAGACCATGTTGAAAGTTCAACGCATCAGTCATAATCGACACGTTATAAAGAGAGGAAGAGGAATAGCATCAACAGCACTTTCTCTTATTACTAAGCCGGTTGGAGCTATAGTTAATAAAGCTATCGATTTATTACCTGTAGAACTACATTTACCAGGAGGTTATCAATATTGTGGTCCTGGAACAAAATTGAAATAAAGACTTGCTAGAGGAGATCTTGGAATAAATAAACTTAATCAAGCCTGCAAACAACACGATATAGCATATTCAAAGTTTGCAGATACTAAAAATAGATCAATAGCGTATAGAGCACTTGCTGAAAAAGCTTGGCAAAGAGTAACATCCAGTGACGCTAGTATCGGTGAAAAAGCAGCAGCTTTAGCGGTATCAGCAGCAATGAAGGGTAAAACGATGTTTGGAGGTGGAAAAAAGAAAGGAGGTGGAAAAAGGAGCAGAAAACCTGCAAAGAAACGTGGAGGAAATATAAGAAGAAAACGACGATCCACCGCAGGTAAAAATAAAAAGAAACAAACAATATGGTCAATGATAAAAAAAGGAGGAGGATTATACCTAAGACCGTATCGTGTGTATTAAACAGAAAAAAACAATTACTAATTCCAAATAAAGAATTAACAGATAAAGAATTAATTACTTATGTTTCTTGTTTAAAAATTCCATTTTTTAGAGGAGTGTTTATGAAAGATGCATTACCTGTTAAAATTTGGAAAAATGAAACCGGAATAGTAAATTTAGATAATAGTAAAGGATCAGGCACTCATTGGGTATGTTATAAGAAACTAGGATCAACTATTTACTACTTTGATAGTTTTGGTAATCTCCCACCACCAAAAGAACTACAATATTACTTTAAAACAACTAAAAATGTTCTATACAATTATAAAAGAGAGCAACCTGATGATACGGTAATCTGTGGACATTTATGTTTAGATTTTTTTAACAAAAAGCGTTAGTCAACTTTAAGATGTCTTCCTATACAGTATCATTAACTGGAACTTCATCTACTTTGCGAAGTGTTCTTTTCCCTGCGTTACGTTTGGAAAAAGATAAATTATGGGAAGCCGCATTATTAGATATAACAACTTATAATTCTATTCCCAACGTTACTGAAAATGTTAATGACAAAATACATTATTACAAAACAAAAGATAAAAATACAAACAAATATTCAGATATACAAGTATTTAGTTTACCCACTGGAGCATATGAAATTGATGATATAAATGAAGCGATACCAAATCATATGGGAAAAGATAATATAACAATAAAAGGAAATAACAATACTATGAAAGCTGAAATTAAATCTAAATATTATATAGATTTTAGCAAAGAACATTCAATTGGTAGTTTATTAGGATTTCCTAAAACAACAAAAATTTTAGAACCTAATACTAACCATTCAGGTGCTAGAACTGTGACAAAATGAAAGTTAACAGTATAGATATTACATGTAATATTATACATGGTTCTTATAGAGATGGTGAAAATACTCATATATTGCACACATTCTATCCAACGGTCGCTCCGGGTTTTAAAATTGTGGAAAAGCCACAAAACTTGGTGTACCTACCGTTAAACACCAGTTTTATTTCAGACATTGTGGATAACATACTAGATCAAGACGGAAATCATATTGATTTTAGAGACGAACCTATAACTATACGAATACATATAAAATCAACCGTATAACAATGGGGTTATCATTTAAAAAGAAAGAGCTGACTGGTAAACAAGTCAGTAGCACTTCAGCTATAGGAGGATTAACAAGTGATAACATTCGTTTTCTAGAAGAAATTGGATTAAAACTTATTAATAATGGAAATATTGGATATAGCGCAGGGTCCGACATTCGACGAAACCTTATGGGAAAAGGAATATCATACGCAAAACCCTTACGCTTCATCAAAATTAAATAATAATGATTAAATTAGAATTCCTATACAACAACAGGATATTTATACACTTCCATGTGAAAGTTATTTGTATATCGAAGGAAGAGTAACAAAAAGAGATGGAAGCACTGCAAGTACTGTTCCGTTCATAAATAACCCCATGGCATATTTGTTTGATGAAATAAGATATGAAATTTCCGGAGTTACAGTAGATTCAACAAAAAAGGTGGGAATTACAAGTACATTAAAAGGATTAGCATCTTTAACACCGAGTGAAAAAAATATGCTAGCCAGCGCAGGATGGGTAGCGCCCGATTCCAATATAATCACTCCAAACAGTTCAGGCAATTTAGACTTTTACATTCCTTTAAGATTACTTTTAGGCTTTGCCGAAGATTACCGAAAAATAATAATAAACGTAAAACAAGAATTAGTTTTGTTAAGATTATCAAACGACAAAGATATTATTATGGCACCTGATGGAACAACGGAAGCTACTTTAGAATGGAAAATGCAATTAGACAAGATTGTTTGGAGGGTACCGCATGTACGGTTAAACGATCAGAATAGAATTTCATTATTAAGAACTTTAAAATCAGATCGTGATATCGTAATACCATTTAGAAGTTGGGAGTTTCATGAATATCCGGTTTTACCGGAAACACAACGTCATACATGGACTGTAAAAACTTCTACTCATTTTGAAAAGGCAAGATATGTAATATTTGGATTACAAACAAAAAGAAGAAATGAAATAACTAAACATGCTGGTGAATTTGATCATTGCAAACTTACAAATTTTAAGGTGTTTCTAAACTCTCAATTCTTTCCATACGACAACTTCAACATAAACTTTACAAAAGACAGGTTTAGCGTTTTGTACGATATCTACGCAAGATTCCAAAATTCATATTATGGAAAAACAAACACACCTTTATTAACGCCAAACCAATTTAAGTCTAACTATCCGATTGTTGTAGTTGATTGTTCAAAACAAAACGAATCTGTAAAATCTTCCAGTGTAGATATAAAAATAGAAATGGAATTTGAACAAAATGTACCTCTGCTTATTGTTTAATTTTACATGATAAAATTGTTACATATACACCTTTAACAGGAATTGTAAAAGCAGTTTTGTAAAATGAAAAGGAAAAAAATACCCCCACCACTCGGTTATAAAAGCAGGAGCGGGAACGAAAATTGTTTAGTTTACTGTCTACAGTTGTATTGGTAACATCGTCTACAGCATTATAAACAAAATGAGTTCTTTATCAGTTGTACAAGACGTTTCCGAAACAGCACCTTTATTGGAAAATGATGATAAACATTTTGAAGAAAATATTGTAAAGGAAATAGATGACTTTTTAAAGTTTGGAAAACAAAATAAAAAGTTGGAAAATAATAAAACAAACGTAAGAAAGAAAAGAAAACTTGAAGAAAATATTCCACCAAACATTTTAACTGAAGTTTTCCTTCGCATCTTTTATCCTATTTCATCTTGCATGAGTAAAAGTGTGTCGATAGGATTGGTAAAATCATTAGACTACTCTCCCGCAGTAATACTAAGCCATGGAACAAAGATGGTTTTATTTTCAGAAAATGCTTGGGATTCCTTTTTAAAACATCTACATCTTATTGAATGTTATTTAGCCAACAGTTTCTTTGGAAGAAAAACTAACATTCGACTTTTGGATTGTGACAATGAAATTGACATTATTAAACATCGTGGTCAACAACAAGTAAGAATTAGAGACTCGACACAATTTGAAAATAAAATTCTTCTAACACGTGAAGAATTTTACATTTTAAACTATGCAACATCACCTATTACCAGGTATATGAAACAATTAGTATTTTCAAGCTCTGTTATTAAGGAATATCTGGTAGATGCATGCGAAAAACAACCAGAAAGCACTTTACAATACGGACCAATAGATACATCCATCTTTAATAGAATACCTCACGAGGTGGAAATGTGGAGGCAGTTAAGAAACTTTGAACCTTTTACCGAAGTTGCAACGGAGGCTACAGAAGAAGAAACCAACAACAACAACAACAGTACAGAAGAAGAAACCACCAACAACAATAATACAGAAGAAGAAACTTTGCTAGGTTAAAACTACAATGTAATTTAACAAAAGAATAAACCGTGGGGTAGGCCTACTGGGGATGGTGCCCACGTTAAACATACACCAACGCGCCTACAACTGTACGGCCTGGTTTATATATATATATATAACCTACCGTGGTGTGGAAAACAGTTGATCAGCAGACACCGTGATGAGCAGACAGAATGAAGAAATGGCAGCAAAACCTTGTGTAATTGAATTTCAAGCATTTCGCGGAAACGATGATAGATTTATCATAAAAGAATTGGTAATTTTGGATTTGCTTACACAAGCAAATCCAAAATTGGTTGCCGTTTTTATTTGAAGCACCGTGTTCTGTCCATGAACTAAAGTCAAAAGCTAAAATAACAAACAGATGGCTAACAAATAATTTTCATCATATCCATTGGTATGAAGGTTTCCTACCGTACAACAATGTACACAAAATTATGTTTCATTTTTGCAAACAATTTACACACATATATACCAGAGGATTGGAAAAAAAGAATTGGATACGACAGTACACAAACAAAGAAGTTTTAAACATAAAAGTGGACAAAACATTTCACTTTGATGCTAGAAATATTTGTATTTCTACAATAAATCCGAAACACAACCAATCTCAAAGCGCATTACAAAACGCGTATCACTTGGCTGCTTACTTACAACAACAAACGGAAGAATGTAGTGGGGGTTCCGAAGGTTATATAAACGAAGAGGCAACACACCCCGAGTATCAGTCTAACTCCATACTCCGAACAGACAACATCTCCTGTGAAGGATGGCATCACAACAGTTTCTCCAATGTTTAGTTGAACAATTCAACTTGCATTCAAAATCAAATACTCTAATTATCAAGAAATGTTCAGAATTAAAAGAACAGAAACATTATATTGTTCATGAAATGAAGAAAATTAATACAACGCATGGAGACGCAGTCGTCGCATCTTTATCCGATGCACCATATACACCGGGTGATGAACCAAAGTTTCAAGTATATCTTCTAAAACGATTCGTCCAGTTGCTGCAAAATGAAGATCTGCGGGAAATTCAACCAGGATCATTATATTTGGTGTCACACGGAATGAGCGGAAACAACTCTACGGAACTAACTCTGCACATCGCACAAAAATAACATTGTAAAAAAATGTTTTAAATAAAAAGATAAAAAACAACATATTAGTATATGTTTTTATATACTGATATGTTGTATTTTTTAAAACCTCAAACGGATGACCTTGAACTTTTTAATCGATAGTATTATTCAATTATTTTATTCGCTCAGTTCTGTTTAAGACAAGCTACAACCAACATGTCATCCAAAAGAAATAATCTAACACTTATAACTTATTGTTGCAAAGAAAAATGTTTTAGAATACCTGAAGATCAAGTTGACGGAAAAGCTTGTACAAAATGTAATTCTTTCTGCTATTGTAAATGTAGTTGCAAAACATATCAAAAGAACCGGTTGGATAAACTAGAAGAATTGCAACATCGACTCGGTCTATTGTGGAAACGATTAAATTCAAAGTGATTAAACAAACACCTGCCATTACCCCCACTACCATCGGAGGTACCTGCAGCACCGGCTTTGCAATAGTCATTCCTACTACACCTCTCGTCGAGTAAACAACTCTAGTCATGTCTCTCAACATTCGCGGGATTCACTACATTACTATCAATCTTACAACCTACAAGGATTTGGAAATTTTTAGTGAAGAACTAAAACAACTTATAACCACTGGGTTTGGTTTATCTTTAGAACTTTATGCAACAAACAATCAAAACGAAAAAAATGTGTTTTTGCCAACTTACAATGAAAATAAACAAGAAATTTCAGCACCGACAGCAACTTACTTTTCAAATTTGGGAGCAAACTTTACTAACTTGTAAAATAATACTTTTGTAAAAAAAAACCAATAAATAAAAAAATAAAATATTTTGCATTTTCGGAAAATCTTTTTTAAAAACATCCCCAAACGACCTTGACACACTTCCAACCATTTAAAATTTAAATACCCAGCACAGCAGGGCATTTAAACTTTAAATACCCACCACCAACACGTCACAGCTACGTCACAGCTGATGACGTCACTTCCGGTCACGTGACCGGAAGTAGCTGTCAAAAAATTGACTGGCTGTCAAAGTTTGATTGGGGCAGAAACGCCACCTCGCCACTACTGGTATCAATATTAATAGTGCTTACAGGTTTATGTAGAATTGATTATACAGTAGGCTAAAACTTTTCTAATTAGCAGTGTATCAACTCACCCTAGATCACACCAAGCAGTCTGTACTACTAAAGGGCTGTAAACAGGCTGGTTGGTGTAGTGGTTATAGTGCCCGCCTACAAACTTGTAGGTAGCCGGATCGACCCCGAGAAAAATTAGTAGCTTTTTGAAGGGTTGTTTCTGGAGCCAGCTGCCATTGGCTGTTGGGCTATTAATTAACAATCCTGTCTAAGGAACATGCCAACCTTAGTCAGTAACAAGGCTACAAGATCGCGCCACTATCATCACGATCATCACACTCATCCTTCACTCATATTCAGGGTAACGTCCTCCATGAGGTACCTGTCTTATTTAAGTGATTAAGTGATTAAGTGATTATGTGATTAAACGACTTGAACAATGAGGTGACTAATCAGCATGGAGCTGGGCTGTACACGACGATCAACAATGAAGTGACCAGTCAGTGTGGCCTCTACACAACTAGCAACAATGAACTGACCAGTCAGTGTATGCCTCTACACAACTAGCAACAATGAAGTGACCAGTCAGTGTATGCCTCTACACAACTAGCAACAATGAAGTGACCAGTCAGTGTATGCCTCTACACAACTAGCAACAATGAAGTGACCAGTCAGTGTAGGCCTCTATACAACTAGCAACAATGAAGTGACCTGTCATTGTATGCCTCTACACAACTAGCAACAATGAAGTGACCAGTCAGTGTAGGCCTCTGCACAACTAGCAACAATGAAGTGACCAGTCAGTGTGGCCTCTATACGACTAGCAACAATGAAGTGACCAGTCAGTGTAGGCCTCTACACAACTAGCAACAATGAAGTGACCAGTCAGTTTAGGCCTCTACACAACTAGCAACAATGAAGTGACCAGTCAGTGTAGGCCTCTACACGACTAGCAGCAATGAAGTGACCAGTCAGTGTAGGCCTCTATACGATTAGCAACATTGAAGTGACCAGTCAGTGTAGGCCTCTATACGACCAGCAACAATGAAGTGACCAGTCAGTGTAGGCCTCTATACGAGTAGCAACAATGAAGTGACCAGTCAGTGTAGGCGACTATACGATTAGCAACATTGAAGTGACCAGTCAGTGTAGGCCTCTATACGACTAGCAACAATGAAGTGACCAGTCAGTGTAGGCCTCTATACGACTAGCAACAATGAAGTGACCAGTCAGTGTAGGCCTCTATACGACTAGCAACAATGAAGAGACCTGTCAGTGTAGGCATCTATACGACTAGCAACAATGAAGAGACCAGTCAGTGTAGGCCTCTATACGACTAGCAACAATGAAGTGACCAGTCAGTGTACGCCTCTACACAACTAGGAACAATGAAGTGACTAGTCAAAGCGAGGCTGTACAGTGTACAACTAGTAGCAATGGAGTTACAAGTCAGAGGGAATCTGTACCTTTACTGGGTTAACTATCGTATAAGTGCTGAATGAAACCCTTTGGGTGATGCAAAGCTTTTGATCTGAACTCTGAATGCATATTAAGTAGGTTTAATGCTTAGATACTTTACCCAAAAGATTATTTCAATTTATATTATTTGATAACATATTCATCCGTCGTAGTTTTAAGAGTGACTGTACTTTGAGATTGTTCATTATTTTGCAATGCAACCATTGTATATATTTAGCTTTATTGTATTACATATCTAGCATTTAAATTAAGATGGGTGCACTGCTTTTCTGAATAACAATTCTTACGTAAAATACGTTTTAGCATTTTCATGAATAAAGTTAAGAAGCACCAATTAAATTTAAGTGCTATTTAACTCTAAACTAATGAATCCTTTCATGAATGTAAATTACAATCGTAAGCATCTCGAATTACAGCAGCAATATTACTTTAATTTGAATTGAAATGGTTTCGGAGATGGTCATTTTAATTTTCCTCTCAGAGGAAATAAAACCTGGGTATTAACGTGATAAAAAACAATAATTAATTGTCATTATAAAGTCTATTTCCACTCTATAAATTCATCCTAACTTTATTACTCTGTGTTCGTTCAATTAAAACTGTCACGAGTTTAAAGTATTTCCTGTACTGTTCTTTCAAAATTCACTTGTCAAACTTAATTATGGATAATTATTTTAACAATTGTTAGATTGGTAGATCTTAAGCGACGGAGGCGATCATGTACAATATGTTGAATTGTGAAGGTAGCTCCAGCGTTGCCGACTAGTCATATCTCAATTTGGGATAGTTTGTAGATTGTGGGAAAAAGGATTTATAAAGTTGGAAAGAATACAACATGGCCAGTCTGCTTGAAGGAAGAGAGAAGCACTTCCAACCAGCTCCTGCGGCTTTGAGGATGACTCGCTCCCAGCCTGACAGTCTACAGCGCGTCCAGGCAAAGTCGCCCCCAAGGAGCCTCCGTGTTGCAGCTGAGAGTCTCGCCTCGACCGAGGCCCCCCCCCCGAGACCCCCCTTGGGGTTCCTTCAGACCGAGACCCCTTCAGAGTTTATCGAGTGAGGTTCCAACATTCCCTCCCAGGATGAAAATCCTGGGGATCCACTGCTCCCTTCAACACTGGGAATCAAAATAATTATCGGGAGTCAAAGTTCCTGGAGAGACAAGGAGGAACCTGGTCATTCTGGAAAGCCAAATAGGTTGTACAATACCATAACAAGTTCTATTTACTGTACCTATTTCGACCTCTGTACTGGAAGAATATCGAAGTGCATCTCGGGAAGAATACTATCTAGGGCAGACGGTGTGATTATGTTACCTACTCATTCTGCCCAGTACAAACAATAGATGTAATTGTTTATTTCGAAAAGTAATAAAATTATGAAATCCTAAAGTAATTAAAAGGATATTTGCAATCTCTATAAAAGTAAATCACAATATCTTTATTAAAGTAGTAAATGTTAATGTTAATGTTTACTATTAAACGTTTTAAATATGTTTCTAATCTAAAAATTATTGGTCTTATTTGCCTACGCCTTTTGAAAATATTATTACTAATCTACGTAGTATTTGGGTGATAAATATCTTGATGTATACATTTAGTTTTGACTAAAATAAACAGTTAACAACAATGTAGTTATTTTTTTACGATCATTGAGCTATCGACTTAAAAGACGACGAACAAACAACTGTTAAAAAAAACTCGTATATCAGAAGAAAAATAACAGTGAACATTTAAACAATAATTAAACACTACTTGGGAAAGTGATTGGGAAATATTTTGACATAGATTTTATTAGATTGCCCCTGATATAAACGTAATATCGATTTGATCATTGGTGTTTGGTAATGGAGATCAACCAGTCGCTCGAGCGCGTTGAGACCAGTCGGCGCGGCGTTCCTTGTTTTGACGCTTTCAATTAGGTTCATCAGCGTGATACGAGATAAATGTTTATACATGAACAGAATCAGTTTTCGATGGTTTATGTTAAAAAAAATAAGGTTATTCTCATTTTGATTGTTACTACCGATTTGTTAATAATATAATTGGAAATAATGTATATACAAACTTGACAAACTTGACCAGAGATCAACGAAGTAGAGACGTTTTTGAGCATATCGTAATGTTTTACGTAAAGTCTCTTTCTGCAGGTAACTTGGCTATTATTGACGTTTGTTGGTGGCACAGTAGTAAAAATGGTATGAATGAAAAGCCAACGACAAAATACTAAAGATATTTTAAAGTCGTTGCTTTTGAAATGAATGATTTAAGACTGCTACGTTTTATTTTGTGTATTTGAATTGTCACGTTAAAATGACGAAATGATTCCAGCGAGCAAAGCAATCAGTAGGACACGTTAACGAATGCATTTTAAATCTTGAACAAATGCAGAGATAATTTCACCGACAAATATAATATTTGTTACATTTCGGTCGGTCTTTATTTTTTATTCCTGCTAGTAACAAAAACTAAGAAATAAGAGAGAGTAACACATGAAAGATATAAAAATGAAATGGTTGGTATTCATACAAAAAATTGTAACAATCAATACAATTCTAGAAGTCTAGAAACGTAGCTGAGTAGTTTTAAAAATAGTATTTAAAGTGAAAAAATATACATTAAAGTGATACTTGGCGCTACGAAATTGCAACTCTTAAAAATCTCAGACAGCTGGTCATTTATTGCCATAAAATGTTACTATACAAAGCCTTCTGTCTTAAATTTTTGAATGTCGCAATTTTTGGACGTATAGTATAGTGTCTGATGATTGGAAAGTATATATAAAAACCCTAAATAATGTTAGGCACGTGTGTGCGAGCTTCTGCTTCCTGTTTATGGATTCTTTCCCTCATGGAAAACTACTTTAAGACTTAAGACATACTTATATTTTACCAATTTGCCTCAAATTTGAAGCTGAATATATATGTTTTCAACCAATTTGGATTTACGCTTAGAGATAGTGTAATATTGGCCTCTTAGCCGTTGTGGTGATTTATTGCCAAATTTATGTTGCAAAAAACCAAAAACATACTTCTTACACACTAGTCGCCATGTTTGGACGAATACTAAACTTTTTACGAGAGGAATTTATAGCTGATCAACCCGGTTTCACCCGTGGGAAAGCAGAACAACTTCCTTGGATTGAGGATTTAATATTTAATTTTGATTTGTCATACTTCATTAAGTTGCCATTTCAACTTCATCTTGATAGTTTAACATTTAAACTTTGAAGTACCACAGGACGGAACCCTGAGGAAATTTGGAAAAATCCATTCTTAGCGGATGCCTACGCCCTAAGGAGAACGTCCATGCAAAGTTTCAAGTTTCTATGTCACGTAGTTCTGGGCTGTGCGATGATAGGTGAGTGATATTTGACAAATATAGAGTATATTTTCCTTCAAACAGTATTGTACTTTTCTCTCTCGCCATACAAATAATCAATTTTGAAATACACAAGTTGTCAGAACTTTTAAATGACCGTTGCGTGATGTTACGGTACAGCTAATCATAATAACCCCTTATTACTCTCTAAAATCACTAAAATCTATCTGTTACTGTAATCTAAAACACTAAACTATAATCTCATGATAAATCTGATAGCTCAATTATTGTAACCACTTTTACTGTGGTGAGTTGTTACGACCTTGCCCAATAAATATTTATCAATGTTTTTCGTAACCGGATTGCGGTAAAATAATTGGATGGAAACAGTCCAATGTTGCTGTGTAACATTCGTTAGCTCCCGAACCGACGTCAAACAATACAGAATTGCATCAAATATTTGAATTTCCCATTGACAAGTTTTAATGACGTATTTCACCTTTTGAAATATTTAAATTTACAGTCCTATAATAATAGTGCTGACTATAGGAGAGCCAAAAGACATGTTTAAATCCTTAATGTATTGAATAAAATTGTCTAATAATTAAAGAAATATCATGAGAAAAAAAATAGAAAAATATCCTCATAATTAGAAAGTATTTATAAAGTATTAAACGTAATTTTTAAGTGTTTTTTCGTGTTTATGTCATTATAATATAATTTGAGATACATATTTACATTTAGACATGAGATTAAAAAAGAAGCCTTACGTACTGAGCTACTTTGCAAATTAAATGTTTTAAATTGTGTGTTTGAAAAAAAACCTAGATAACAACAGGTTATAAAAAAATTGTTAAAATTGTTTGTAATAACAGGTTGGAAGTAGCAATGTGCTCTTACTTGGATTCTTTTCCTTAACAAGTTTGACAAATCGAGTCATCTTACCTGGAATACAATGCTTCTGATTTTATTTTTTCGCACACAAATCATATTAAACTGACACTAATCATATCACCAAAAGTTGTGGTCATTGAAGGAAATAATTTATTTAGACTTTGTTGATTATTTTTACTTAGATGAATGATTTTATGGTTACTCCATAAAGTTAACATTACCTCGTAATTATATTTTTTAGACAGCTTAATGTTTTTGTTTGAGCATGTTTGGACTTAACTCCAAACACTCATCACTGATGTGCGAGCACGTGTAAAGAAAAGTGCATTTTACGGTATTTGTGGGAAATATGGCCACGTTTACTTCTGTTATATTAGGAATAGCAAATTTTACATAGAAATAAAACAATCATGATGAGTAATAATCAATCTTGACTAAGCAAAATCAATGCATTCTATGTTTGTCATTCCCATAAATGCATTTAAAGTAGGCTGATAATAAGATCTTTGTTTTATTTTTGGAATTCCGTTTAAGATCAACTGTCACAACGTTATTTATTTTCCCTTTTACGCCTATAGTGATAGATAACTTTGATTTCCATGTTGATCGAAATAACAATATTCTTGTTGATGTAAGTTCGTTTCCTATCCTAGCGTAACAATGCACTCTTTCTATGAATAAAAAGTAAATGTAATCGAGCTTTGAGTTGTTATTTTAAGTAAAGTGATTCGCTCGGATACACAGCCAAATAAAACACATAATTAATATTTAAAGTAATAATTACATTTAACAATAAATTGTGATGTTCATGAAAAAATATAAATTCGGTAATGTTCTTTATTGTAATTTTTTTTTAAGTCAGAGTTTTGGATATAATATTGAGTGTTCTCTATGTTCTATTAAAAAGAAAGCTTAATGTAGTTATGAATCGAGTCACTTTATAAAAAAGACGGTGACGGCCAACTTGAAAAATGTTTTTACCTTTTGAAGGAATTAGTTCATTAAAAGGTTTAGTTCTACGGATATTCAGTACTAAAATGAAAAGTAAATCAAAGTTTATTCAAACAATTTGGGCGTGAATTTGGGCTTGAAAATAACTTCAAGCACTATTCCATGGATAAAACATATTTTGGGGTTTTCGCTTCACCAGTCAAGAGCTTCAGTATCCTGGCTCTCCGTAATTGGTTTTATAAATAAATTGTACCGTCCAGAAGATAATTATTTTTCAGCTTGTATCAATTATATTTTTACTCCTAGTTGAATAATTTAACGACAAATATGTTGATTAATTTTTTTCCTTCTAAAATAATTATTTAAAAACAAACACGTAGAGTTTGGAATGATAAAAATATATTAGTACGGTAAAGCTTAACATTTGTCACGCTTAATTTTTACCTTCTATGCATTTAACATTGAAGGGAACAATGGATAATTTTTTCCATGGCTTAAGGATCGTCAAGATAAAAAATCTAAATCTAAAAAGCGAACATATATTATTTTAAAGTATTAGTATTATTCAAAACACAATAACAATAAATAATTAAAACTCTCTTTAATTTATAAAATAATATTAATTGGGGAGTAAGTATATCGCTTAAACTATTGGGGCTATTCATCATGGTCGAAATTATTTAAATTTTTTCTAAATAAAACCAAAAATTAAACACTTCCAAATAAACAATATTTTGTAATTTAATATTACTTTTAATGATAGTAATATAAACTAATATTATATTACCAAATCGAGCTTGGCGTAATTTGAGTACTGAAAAACAGTTCTTGAATATTAACTGCATTCATGAACGACTTGAATAAAAGTAACATTTAGTTCGTCAATTGAAATTGTAAGTGACTTTTAGTGGTAATTTCCAAATATTTTTATCACAGCTTAAAATCCAGTTTATATACTTTTCCAGTATTTATTTGATGAATAACAACTAAATTAGCTGTTGCATGGTTAAATATCTATATACTAAATACAGTAAGGGTTGTTTCTGTTAGATCCCTTTTCGGGCGTCCTACTAAACCGGTTTTTTCGGGTGTCATTTTAAAGATTATAATATAGCGAACTGGCGACAGATAGTTAAAATGGGCATTTCTATTACGACTTCGACACCCAAGGCTTTGGTTTATTTCTTGAGGGCGCTTTCAACGCTACAGAGCCGACCAACCTCCGTTATTTCGGTTTTAAAATGTGATTTTAATTTAACCTTGAGACGAATTTTTAACCAGTTACATTGTAGACAAAAATAGTTTGTCTGACACTGTAAACAAGATCTAATACAGCTTATAAAAATAAGTTTGGGCCACTTTCATCGAAGATTCTATTTAAATTTAGACAGGTAAATCATACTTTAAGGTAAATATGCATGATCGTTGGATTATAAATATATTATAAACTAAACCCTGAAACAGAAAGATGAAGAAGGCATAGAGAAAAATGAGTCGACGTGATTAGGGAGACAATATCCGTAAACGTCGGCAAGATCTGATATATACAACTGATGAGAGAAAAAGACTGATTGAACATCAGATAACATATTAAAATGCGCAATCTGCACATTAGGTTTATGGAAAATCTTCCGTTATCCTACTGTTGAGCGAGAAGACAGCCAAATTCAAAGACATAGTGCATATAAAATGTGTGTGTATGTGGTTAGTTTAGTTCGGCCTCTGTTTATTTAGGTAAGATCGAATTAAATTTATACTGAAAGGGTTAATTCGATCAATAAAGGTGAGTTTGAAGCCATACAATTTATTCTAACTGTAGGTGAGTTTCTCACAAACAGAAATAATATTAAGGTGCGCAATTTGCGCATGGGGCCTTAGTCTTCGTTATTATATTATCTTAACGTAATGAATGTACAATTATTACCAGATTAAACTATTAAATTAAACGAAGGATTATCATCTGCATCGACATAATTATAGTAGAAATTTCGTTTTCCAAAACATATTACTATACTAAGGTTTAGATCAATTAAGTTAGTGACGAGTAGTATTGAGGTGGAGATACCAGGTTTTATACCCTCGAAAATAAAATAATTATTGCTCCTGATTAAACTTGAAAGTATCGTAAGTTATAAGTTTTAAGCTGCAACAGGTCTAGTATAAACTGGTGAGAGGTATTGAAGCAAGAGCTCAAAGAAACACAAATATTTTATCACTGTTCAGAAACGAAATTCTAAATAAGGTTTAAGCCAATGCTTTGAAATAAAATTAAAGTTTTTTGGGTGAAATCATTATTTCAGATCCAATCAGCGATGGTTTATAAAAGGTTAAATTCACTTTAAGCTTGATTGACTTACGTAAAGGACGGTTGATGCGGTCTTTGATGGCTTGTAATTGAGACCGACTTATCGTTTCATTTGCTCGATCACGAAATCATCACTCTTTTCCTCTGACGTTTTCACATTGTTTCATCCGAACAATTCATTTAGTTGACGGACTTAAATACCCCACTGCAGCGTACCTGCATATTTAGCGAATTTAAAATGCCGAAATAACTGAGATGAAGCATCATATTCACTAAAATCAGCATGTGTCATTAAATATGGCTATTTGGTATCTACAAACCATGGTTCAATTCTTTTTTTGTAAGAAAAATAAAAATTTTTCATACAGATTTACTGCCACTGATATTAATGAAAAAAGAGAATTTAATAGATATTTATAGGTAATCTTGACTAGAAGAAGCCACATACTAACTGCTACGCAACAGTTTTGTTTTAATTTTAAATTAAAATAATGATCTTTCAGTTCTTTCAAGCTTTTTATGTGAATTTTAACTGTATAAACATAAGAAGATCTGAGAGGCTAGCCATCATCTTTCTCTTTAGTGTTTCTACGGTAGTGGGATTTAAACAAAGTCCAAACCTTTCTCCAACACTCAGTACCCCAGACCTAAAGATTGGCAAGATTAAAAAAAACTCTGAATCTAAATCCAAAAAAAGCTAGAATACACTATTTTGAAAAAACACCTATCTAGTTACCCTACCTTAGCTGGGGAGTGGCCTAGTGTAGTGGCTGAAACGCGGGATTTCGGCCCGGGTGAAGCACCCCATTTTACACCCCTATCCAACCGTTATTGTGATGGTAATTTTTGTTGGGCAGCATAATTAATTCATATCCAATTAAAAAATGGCAACATAATACAGTTTTGAACCTGTTGAGATTTCTAATTAATCTCTACAAATTACCAAGAAAACGTTGTGTTTTTATCATTAATTGAGTTGATTTATAGGAATTTCAGTATCAAACAAATGTGCAGACTTAGTTGGGAACCGCATGATCAGAGGAGCAGTGCCGAGACAGTGAGGCAATCAAGACCAGACGCGGTAATGATGGCAGTCGTCCCCGCTGCTGCTTCAACTGTTGCAATTGTTCCCGTCCTTGTCATTACCAGTCCGTAAATATTTATAGGGCGAAGAATAACTATTTCTTACTCTTTGCCAACCAGCGTAGAAAAGTAATGAATATGTAAAGTGTTACTTAAACTCAAAAGGCTATTGGTGTAATGGCCAATGTTAAAAAATCTTATGAATCAAAAACAGATCAATATGAGGTTATTCATTGGTATCCACCAGAAGATTTTATTTTTTTAATAAAATTTTTTAATTAAATTTTTTTAAATTTTTATTTTTTTTGTAATATCGACTTTTCAGCACTGAAACCTCTCCGAAGAGAATTCCTGTCCTCTTACATTAGTAATTTATGCTTGATTACTCAATTGGCTAAAAAATGTCAGCGAGGATTTCCTTCAAATTTTGGATAAATGATTGTTGGATAACATAAATCAAATTGATATAATTTTTCTCAACTAGTAGCTAAGTGTGTTATTAATTCATCAAGGCCTGAGAAGTTAACCATTTGTTTTTCATCTGTGTCCTCACAATAGTGGCACAAATTTTTATTAGAAACGGTTCGATTTAGGGTTTACTTAGCATTACCCTATAGCATGTTTCACCTCACCGCACACCCGTTTTTATAGCCGTTAATGTATTGATCATTTTTGCTGGTATTATGTAAAAAATGTGTACGGGGATAATTTGTATGATTCAAACTTATTGTTTTTATCTCAGTGTGAGTTCTTTTCCATTGCTTGATTCACTTAGGCCTGTATAATAATCCCCTAAAATGTGTGTTTAAGGTCGCAGCTTCAGCCAGAGACCGAGCAACGCCTTCGTATGTTAATGTTTATCCAGCCGCAGCATCAATTAAGATGCAACAGCAAGTGCCTTGGTTTTGAGCTTGTATTGTGAGTGTCACTAATTGTGTGTTAAATTTGGCCACAGCATAAATTAAGATGCAACAGCAAGTGCCGAAAGCGTAGTGTTAAGGAAGCCGCGCCGACGGACTGTCAGGGCTAAGCAACCTTCGTGTGTAAGTGTATTATCTAAGTTTTGTTTAGGCCTAATTACCAATTTCGCCCAACCTTTTGAAATCTGAAATTATTAATTAATAAATAAGGAAAACGGGAAATAGGGTAGACTAACCTTTTATTTTGTTCTTGATAGATACAGGGAATTAATTACAAATCGAATTAAAACAGATCTGATTTTGATCTGGGGCACGGGGACTCTGCCTTTGGACGTATGGTCCTATTTCCCTAGTGGAGATACGATTGCAGACCTCTCAGGGAGAGTGCAGCATCAGTCAATGAGATGTGTCGATCTGTCGGAGCCGGCTGCTGGAGCGCCGCTTATATAGCCCCGATCAGCTGGAGGATGATCACGTGATCACTGACCATTCGGCAGGGTAGGGTCGTGGACCCCAGGCTTACCACTACTCTAACCTATTGACATAAACATCTTTCAATCTACATTTACAATTATTATCAATTATTCATTAGTTACGTGTTATCACAATTCAAAACAAATGGATATTAATTATTTTACAATAGAAACAAAGTATCTACAAATAAATCATGTAAGTACAGAATGTGTTATTATTTACGAAGCCGATAATCGGATTACCTAACCTAGACGGTAAGTGAGTGTCATTTTGTTTCCTAGGTTAGTTATTTAAGATTATTTACATATTTTAATGAAAGTATGACTGATTATCAACTACAACAACAAATTAAATATTAAATTAAGTCTACTCAACTAGGGTAATATTTACAGATATGATTCTCTACTCTATTTATATTCATGCAAATGAAATGGCATGTACATGTCATAGGCCTATATTGGAACATAACACTTCGCCTAACTGATTAAGAAAGTTGAATTAAAATGGATACAAGGTTAATTATATAGTCTAAACAGTAAAAATCATACATAAGCCTACATAATAAATAAAATGCTTATCAAATATGATCAATCTTTAGTAATCTAGGCTACCCATAATTTTAGAACATCACACTGGACAGCATCATTAATTCATAGTAGAGTAATAAAATTGCAACTGGATCCAGTTTTGAACATATTCATATTTTTATTTAATACTAAACCTTCCCATAGTAGCATTATCACTAATTGAGTTGATGTATTGGAATTTCAGTATCAAACAAATCTGCAGACTTAGTTGGGAATTCACATGATCAGAGAGCAGTGCCGAGACAGTAAGGCAATCAAGACCAGACGCGGTAATGATGACAGTCGTCCCCGCTGCTGCTTCAACTGTTGCAATTGTTCCCGTCCTTGTCATTACCAGTCCGTAAATATTTATAGGGCGAGGAATAACAATTTCTTACTCTTTTCCAACCAGCTTATAACAGTAATGTAAAATGTAAAGTGTTACTTCAACTGAATAGGCTCGGACCTACCGGTGATATTATGAACCGACAACATATTAATAATGAAATATAAATTGTTAATGTGAATAAAATTTGAATTCTTTGGAAAATCTTTTCTGTCCATTAGTTGAGACTCTATAATCTTTCTCCAGCAAATGTAATGACCAGTTTATGTACTTGTATAAAATAAACGAATTGTGACTAATTGTGAACAAATTGGATGAAAACTATTAGTTTGCCAAAAAGGTAATACATCATTTCAGATATGTTACTTCACAACGGTCTCAGTTGAATGAAATATCGACTTTTCTAAACTAGGGAGAATTAAATACTCTTATATAAGCAATGTAAACTTGCTTGTTTGCTTGCACAATCATCTCAAAAACGGCTTTCTTAAAATTTTGAAAATTATTGATTCTTTGTTCAAAAACGATTTACAAGCTGGTAAATTGGCCAGACAAAATCTAATTTCGCTGCGGAGTTGATTCGAAAGCCGTAATTTTTAACATAAGGCCATTCGGGCTGTTGAAATCACAACGGAAAATTGTTACTCATTCATGCTTCGAGTATTTATAAACAAATCTAATTAAAATGTCTAGTCATATGTTTCATAACGACAGGATAAGAATTAGAGTTGAACTGTGAAGAATAATAAACTGTCGAGCAATGATTGGTCCTCCAGGTACTTTCAATGACATCGAACCGTTTTTAATTATATTTTAAGAAGGGAAGAATAAATAAGACAATACATGAGGGAAAACAAGGTAAGCTTATGTTCAACATTCTCAAACTTTCAATAAATGCAGGGAACCATCTTAAATATTATTTGATTCCTTGTAAATATGAATAGTAAATTATTAGATCCCGCTTTGTCTGTATCATATTATATCATACCCAAAATCATTCTTCACTCATCTTTCATTCATTCTTTGCTTAGAAGTTCATTGGTTTGCTTTAATTATGTTTGCTTAAAACCCAGGTAGGTGTTTAATACCTACCTGGGAAGGTCACAATTTAAAGAAATGTGTAATGTATAATGCAAAATGTATCAACAAGCGAATTACACCCGAAATAGAGGCGAGATCTTCTGGAATTCCTGATGTACTGTCCCACTTTACTAATGAACTAAGTTTCAAATAGTGTCTGATCGAAGAAGTTGGAAGTGACAAAGTGCTCTTGAAAGCTGGTCCTATATAAGTTTCGTTCCTTTTATTTCAGGATTCATAGCCCTGTATATGTTATTATTTATCCCGACTGTAATGAAATGTAAATATTAACAAAATAATACTAATTTTATCTCTCTATGTGCATTACTCAATCTTAAAAATGGGTTGCACGTTAAAAAAATCACCCTCTATTTCAACAGTTAGCAAAATGTAAATAAAGGTGTGTGATCAAACCACCCCGATAGTTAGAACGTTTTCTAGATTGATTTCGTGCATCAGTGCTTGATTAAACGCATTTCAAAATATTTACTCAACACTAATCAGGGAATTTAATTGAAGAAGGTATTTCAAAAGACATTAAAATTAAAGCTTTTGTCCATTCTCAAACATGAATAACTAATTAATGAAGATAACATTTAGAATGGTTCAAACAATAAACATAATGAAGTTTTTTGTTCATATTACATATAAATTTTACATACATTTTCATATTACTTAGGGAAAGGTATTAATTACTAAGTGAGAACGAGTTCATCATACTTACACAGAATCATCTGTTATCTGTTCCAGTTTGTTGGCTCGAAAGTTACCCATTGCCGATACCAGTCCAGAAAACTTTCAGGCCAAAACTGAACATTTTTTCCGGACTACGATTACATATCGATCGGAGCAAACATTCAGCTGATTTACAGCAACCGACTTTATTGTATGTCAATAGGTTACTTTTTTGAGAGATGTAGTGGCAATACTGGAAGCAGTAGCAATAAAGGTTTGTTTGATTGTTATAGGTTAGGTCTGAATAATTGAGAAACTTATTAGTTTATGCAAGGTATGCGTTATAATTGAAAATATGTTTTTCTGGGTAGTATGATGAAAAGTACAGTACGTTACACGGCCGGTAATTTTTACCGTACTCGTATGAAAACCCCACACTCGCCTCCGGCTCGCACGGGAACTATTATGCTCGTCCGGTAAATTATTACTTTCCGGCTTTGTAACGTAATATCCTATTATTTAATCCTAAAATACTATTGGTTAATTTTTTAACCAATAGTATTAAATAAATCAATTTTTTGCTTTTGACTACAATATTGGACTCCTCTTGACATCTGCCGTGGCCCTAACAATTTCAGTGATATAATATTTGAAACGAACAGATTCAGATTAATGAAAAATTACTATACTTTTTAACTGTTTACAGTTAAAAAAACTGAAAGTTAAATGCAATCTCGAATTATTATCAACAACTAGTATTTGGTGGTGTGCAATCAATCAAAAACATACTAATTACTACGTTAATTGTTGGAGTCGTGATTAAAAAATATTAACAACTATGTTTTTTCGTTATCGGATTGTGGAGGAAATAATTGGACGAAAACTGTGACTGCGTCCGATTCGTTACCGACCCTCCCACTGATGAGAAACAAAACGGAATTGTCGCCAATATTTGGCCGTCAGGATCGAAAACACAAAAGTATCCCTACTTCAAATTTAATTGGGAAAATGTATGAATGTATGCATTTCACTCTTGCAAAATAAATTTTGAATTTAAAAGTTCGATACAATGGTAAAGGGAAAAGAAATATAGACAAATAAACATCGAAATTCCTGATTAATTCAAAACCACGAGATTTTTCATAAGTACATTTAACTTGAGTAAAATGGTTTTAACTGATGATCTAGATAAGTCTAACATTGATTTTTTTTAGCATTTGTTAAGAAAGATTTGTGTTAGCCAAGGTAGACTAGACTTGCATCACCCGAAAACTATGGAGAATCCCGAAAATTTATTAAAGCTTTGGACATCCTAGTTAGGTTTAAAACATTTGAAACTGACTTTTTAAAAATATCAAGTATGTTTTCCCGATTAATAAATCACGAGCTTCTCAGTGTTCGTTCCTAAATTTAATAAAACTAATTTATTATACATTTTGAAAACCTAAAGTCTAAATATATTAAGCAATTGGCACGAGGTTCTCCTGCCGCCTCATCACCCGCCAATTACAAGTTTCTGCAGGCAGCAGCATCTAATGGTTTTGGTTCAAATTAGTGAACTTTGACAAATAGCTGTGGCTGTACGGTGAAACCGACCCTAATGAATTTAACGCCAATCGACTCGGAATTGGTTTGAGTTTAGAACATAATACACTTTAATAAACTTTAAAAATTAATCGCTTTTAAATTATATTTTCAAAACCTTTTCGCTACACTCCTGTGGATTGTTATGTGTTTGTAACCTGTAAAAATGCATCATGAAATTGTTTACTACGTAAAAACAATGTTTACTATGTAAAATTAATCTTTAGTATCCTTTTTTTTTTGACATAAAAAACTAATATTTTTATTGTTTTATTAGCTGTGTATCGAAAAGTGTTGTTCAAAACATGAGAGAAAGTATAGGAAGTGTTGGATAAATCTCGCGTTTCAAACATATGTTCTCTGACCCACTTTCCTCTCTTGTCATGAAATATACTATTTAATTAAACATTCCAATTACACTGCAAAAAAATCATGTTTCAGCACAAGCCCATCTTCAGCACCTCGAAACAATCCTTTACATTAAGGTTCAACCTAATGTAAAGGATTATTTTGAGGTGCTGATAACGGCCTAGTGCCGGAACATGACCACCACAAAAAATCAATATTGCTACGACATAAGTAAACGAAATAATTAGTTACCTGAAATCAGTGCTAAATCATAAATCAATATAAAATTTAACGTTTTTACATATTCTCTTTTACGAACCACATAGAAATATCAATAAAACCAATTATCTTTTTGCTAAGTTTAAGTATGTAGATAAATATTGTAATAAATGTCTTTGAGCGGACAGCAAACTTGTTTCTTCTATGCTGAAACTCCTTACTTCATCTTTACTGGCATAAGATTAAGCAAACGATAAAAATTTTTGATTTCAAGCAGAAATGTGAATCCAAAGGTCGGAATGTGGATCTATAATCAAATCAAATCAAATCAAATCAAAAATGTCTTTATTTCCTTACATTACATAAAATATATACATTAAAGGGTTTATTTGAAATAATAAGTCCCACATAGGTCAATGACCTGTGCGTAGAACTGAGTCTTCTCAAGAAAAAAAACTATTAGCACCCACTTCCACTTACATTAAAGTTAGAAACTAAAGACTAATTACATATTTGCAAAAAAAAAATATTATTAGGTGACAGCACAGACAGAGCGATAAAATATAAAAACAAGAGATTTCTGACTGCAGTAACAATTTTAAGACAGAAAAAAAATGATTAAGAAATGAGATATAATTTACGAAGTTAATGTTTTAACTATAAAAGAATATTTTTAAGGGATTTTTTAAAATTTGTATTAATTATAACTATGGTTTGTCGTAATCGGATCAACTTAGACGGGCACGGTAGTCAAATGTCAAGTCAGTCAAGCAGTGTCATAAATAGAAGTCAGTAGTTGTTCCGAGTTTTGTGCGCCTATCTCTAAAAGCCATGCAGTGACCCGCCTCTTGTACACATTCCGTGAAGCCCTCAGGTTTCTTATCTCCGTTGGGACATTCCGGTACAAAATATTAGCAAGAAAAAATGCGTT
Source organism: Flexamia atlantica (assembly GCA_035578135.1). Lineage (NCBI taxonomy): Eukaryota > Metazoa > Arthropoda > Insecta > Hemiptera > Cicadellidae > Flexamia > Flexamia atlantica. The sequence goes on along the minus strand of JAQJVK010000049.1, from coordinate 2,521,060 downwards.
GGTTTTATTTACTGACTTGATCGTTTTGGGGATTTGTATGCCGACGTTTTGCGAATTTCTTGTGGCGTAGGGATGGTTTATTGGAGTGATAATTAATTCGGAGTTTAGATGCAGATACAGAAGAACTGATTTAATAAAAAGCTGTCTAATGCTTAACAGACCAGATTCTCGAAAGAGCAGTTCAGAGGGATATTGTCTAGGTTTTCTGAGACCGGCTTTAATTATGCATTTTTGTATTACTGTCAAAGGTTCGATAACGGATCGGAAAGCTCCGCCCCAGGATATTAGTCCATAACTGAGTAAGGATTGAACATATGCATAGTAAACAGATTTAATTTCTTTTTCATTTAGAATATCGCTAAGTTCACGAAAAATAAAAATCATTCTTCTAAGTTTAGATTGAAGTAACTCCACATGTTTTCCCCATCTCAGCTGTTTATCTATTATCACGCCCAGATACTTATAATGATCAACGCGCTCTATAGTCTGGCAGGCACAGGTAGTACAAGACGGGTCACCGCAGGTGTGAACCCTCACGACCAGGTCCGCGGTCGGCTCAGCCCCCTGACGCAACGAGATGGGTAAGCTCTTAGTTTTCCCTATATTCATTGTTAAAATATTTTGGTCAAACCATTTCTTTAGTAACGACACATCACTTGTAGCTGTACAGAAAACTTCCTGCCAATTATTTCCCGTGAAGTGGATTGCCGTGTCGTCTGCAAATAAGTAGAGTTTACCCGTAATTCTAGTTTTATCTATGTTATTTATATAGATTAAGAATAACAAAGGAGCAAGAGTGCTGCCCTGAACTACCCCGTAACTGTAGTGCTTTACTTCACTTTTTTTATTCAGAATATTAACAGTTTGGCAGCGTCTACATAAATAGCTTTTAAACTATTCTAGCGCATTTCCATGCACTCCTATTGAGTCTAGCTTGTTGATAAGAAGATTCCTGTCAATAGAATCAAATGCTTTAGCTAAGTCGATGAAAATGATTAAATTCTTTTGATTTTTATTGATACTCTCCATAATATCTTTATTTAAATTAAAAAGAGCATCGTTAGAATTTTTGTTTTTCCTAAACCCAAATTGTTTGTCAGAAAGAATCAGATTTGTTTCTAAGTAAAATTGCAATTGAATTTTGACACATTTCTCCAGTATCTTAGAAAGCACATTTAACAAAGAAATTGGTCTGAAGTTGTTGTAGTCCGATCTGCTACCCGCTTTAAATAAAGGAGTGACTTTAGCCAATACTTCATGTGGTTCCACTTCATGTGGAGATTCTATCCACTTCATATGGAACTTCTATGTGGTTCCACTTCATGTGGAGCTCCTATGTGGTTCCACTTCATGTGGATCTTCTATGAGGTTCCACTTCATGTGGAGCTTCTAAGTGGTTCCAATTCATGTGGAACTTCTGTGTGGTTCCACTTCATGTGGAGCTTCTATTTGGTTCCAATTCATGTAGAGCTTCTATGTGGTTCCACTTCATGTGGAGCTCCTATGAGGTTCCACCTCATGTGGAACTTCCATGTGGTTCCACTTCATGTGGAATTCTATGTGGTTCCACTTCATGTGGAGCTCCTATGAGGTTCCACCTCATGTGGAACTTCCATGTGGTTCCACTTCATGTGGAACTTCTATGTGGTTCCACTTCAAGTGGAGCTGCTATGAGGTTTCACTTCATGTGGAGCTTCTATGAGGTACCACTTAATGTGGAGCTTCTATGAGGTTCCACTTCATGTGGAGCTTCTAAGTGGTTCCAATTCATGTGGAACTTCTGTGTGGTTCCAATTCATGTGGAGCTTCTATTTGGTTCCAATTCATGTAGAGCTTCTATATGGTTCCACTTCATGTGGAGCTTCTATGAGGTTCCACTTCATGTGGAGCTTCTATGAGGTTCCACTTCATGTGGAGCTTCTATGAGGTTCCACTTCATGTGGAGCTTCTATGAGGTTCCACTTCTTGTGGAGCTTCTATGAGGTACCACTTAATGTGGAGCTTCTATGAGGTTCCACTTCATGTGGAGCTTCTATGAGGATCCACTTCATGTGGAACTTCTATATGGTTCCACTTCTTGTGGAGCTTCTATGAGGTTCCACTTCATGTGGAGCTTCTATGAGGTTCCACTTCATGTGGAGCTTCTATGAGGATCCACTTCATGTGGAACTTCTATATGGTTCCACTTCTTGTGGAGCTTCTATGAGGTACCACTTCATGTGGAGCTTCTATGAGGTTCCACTTCATGTGGAGCTTCTATGAGGTTCCACTTCATGTGGAGCTTCTATGAGGTTCCACTTCATGTGGAGCTTCTATGAGGTTCCACTTCATGTGGAGCTTCTATGAGGTTCCACTTCATGTGGAGCTTCTATGAGGTTCCACTTCATGTGGAGTTTCTATGAGGTTCCACTTCATGTGGAGCTTCTATGAGGTTCCACTTCTTGTGGAGCTTCTATGAGGTACCACTTAATGTGGAGCTTCTATGAGGTTCCACTGCATGTGGAGCTTCTATGAGGATCCACTTCATGTGGAACTTCTATGAGGTTCCACTTCATGTGGAGCTTCTATGAGGTTCCACTTCATGTGGAGCTTCTATGTGGTTCCACTACATGTGGATCTTCTATGTGGTTCCACGTTCACCTTTCATAAGCCATAGAAAATGACAATTTAAGTTGTACTAGCCAAATTATGTTTTAATCAGCCGATAATTTTATAGCAATATATTATTAATAATAGTAAACAAATGTATTCATCATAGGTAATAGATTGCACTGTCCCATAACGCTGTACTGAAAGGTACATGTGGAATTGAGTATAAGGTGGTCTGGAATACAATCGAAGCAAGTAGTAAGTAGTGTCCTTGTTATAGGTTACATTCAATGTTACATTGTTAAGTTCAGTTTATAATCACTGTGAAACAATGCCACGACATAAAAAGGTGAAAAAGGTTACCTAACCGTTAATGATGTGGATAGGGAGAGACAGAACGTAAAACAAAGGCAATTCGAAACACTCTGGAGTCAACAATAAAATTGTTAGTAGTTTTCAACAATGTGAACTTTTGGTTGTTATTCAGGTTGTCCTTTTTGCGAATTAACAATCGTGCAATAGATAGCCAAACTGAGAAATTAAATGAATAATATGATAAATTTAAAGTTGAATACCATTTCGCGTTAGGATGACTGACTCGCTAACGTTAACTTGGTTTTTTCTACTTTGTGTGGTATTTTATTTATTTGTAAATAAAACAGTGAAAAAGACAAGCTTATTTTAGGATTATCGGTTACAATAATCGAAGCTATTTCTAAATCATATATTTGTTTGTTGCTACATAATGCTAATGTTTTTCAGTTTATAATCTCCAGTTTTTATTCAGCAAAAAGTTTTGTTGTTATATAACAACAATCAGAAGATAACCGTACAGAGAATGTGACGACGGTAATAGGAGTCAATGTAGAGATCAAAGGCAACCAATGATGTGCTTGTTACTGGATTCCTGCAATGTGAAATTTAGGTTATTTTTCAGCTTGAATTATTTTATCTAAGAATTTAAAATTCAGTTAACAAAAATCTAAGAGTTATTTAAATAATTCGAAAACAGAACAGTCAATATTTAAGTCGACTGTAGTATGAAATGCTACAGCTCAAACACTAAGTATTCTACTTGGCAGCAATATGAATTTAACCAAGTATTCAACGACATTAAAGGTCGTGAAAAACCTTAAAGGTCGATACGCTTTTGGATCATTTTCCCTTACTATGTATTTAGAAACGATTTCTTCTGGCAAAGCATCGTCACGACATAAGTTCAATGTATGAGTTTAATATGTTTTGTACAATCTTTCGCTTGTATCTTACTCGGTCGATCATTAGGCAATCCGAGAATGCCCCTATCACTGATCTGATCAAATAAACTAGTTAAGAGACAATTCACTTTTTTTTCTGAAGTCAAGTTGGTTATAGCTAATAATTCTTCGATGAGATTATATTGACCAGACCTTTTAGAAAATAATGCGATATGGGAATTAGATATTATAATATTCAAATGTAGTGCCGGATAGTATTATGATAACAAAGTTTGATTTTTAGTTGTTCATGAATATGAATTGTATTCATTTCTGAAATATGTCGAATAGAATAGCCTTTAAGTAGTTTATAATATATATATATATATATATTTATTATTTGCAAAAATATGTTTGCTTATCCTTATTTATAAATAAAAAAACACAGAAAATATATGGAAAAGAGGTCGATGTTGATTTAATATCACTAAAGAGTATGGTAGAGATATTAAGTATTAAAGCAAAAAAAATTATGTAATATTTAACTAGTACGAAAACAAGAAGTAAAGAAATAATATACATCAAGGTCGGTATGGAAAAATAACTCTCGGTGAGTAAAAGAAAGAGGCTTTTCTTGATGCATAAAAAAACGTGAATTCTTTAAACAAACAAACAACCAAAAACTGTTTGCTGTTGTGTCAATTTGAGTGTTTGCTTTGCCGGTAAAATAATACAATATTTATAGCTTTGCATCCAACCTTTGAAAATATATATATACATTATGAATTATGAAGACGAGAATTGAAAATAGTGCATTTTGTGGTTGATGACATTATGATACTTGCACAACATTAATAATTTCAATAATTCATGCAAGCATGCTTATTTTGAAGACAACAAAACTAATTTTCGTGATCACGATGGCTAAGGCAATTTTAAACCTGAGTGTCACCTTGAAATTAAAGGCAAGAGCGAGAATTAACGGGTAAAATGAAGGCTCAAACATAAGTTATGGTCGTTTACGTTACTTGCTTAAGAAGCTGTAATTCCTCTCAGTAGTTGTAATTAGAAAGAAAATTAAGACAGACACAACCCATTTAATACAATTATATAGTAAACTAAGTTTTACCAAAAAAATATAGGAAATGTAGACGTTAGTCTAAAAAAATATATATGTTTGAATTCTTCGTATTCTTTGAGGAGTGTTTTGTAGGAAAATTTTTGACTATTAACTTTGTATTGTAGGGAAAAATAAAACGTTAAAAACTACATTACTGTATTTTTGGATGGGTATTTATTGCCATTCAAGACAAAACACTGTAGAAAAATAATCAATTGTTATATAAAGTTTTAACAACGTAACCTATTTTTAGGCCAATATTGCATTGATTTCAATACAATTGCTTAGCATTAAGCCTGAATGTGAAAAAAAAGTTATAAAAGCACAATTTGAACTAAGTTTTATTTTAAAATGTGTCTTTTTAATCACTGTATTTAATTCTCATTTTGTCCAGACAATTAATCAAGTTTTAAAACATATTCTTCTAAGTATGGTAAATGATTATACAAGTCAAGTGAGGCTATTTAACTATCATTAACCAATAATTAATTGTATTTTCCCTTTCACAAAATGTAATCTCAATGTCCTTTTCCTCTCTAAGTAATGTTATCCACTCTTTCTGATGGTAACAACGATATTTTAGTAAAGCATTTTCATGGTTTCTTATAAAGAAATGGTTATAAAATGATTTAGAACTGGAATAAAATGAAAAGTCATGTTGATAATATTATAAATAATTATCAGAAAAATGTTATAGTTATCTGTTTCATTACTATTAGTGATGTGGAAACATATGGCTACCAGAATATGAAATTATTAAGCATAAAATCGTTATTATAGACTTATTCATAAAGTAAAATTCTCATTTGTCTGCATAAGCTATAAGGATATTTTTTGCCAACAATTATAATTGTTGATATATCTTTAATATAAGTATAACAAAAAAGTGCAAAATTTAATGTTATAATAAGATTACAAAAAAGTGCATTTTAACGAGTCACGGACAGCCTGACAATATAAACTGAAACTCCGTCGTAACTTCAAACTTAAAATATAACAGGTTCCATCTATCGTCACAATTGACATTTCCTTGTATTATTTTTAAGGACTGATGAATAATAATCATATATTTTCTTAAGTGAATTTCACCAAAATATATTTCGTGTTTTGAATGTGTTTTTGTTTATCCAAATTTTATTTTTGGTTGTTTAACAGTATGCAGCTTAATGACTATTTCTATGTAACGATAACACTTTAAACTGTGGTGACATGAAAAGACTTTAATTTCATTTCATTTCAAATCTTAAGCATAATACAATGTACGTATGAACGAGTTAAAGGTTTTTTGATGCGTAAGGATCATATTTTGCTGATCTGTGGGATTTTTATGTAGAAGGAAAAGACAATGAAAGAAATTTTCCTCTTGTTTTACGTTTTACGTTTTTTATCACTGTAAATAATAAGTACCTGTTGGGCCGGGCCTTGCTCGGTGAACCGTTTTATTTACCAGTTTCACTTGTCTCATTCATATACTTTTTGCTACTATAACGCATATGAGTGGGCAGCTTAAGTGTTATTCTTTATTTTCCAGTATAGCAAACCGAATGGCCCCATCTTACAATTATACAGCTAATGAACTATTTTACGTAATAAGATTTCGTCTCGCCAAGTAACCTACATGGCAAATATTTTTAAGCACATCATTTAATTATCCTTTATATTTAATAGTTTCCTTTTGTTTATGCAACTATCTTTATGTACTTTGTTTTAACGAGAGCAATGTCTCCCCAATAATGATTTTATGGCCATAAAATTGGTTGTCAATTGTTTGTATGTTCGTTTAATTAAGTGATAAGAGATTCTACGCCTAGCAATCTGTGCGTCGTATATGATAACCCTCGAGCGTGATAATCTACTGAAAAATTAGTAATTTTCAGAAAAAAATTTACGAATATCAATTAAATTATTCGGCACAGAAATCTGAAGTAGTGATTATTCAGGCCCATCGGGTGAGTTTAAAAACCAGTAAAATCAGACATAAATGGAAAATCTTTTACCACCCAGAAGTTTTTTACTGAGCAAAATTGAAATTTTCTATCTTGAGCTTAAAAATGTAAATTTTTTAATTCATTTGCGGTTAGAACCCATTACTTCCATTTTAACGTTAGCCTTATAGAGAATAAACACAATGTTATATCTTCCTAACTGTTTGACACATTTTGATAACAATTCGGATATTGCTTCTTCTTCTTAACTCTATAATATTTTTTTAAAGTATCCAATGCATGCATACCTGTAGCGCGTACATTTCATTCAATCGGATAATAAAGAAGTCATAAATCACTTACGAGGGGTTGATAAGAGATGAATAGAATAATATATTTTCCCCAATCATCCTAGAGTTGGCATATATTATAGATTCGTAAGTATCTCATATTTACTGAGAGTTCAAGTCTGCTAAAATGATAGCATTTTAAAAGATCATAAAATCAAAATAAAATTAATTATTAATGCTTCTTTATTGCCAATAAATTAACAGTTAATTATTTCTAGGTTATTGAGTTTGAATACAAACTACAGTTAGGAATGAACAGATTTTATCTAACTCAATAACCTAGAAATAATGGTCCCATTGTCTTTTGTTAAAAATATTACCTAATTAGGAGTGAAAGAACGAAATTATTAGTAAATGTGACATACGTGTTTTGATTAAAATAATTTCGAATTCCAGCAGAGGTTTTGCATTGGGGAATGTGGGGACAATTATTTTTTATATACGTACTTTTAATTTGCAGAGGGAAAGGTAAGTAAATATTTTGAAATTTCATAGTTTATTTGATATTATTTGCGTCCCAAAAGTTCCAGATCGGTTCAGCAATTAATTTGAAAAACGAAATTCGAAATTTGCACATTAGTTCCGAAAAAACACTTATTTATGTATACATGTAAATGTAATTATCGGTGGAGTAGTCCCAGCTACTTAAATGAAAATCAGGAATCAGAAAACTGAAAATATTCACTAAACATTCTGCTTGAGTAACAATTTTGATTAATAGAGAATTCCCATAACTCATACGTTTTCTTTATTTGAAATTCATTGTTGGTGATGGTGATTTTATATTTCGATTTAGATTATTGCGAAACGTCGTGAAACTTGTTTTTTACTAATCAGTGATGGCAAATGTCCGCAAAAATCTAAATCAAAATATCATATGTTTTGTTCAGAGGAGACTGGTTAGCATGTTCAGTTTAAATAAAATTGTTTTTGATAAGATTTGAACTAAAAGCAGAATGTTCTAAAAGCACAATCTAGCTGTTTCGGCTAGACCGCAGAGGCTTGTGCTTGACAAATGCTATTCAGTGTTCTAGAAGAAAATACGGAAACTCAGAGAGCTGTTTAAAAGTATTATAAAAATATTGTACTAACATTGTCTAGACACATATTGGGAGTAGGACTAAAGGAACATATCGTATCACTGGAGCCAGTTGGTAGTGGTTGATGAAGGCAAACATAATTGTATCATTTAGTTGTTCTTGATTGCATTTATCTTTACAGTTTGAAAACGCACAGAAGTTCAAAATGTTAAAGAATTCGGATTTACCCAACAGGTTATGCATTTTTCGAGGACGAATACTGCCGGTTCCACTCTGACTGTGGCGCTGAAGAGCGCTGTGTTGGTGGCATATGCAGGAATGTCTGCCGAGACAACTGCCTGCCTGACATGGAGTGCACGGTCAAGGAACACGTGCCCTACTGCCACTGTCAGCCGGGCTACACACTGACAGACATCGATGGGCTAGTTTGTCAACCCACCGCACCCGTGCGACCTCGTATGTAGCTTACTTTTATTTTTTCAACCATTGCTCCATTTTACATTTTCCCTTCCATTTGTATATAAGTAATCTGTCATTACCCTACCATACAAATTTATAACAAGTGGATACTCCTAACAAACAATGTTTAAGCAAATTTTCTGTAACTTCCAAGTGGATGTTAGTGTAGGTAACTCCAGGTGAATTGCAGCCTTCTGTGTAAGTGTGTGCGGCATGGTATGTAACTAGATCTATCAAGAGCTTTCTACAAACAGTGCCGCAGTTTGGTTGGTAGCGTTCTGAGGTCTCACTCAGCCGGCCCGGGTTCAACTCCCGGCCACGGCTTTAAGTTATTTTATCGTGGGAAGCGCTGTGAAGTTCAGGTACCTTCGTCAAGAAGATCTCAATGTTCGTTAAGGACCTTGGGATTTGACGGAGAGTGAAGGTCTGTTAAGCGGAGGGTGCACAATAAGCTAATTCTGCTGCGTTGCAACACCATGGTCAAGTGAAGCCATGGCCCTATTTTTTTATTAAAGGCATTTCTTTGGCATAGTCGTTGTCAGCCATTTCTGAACCAGTCTTCTAGATTTATTCCTAGTTTATCGATGTGATCAAGTACTTTTCACGACCTGCAACAGACATAAGATAATGACACCGCTCTTCCTGCCGCACTCACTTATCATTAAATCTGTTCAAAAGGTAAAAGGTTGGAATCCACTGGATCATTACGGTAATTTTACCCATTTGTTGAGTGAATTTCCTTTATGGAATACATTATTTGTTACTCTCCTTTGCAGCTGGCACCTGTGCGACCGACGAGGACTGTGAATCAGACCGTAAATGCCAGAACCAAACATGCGTCAACCCTTGTGATTTTCGAACCTGCTACAAACACCTTGTCTGCTACGCCCACCAACACCGAGGCCTCTGTTTGGACTTCTTTGGAGGTAACATGTTTTTGCTAATTTCTCTTATATTAGCGATTTTACCCAAAAGGGAGTACCCCGTTGTAGCAGATCTGCAAGTGAAAATCGGGGATATTTTGGAGGGGGAAGTTCTGGTCGATCTGAGATCTGAGGATCGAAGAGATTTACATGAGAAAAGTATGAGCTGCCCCCAAATTTTTCAGGTATTGCGGGAACATAAAAATTTTCAAATATTGCCAAAAGAGGCCACTACTTAATTTAATTCATTTTTCAAGATTCTTTTGAGTTTTCAAGGTGAAATTAAAACTCCGAAAGTCTTAGACGCCAGAAGAAGGAAGGAGTTGAATTAAAAACTTTGACAAGCTGCCAATTTTGATAGAAACACGTTAGAGACCTCCAAACTCCACCAGTCGCCAATTTTTTAAGCTCTTTAAAATGTGAGGTCACAAAAAGATATTTGTAATTGAAATTTTGAGTTCCCCAATATCCCCCATTTTCGGAGTACACTAAAAATTCTATTAGGTTACATAAAACAATATTTAGAGTTAAGTTAGTATCATTCCCGAAAGGTAAATTGTTTCTTAACAAACAAAAAAAGTTTGTTTTTAACATACTATATAAGTATATGTTTATTTTTTTACCATTTTTAATACTAAAATAATTAAACTAAAGCAAAAAATAGTATCCATCTAAAAAATTATACCAATTCAGATTCATATATATATTTCCAATAAATTTACAGTATTACAATCACATGGACATTTTAGCGAATTTCCCCTATAGGGAAGAAGCTATTACCGTAGGTCTCATGGTAAGACCTAAGCCCGAGACCATGATAATTTTCGTTTTGGGGCCACCAGAAGCAAAAAAACACCATTCGTTCGAATTTATATCTATCTATCTATCTATATATATATATATATATATATATATATATATATATATATATGTGTGTCTGTGAGCACGATAGCGGCCGTAAATATGGTCCGATCTTAATGAAATTTGGTACAGACATGTAAAATGGTGGTCGATTGGACAAGTTCGTAAACCAGCCCGATCGGACCATCGGAAGGGGGGGTAAAGGGGGAATAACCCCCCCAAAAATGGGTTTTTTGGGGTTTTTACATAAAAAAATGAAATTAATCAAATTTTTGTTGGCACCATTGGATTCACCTCAAAAAAAACAAACAATTTAGTATTTTGAATCATTGCTCTATGTCCATTGGTTACCGAGATATTGAAAGTGGTAAACACAGTACGTTGTCCCAATGTTAACCTTATGGGGAATAAGTAAAATTCTATATTTCGCTCATTTCTCAACATATCTTAATTAAACTTGGTTTGTGGCTTCATCTAGATGAGATATAATGTATTTTAGTCAAAAATCCCCGAAATTTCCATTTTTGTGGCAGCAAACCTGCATAATCATTCCGCATGTTATCCTTATGGGAAATAAAAAAATTCTATATCTTACTTATTTTTTAACATTTCTTGACAAAACTTGGTATATGGCTTCTTCTAGTTAAGATATACTAAATAATGAATTAAAACTAACCAGTTTTAACATACCTGTTGCAGCAAACCTGCATACTCATTCTACATGCTAACCTTATGGGTATTAAAATAAGTTGTGTAGTTCGCTCATTTCTCAAAATATACTGATTGGAAATGGCATGAGGCTTCATACAGTTAATATCTACTTGATTATGGCTTAAAATATCCAAATCATCAAATTCCTGAGGCAGCAAACCTGTGTACTCTCTTTCCCAATGTTAACCTTATGAGAGGTAAATGCAATTGGATACCGTAGCTTTCTTATTCCTCAGCATATCTTGATAAAACATGTTATGTGGCTTTATATAGTTTAGATATATTGGATTGTAGCCTATAATACCTCATTTTCAAATTTCTGTGGCAGCAAACCTGCATTTTTCCATACTAATCTTATGAAGAATAATTTATTTTTGAATACCAATTATGGGCATTTGGCAAATCACAGGATAAGGGAACAGGGCTCAAATTAAATGTTTTAATATCAGGGACTCAGGAAAAGTACTGCAATTTCTTAAAGTTTGCTAGATAACAAAAAATAACATAAAATAACTGTCATTTAAGTAGCATTGGGAAGTAGCATTGGGATCTAAAACGTCTGCTTTGTTTACATTAAAACATGTGAGCTGATGTTTGATTCAAAGCCACATGGTGGATACAGACATATGGCTTACTTAAAGGCCAGATAACTAAATATGTCAAATAAATGTACTATAGCGAATACAGATTTTTACTGATGATGTTTATGAAATCTTTTACTCAAACTTAAACAGCTGGTCATTTCCCCATACGATTAAATTGGAAAAGCCAGCTGTTTTGAAGTTTTGAACATTGCATTTTCGTGCCAAGTACAGGCTATTATTTTTTATAGCCTGTTGATCTTAAAAGCCACTAGGAGAGTATTTTTGCACGCTTTCTTTTGAATGTATATTGATTTATGCACTTGAAATTCGCTGAGTATGCAGGACTGCTGCAACGGGGGTATTAATAATACAGATTATGGAAATGTCCCCACAAAGACTGTCCGTCTGTGCGTGGGGGGAGTCTTCATTCATTGTCACTTTATGTCACATGCCCACACGCACCATGCTGAATGGGAGAAACAAGACCATATACATAATACTTATTCTCACATAAAATAAAGAAACCTAAGTTGATAATGAAAGTTCATTCTTGGTCAGAAGATTCGAGGTACGTAGAAAAAGTAATTGGAGAACAAAAAATAAAAATAAAAAACTGAAAAAGAGAAAAGATACAATAGTTTATGTTTTGCATAGAGGTTGAATCAGGGTATCCGCCGCATCCTCCTCCAAGCCATACAGCCACCGCCGGACCCCCTTCCTTACAACAGTGACACTCGTCCCCTCAAGAGCTCTGATTTCGTTTTCTAGATAGAACATGCGCAACATTATAAGGAATATCTTTTTTTATGTGATTATATAATCTTAGAATTTAAATAACAAAACTTATATTCGTCCTAGTTTTTATAGGAGTGTCGAATTTCAGAAAATGTATGATTTTTATTAATTAGCTGATCAACATGGTTTTACCTTTGGAAAAACAGAAAAACTTCCCTGGATTCATGATTTAATGTTAAGGTTGTCATGACAACTACATGAGCTTCTCTATTCTTTAAAATTGCAACTTTGATATATCATATGGCGTAGCCCTGAGGGATTTTTTAAAAATCCGTTCTTAGTGGATACCTATGCCCTGAGAGGAACGTTCATGCAGAGTTTCAAGGTTCTATGTCAAGTAGTTTGGGCTGTCCACTGATAGGTGAGTGGTACTTGACAAATATATAGTAGACTAGCGTCTAAGGGTGAGGGATTACTCCGTGATGGGGAGTCCCAGTCGGTTAAACGCCTAATTGGTCAAAAGCACGGATCCCATTATAATAAGCTGTAACCGCGTATACATTTGTGAAACCAACTACCACCTGACTGATTAAATGAACATTGAAAATGTAAGCAATAGTTAGTCCGATACACTTTTATATGGGAAAATATGAAAATGTTGACCTTGCTGAACACTCCTCAAAACTTTGAATTTTGAAAAATCCAATCTTAGCGGATGCCTACGCCCTAAGAGGATCGAACGTCCATGCAAAATTTCAAGATTCTAGGGCAATTTTTGGGCTGTGCAATGATAGGTGAGTGGTATTTGACAAATATATAGTAAAAGACTGAATATAATTAGATATTTTAGATAAAGCTTCCTTATTGTTAAGACGGGAAAATCTTGAAAAGTTGATGTGATGGGAATCTTTGGTCTTTTCTTAGTATTTTTAACTATATCTCTTTGAGCAACCACCAGGGGCTCCAGAAACAATGCTGATACATAACCCCGCACCAAGACCCCGTACTCCGGCGACGATTGTACATAAGCGAAGTAAACACTCCTAAAGTGATCCGCGGACAGCGCACAACTGAGCTGCGAGAAAGCATAACTTATTCTGCGTAATGTTTGTTCGTCATTTTGAATATGTGGCTTCCAGCTGAACTTGTTGTCTATTATCACACCTAGATACTTGTATTGAGTCACTCATTCGATTTCCTCGCAACCACAGCCGGCCATCCGCAGAGCACCACAGGAGTGCAGCTTTAATATCCTTTGACCTGCGTCATTGTTTTCATTAAAACAAATTGGCAGACATTTGTTCTTGGTAACATTTGAATTATAAGAAGTTGGGGTCAAACCAATTCTTTATTATAAGCAGATTAGAGGATGCTTGCTCGTTTACATCGTCCCATGTAGAGCCATACGATGACAAAGCTGTATTACATATATCTTTATAAAATTACATATATTCATATGAAAATTAACGTGGGCGATTTTGGAGTCGACGGACCTCCAAATAAAACGTTTCGGGGTCCCTTGTTTTCGCATTACCATACCGCTACGGTAATGCTTCTTCCTACAGGCGAGAATGCGCTGAAAACCAAATGACTACCCAATAGTAAACCAAACAGTTACAAAAAACATTGTTGCAGCCTAAGGCACACGCACATTTAGGATTCGTATATCTTGCTCAAAACATTCATTATCCATCTCTCTCACATAAGTTTTTTGTAATGGTCGGGATTTTTGAGCGTGAACTATATACACTCATATGAATCGTAACTGTACGCTTATAATGCTATGATTTGATACAAAACAGCTGTGATGTGGATTCCAACACCGATGAGCGAGGTACCGCCCGGCAGTGTGGTCGGGGGCTTGGATAAAGCGCTCAAAGAGGCACTGTACGTCTGCCGGGCCAGACACGAGGGCAGCCTGCTCCCCGGCAAGTTGATCATCACTCACGGACTTTGCTACGTGGGCTTTAAGGACAAGGAATACGGCGAGAGAAATCACGAGGTGAGAAGTCAAATATAGTTTATTATCAAATACAAATAAACAGGGTCACAATATGACTTCTCGTATGCTATAGTATGAATACTATAGCATACGAGAAGTCGCATCCTAAAATTATTAATCAGTATGTTAGCCTCAATAACAAAAAGCGAAAAGGAAATGTATGTTTGTAAGAATTTGAGTTGGATTTAGTGACCTAGCATGGCCGTTAAATTTACTCTTAGCCGCTCCCTTATCTGTAATCGGATGTGACTACCACCTCAGCTAAATCCTTCCCAATCCTTGTCAACCAGACTGTAATTCTTTTTTTTACGTAGATACGTTAACACAGTCATTATTATAGTGTAAATAGATGTAACAGTTATTTGTACGTTGAGTGAGTACAGTACGACATTGTATCACGAGTGAAAATGTTGGAACCCAACCTTGTCGAGGGTGACAATTTTCACGAGGCAATGTGCTTTACTTTCGGGATACAAACAACATTTTTCTGTCACATACAATAATAAATATCTGACTATCAACACTCTTTTCATTAACTTAGTTATAGCAATAAAAAATCCATTTAGATTCGATCTGCAATTAGCGCCTGCATCCAGGAAGCTGCAACTATTCATACACCAGCGATCAACTGATTGTTCCAACGTTCTTCCATGCTTAATTGTTAGACGTTTTCAAAGCTGATTGCCATTAATGTTATTATTTTTGATTATTCCTTCCACTAAATCAGCTGTTAGCGCCTGAACGCGTTGAGCTGCAACATATTTATATACATACGTGGAAGTTTAAGGCGCTTCAATTTGTGAAATATTGATTTCAATGTTATTCTTACGGAATCACTTTACTCCCGCTGCAAGACATTATTGCCTTACTCACCCATAACGAGAAGTAAAAAGCGCCAGCGCCTAAACATAGCAGGTGGGGGAAAGGTACATTGTCGGGTTGTTGGCACGTCCTGACAGGCCCCAACCTGCAGTGGGTGACGCCAGCGCCTAAACATAGAAGTGGGGGAAAGGTACATTGTCGGGTTGTTGGTAGGTCCTGACAGGCCCCAACCTGCAGTGGGTGACGCCAGCGCCTAAACATAGCGGGTGGGAGAAAGGTACATTGTCGGCTTGTTGGCAGGTCCTGACAGGCCCCAACCTGCAGTGGGTGACGCCAGCGCCTAAACATAGCGGGTGGGGGAGAAGGTACATTGTCGGGTTGTTGACAGGTCCTGACTGGCCCCAACCTGCAGTGGTTGACGCCAGAGCCTAAACATAGCAGGTGGGGGAAAGGTACATTGCCGGGTTGTTGGCAGGTCCTGACTGGCCCCAACCTGCAGTGGTTGACGCCAGAGCCTAAACATAGCAGGTGGGGGAAAGGTACATTGCCGGGTTGTTGGCAGGTCCTGACTGGCCCCAACCTGCAGTGGTTGACGCCAGCGCCTAAACATAGCGGGTGGGGGAAAGGTACATTGTCGGGTTGTTGGCAGGTCCTGACTGGCCCCAACCTGCAGTGGTTGACGCCAGAGCCTAAACATAGCAGGTGGGGGAAAGGTACATTGCCGGGTTGTTGGCAGGTCCTGACTGGCCCCAACCTGCAGTGGTTGACGCCAGCGCCTAAACATAGCGGGTGGGGGAAAGGTACATTGTCGGGTTTTTGACAGGTCCTGACTGGCCCCAACCTGCAGTGGTTGACGCCAGAGCCTAAACATAGCGGGTGGGGGAGAAGGTACATTGTCGGGTTGTTGGCAGGTCCTGACTGGCCCCAACCTGCAGTGGGTGACGCCAGCGCCTAAACATAGCAGGTGGGGGAAAGGTACATTGCCGGGTTGTTGGCAGGTCCTGACTGGCCCCAACCTGCAGTGGTTGACGCCAGAGCCTAAACATAGCAGGTGGGGGAAAGGTACATTGCCGGGTTGTTGGCAGGTCCTGACAGGCCCCAACCTGCAGTGGGTGACGCCAGAGCCTAAACATAGACGGTGGGGGAAAGGTACATTGTCGGGTTGTTCGCAGGTCCTGACTGGCCCCAACCTGCAGTGGGTGACGCCAGCGCCTAAACATAGCAGGTGGGGGAAAGGTACATTGTCGGATTGTTGGCAGGTCCTGACTGGCCCCAACCTGCAGTGGGTGACGCCAGCGCCTAAACATAGCAGGTGGAGGAAAGGTACATTTTCGGGTTGTTGGCAGGTCCTGACAGGCCCCAACCTGCAGTGGGTGACGCCAGCGCCTTAACATAGCAGGTGGGGGAAAGGTACATTTTCGGGTTGTTGGCAGGTCCTGAGAAGCCCAAACCTGCAGTGGGTGACGCCAGCGTCAAAACATAGCAGGTGGGGGAAAGTTACATTGTCGGGTTGTTGGCAGGTCCTGACAGGCCCCAACCTGCAGTGGGTGACGCCAGCGTCTAAACATAGCGGGTGGGGGAAAGGTACATTGTCGGGTTGTTGACAGGTCCTGACAGGCCCCAACCTGCAGTGGGTGACGCCAGCGCCTTAACATAGCAGGTGGGGGAAAGGTACATTGTCGGGTTGTTGGCAGGTCCTGACAGGCCCCAACCTGCAGTGGGTGACGCCAGCGCCTAAACATAGCGGGTGGGGGAAAGGTACATTGTCGGGTTGTTGACAGGTCCTGACAGGCCCCAACCTGCAGTGGGTGACGCCAGCGCCTTAACATAGCAGGTGGGGGAAAGGTACATTGTCGGGTTGTTGGCAGGTCCTGACAGGCCCCAACCTGCAGTGGGTGACGCCAGCGCCTTAACATAGCAGGTGGGGGAAAGGTACATTGTCGGGTTGTTGGCAGGTCCTGACAGGCCCCAACCTGCAGTGGGTGACGCCAGCGCCTTAACATAGCAGGTGGGGGAAAGGTACATTGTCGGGTTGTTGGCAGGTCCTGACAGGCCCGAACATGCAGTGGGTGACGCCAGCGGCTAAACATAGCGGGTGGGGGAAAGGTACATTGTCTCGTTGTTGGCAGGTCCTGACAGGCCCCAACCTGCAGTGGGTGACGCCAGAGCCTAAACATAGCGGGTAGGGGAGAAGGTACATTGTCGGGTTGTTGACAGGTCCTGACAGGCCCCAACCTGCAGTGGGTGACGCCAGCGCCTAAACATAGCGTTTGGGGGAGAAGGTACATTGTCGGGTTGTTGGCAGGTCCTGACAGGCCCCCACCTGCAGTGGGTGACGCCAGCGCCTAAACATAGCGGGTGGGGGAAAGGTACATTTTCGGGTTGTTGGCAGGTCCTGACTGGCCCCAACCTGCAGTGGTTGACGCCAGAGCCTAAACATAGCAGTTGGGGGAAAGGTACATTGCCGGGTTGTTGGCAGGTCCTGACTGGCCCCAACCTGCAGTGGTTGACGCCAGCGCCTAAACATAGCGGGTGGGGGAAAGGTACATTGTCGGGTTTTTGACAGGTCCTGACTGGCCCCAACCTGCAGTGGTTGACGCCAGAGCCTAAACATAGCGGGTGGGGGAGAAGGTACATTGTCGGGTTGTTGGCAGGTCCTGACTGGCCCCAACCTGCAGTGGGTGACGCCAGCGCCTAAACATAGCAGGTGGGGGAAAGGTACATTGCCGGGTTGTTGGCAGGTCCTGACTGGCCCCAACCTGCAGTGGTTGACGCCAGAGCCTAAACATAGAAGGTGGGGGAAAGGTACATTGCCGGGTTGTTGGCAGGTCCTGACAGGCCCCAACCTGCAGTGGGTGACGCCAGAGCCTAAACATAGCAGGTGGGGGAAAGGTACATTGTCGGGTTGTTCGCAGGTCCTGACTGGCCCCAACCTGCAGTGGGTGACGCCAGCGCCTAAACATAGCAGGTGGGGGAAAGGTACATTGTCGGATTGTTGGCAGGTCCTGACTGGCCCCAACCTGCAGTGGGTGACGCCAGCGCCTAAACATAGCAGGTGGAGGAAAGGTACATTTTCGGGTTGTTGGCAGGTCCTGACAGGCCCCAACCTGCAGTGGGTGACGCCAGCGCCTTAACATAGCAGGTGGGGGAAAGGTACATTTTCGGGTTGTTGGCAGGTCCTGACAAGCCCAAACCTGCAGTGGGTGACGCCAGCGTCAAAACATAGCAGGTGGGGGAAAGTTACATTGTCGGGTTGTTGGCAGGTCCTGACAGGCCCCAACCTGCAGTGGGTGACGCCAGCGTCTAAACATAGCGGGTGGGGGAAAGGTACATTGTCGGGTTGTTGACAGGTCCTGACAGGCCCCAACCTGCAGTGGGTGACGCCAGCGCCTTAACATAGCAGGTGGGGGAAAGGTACATTGTCGGGTTGTTGGCAGGTCCTGACAGGCCCCAACCTGCAGTGGGTGACGCCAGCGCCTAAACATAGCGGGTGGGGGAAAGGTACATTGTCGGGTTGTTGACAGGTCCTGACAGGCCCCAACCTGCAGTGGGTGACGCCAGCGCCTTAACATAGCAGGTGGGGGAAAGGTACATTGTCGGGTTGTTGGCAGGTCCTGACAGGCCCCAACCTGCAGTGGGTGACGCCAGCGCCTTAACATAGCAGGTGGGGGAAAGGTACATTGTCGGGTTGTTGGCAGGTCCTGACAGGCCCCAACCTGCAGTGGGTGACGCCAGCGCCTTAACATAGCAGGTGGGGGAAAGGTACATTGTTGGGTTGTTGGCAGGTCCTGACAGGCCCGAACCTGCAGTGGGTGACGCCAGCGGCTAAACATAGCGGGTGGGGGAAAGGTACATTGTCTCGTTGTTGGCAGGTCCTGACAGGCCCCAACCTGCAGTGGGTGACGCCAGAGCCTAAACATAGCGGGTAGGGGAGAAGGTACATTGTCGGGTTGTTGACAGGTCCTGACAGGCCCCAACCTGCAGTGGGTGACGCCAGCGCCTAAACATAGCGTTTGGGGGAGAAGGTACATTGTCGGGTTGTTGGCAGGTCCTGACAGGCCCCCACCTGCAGTGGGTGACGCCAGCGCCTAAACATAGCAGGTGGGGGAAAGGTACATTGTCTGGTTGTTGACAGGTCCTGACTGGTCCCAACCTGCAGTGGGTGACGCCAGCGCCTAAACATAGCGGGTGGGGGAAAGGTACATTGTCGGGTTGTTGACAGGTCCTGACTGGTCCCAACCTGCAGTGGGTGACGCCAGCGCCTAAACATAGCGGGTGGGGGAGAAGGTACAGTGTCGGGTTGTTGACAGGTCCTGACTGGCCCCAACCTGCAGTGGGTGACGCCAGCGCCTAAACATAGCAAGTGGGGGAGAAGGTACATTGTCGGGTTGTTGACAGGTCCTGACTGGCTCAAACCTGCAGTGGGTGACGCCAGCGCCTAAACATAGCGGGTGGGGGAGAAGGTACATTGTCGGGTTGTTGACAGGTCCTGACAGGCCCCAACCTGCAGTGGGTGACGCCAGCGCCTAAACATAGCAGGTGGGGGAGAAGGTACATTGTCGGGTTTTTGACAGGTCCTGACAGGCCCCAACCTGCAGTGGGTGACGCCAGCGCCTAAACATAGCGGGTGGGGGAGAAGGTACATTGTCTGGTTGTTGGCAGGTCCTGACTGGCCCCAACCTGCAGTGGGTGACGCCAGAGCCTAAACATAGCGGGTGGGGGAGAAGGTACATTGTCGGGTTGTTGGCAGGTCCTGACAGGCCCCAACCTGCAGTGGGTGACGCCAGCGCCTAAACATAGCGGGTGGGGGAAAGGTACATTGTCTGGTTGTTGACAGGTCCTGACTGGCCCCAACCTGCAGTGGGTGACGCCAGCGCCTAAACATAGTGGGTGGGGGAGAAGGTACATTGTCGGGTTGTTGGCAGGTCCTGACTGGCCCTAACCTGCAGTGGGTGACGCCAGCGCCTAAACATAGCGGGTGGGGGAGAAGGTACATTGTCGGGTTGTTGGCAGGTCCTGACAGGCCCCAACCTGCAGTGGGTGACGCCATTGCCTAAACATAGCGGGTGGGGGAAAGGTACACTGTCGGGTTGTTGGCAGGTCCTGACAGGCCCCAACCTGCAGTGGGTGACGCCAGCGCCTAAACATAGCGTGTGGGGGAAAGGTACACTGTCGGGTTGTTGGCAGGTCCTGGCAGGCCCCAACCTGCAGTGGGTGACGCCAGCGCCTAAACATAGCAGGTGGGGGAAAGGTACATTGTCGGGTTGTTGGCAGGTCCTGACTGGCCCCAACCTGCAGTGGGTGACGCCAGCGCCTAAACATAGCGGGTGGGGGAGAAGGTACATTGTCTGGTTGTTGGCAGGTCCTGACTGGCCCCAACCTGCAGTGGGTGACGCCAGCGCCTAAACATAGCGTGTGGGGGAGAAGGTAAAGTGTCGGGTTGTTGGCAGGTCCTGACTGGCCCCAACCTGCAGTGGGTGACGCCAGCGCCTAAACATAGCGGGTGGGGGAGAAGGTACAGTGTCGGGTTGTTGACAGGTCCTGACTGGCCCCAACCTGCAGTGGGTGACGCCAGCGCCTAAACATAGCAAGTGGGGGAGAAGGTACATTGTCGGGTTGTTGACAGGTCCTGACTGGCCCAAACCTGCAGTGGGTGACGCCAGCGCCTAAACATAGCGGGTGGGGGAGAAGGTACATTGTCGGGTTGTTGACAGGTCCTGACAGGCCCCAACCTGCAGTGGGTGACGCCAGCGCCTAAACATAGCAGGTGGGGGAGAAGGTACATTGTCGGGTTTTTGACAGGTCCTGACAGGCCCCAACCTGCAGTGGGTGACGCCAGCGCCTAAACATAGCGGGTGGGGGAGAAGGTACATTGTCTGGTTGTTGGCAGGTCCTGACTGGCCCCAACCTGCAGTGGGTGACGCCAGAGCCTAAACATAGCGGGTGGGGGAGAAGGTACATTGTCGGGTTGTTGGCAGGTCCTGACAGGCCCCAACCTGCAGTGGGTGACGCCAGCGCCTAAACATAGCGGGTGGGGGAAAGGTACATTGTCTGGTTGTTGACAGGTCCTGACTGGCCCCAACCTGCAGTGGGTGACGCCAGCGCCTAAACATAGCGGGTGGGGGAGAAGGTACATTGTCTGGTTGTTGACAGGTCCTGACTGGCCCCAACCTGCAGTGGGTGACGCCAGCGCCTAAACATAGTGGGTGGGGGAGAAGGTACATTGTCGGGTTGTTGGCAGGTCCTGACTGGCCCTAACCTGCAGTGGGTGACGCCAGCGCCTAAACATAGCGGGTGGGGGAGAAGGTACATTGTCGGGTTGTTGGCAGGTCCTGACAGGCCCCAACCTGCAGTGGGTGACGCCATTGCCTAAACATAGCGGGTGGGGGAAAGGTACACTGTCGGGTTGTTGGCAGGTCCTGACAGGCCCCAACCTGCAGTGGGTGACGCCAGCGCCTAAACATAGCGTGTGGGGGAAAGGTACACTGTCGGGTTGTTGGCAGGTCCTGGCAGGCCCCAACCTGCAGTGGGTGACGCCAGCGCCTAAACATAGCAGGTGGGGGAAAGGTACATTTTCGGGTTGTTGGCAGGTCCTGACTGGCCCCAACCTGCAGTGGGTGACGCCAGAGCCTAAACATAGCGGGTGGGGGAGAAGGTACATTGTCGGGTTGTTGACAGGTCCTGACAGGCCCCAACCTGCAGTGGGTGACGCCAGCGCCTAAACATAGCGGGTGGGAGAGAAGGTACATTGTCTGGTTGTTGGCAGGTCCTGACTGGCCCCAACCTGCAGTGGGTGACGCCAGCGCCTAAACATAGCGTGTGGGGGAGAAGGTAAAGTGTCGGGTTGTTGGCAGGTCCTGACTGGCCCCAACCTGCAGTGGGTGACGCCAGCGCCTAAACATAGCAGGTGGGGGAGAAGGTACATTGTCGGGTTGTTGACAGGTCCTGACAGGCCCCAACCTGCAGTGGGTGACGCCAGCGCCTAAAGATAGCGGGTGGGGGAGAAGGTACATTGTCTGGTTGTTGGCAGGTCCTGACTGGCCCCAACCTGCAGTGGGTGACGCCAGCGCCTAAACATATCGGGTGGGGGAGAAGGTACATTGTCCGGTTGTTGACAGGTCCTGACAGGCCCCAACCTGCAGTGGGTGACGCCATTGCCTAAACATAGCGTGTGGGGGAGAAGGTACATTGTCGGGTTGTTGACAGGTCCTGACAGGCCCCAACCTGCAGTGGGTGACGCCAGCGCCTAAACATAGCGGGTGGGGGAGAAGGTACATTGTCTGGTTTTTGGCAGGTCCTGACTGGCCCCAACCTGCAGTGGGTAACGCCAGCGCCTAAACATAGCGGGTGGGGGAGAAGGTACATTGTCGGGTTGTTGACAGGTCCTGACTGGCCCCAACCTGCAGTGGGTGACGCCAGCGCCTAAACATAGCAGGTAGGGGAGAAGGTACATTGTCGGGTTGTTGACAGGTCCTGACTGGCCCCAACCTGCAGTGGGTGACGCCAGCGCCTAAACATAGCGGGTGGGGGAGAAGGTACAT
Organism: Flexamia atlantica; assembly: GCA_035578135.1. Lineage (NCBI taxonomy): Eukaryota > Metazoa > Arthropoda > Insecta > Hemiptera > Cicadellidae > Flexamia > Flexamia atlantica. Next base: position 2,498,202 of record JAQJVK010000049.1, on the reverse strand, counting down.
TGTCTGGTTTTTGGCAGGTCCTGACTGGCCCCAACCTGCAGTGGGTGACGCCAGAGCCTAAACATAGCAGGTGGGGGAGAAGGTACATTGTCTGGTTGTTGACAGGTCCTGACAGGCCCCAACCTGCAGTGGGTGACGCCAGCGCCTAAACATAGCGGGTGGGGGAGAAGGTACATTGTCGGGTTGTTGGCAGGTCCTGACTGGCCCTAACCTGCAGTGGGTGACGCCAGCGCCTAAACATAGCAGGTAGGGGAGAAGGTACATTGTCGGGTTGTTGACAGGTCCTGACTGGCCCCAACCTGCAGTGGGTGACGCCAGCGCCTAAACATAGCGGGTGGGGGAGAAGGTACATTGTCTGGTTTTTGGCAGGTCCTGACTGGCCCCAACCTGCAGTGGGTGACGCCAGAGCCTAAACATAGCAGGTGGGGGAGAAGGTACATTGTCTGGTTGTTGACAGGTCCTGACAGGCCCCAACCTGCAGTGGGTGACGCCAGCGCCTAAACATAGCGGGTGGGGGAGAAGGTACATTGTCGGGTTGTTGGCAGGTCCTGACTGGCCCTAACCTGCAGTGGGTGACGCCAGCGCCTAAACATAGCGGGTGGGGGAGAAGGTACATTGTCGGGTTGTTGGCAGGTCCTGACAGGCCCCAACCTGCAGTGGGTGACGCCATTGCCTAAACATAGCGGGTGGGGGAAAGGTACACTGTCGGGTTGTTGGCAGGTCCTGACAGGCCCCAACCTGCAGTGGGTGACGCCAGCGCCTAAACATAGCGTGTGGGGGAAAGGTACACTGTCGGGTTGTTGGCAGGTCCTGGCAGGCCCCAACCTGCAGTGGGTGACGCCAGCGCCTAAACATAGCAGGTGGGGGAAAGGTACATTGTCGGGTTGTTGGCAGGTCCTGACTGGCCCCAACCTGCAGTGGGTGACGCCAGAGCCTAAACATAGCGGGTGGGGGAGAAGGTACATTGTCGGGTTGTTGACAGGTCCTGACAGGCCCCAACCTGCAGTGGGTGACGCCAGCGCCTAAACATAGCGGGTGGGAGAGAAGGTACATTGTCTGGTTGTTGGCAGGTCCTGACTGGCCCCAACCTGCAGTGGGTGACGCCAGCGCCTAAACATAGCGTGTGGGGGAGAAGGTAAAGTGTCGGGTTGTTGGCAGGTCCTGACTGGCCCCAACCTGCAGTGGGTGACGCCAGCGCCTAAACATAGCAGGTGGGGGAGAAGGTACATTGTCGGGTTGTTGACAGGTCCTGACAGGCCCCAACCTGCAGTGGGTGACGCCAGCGCCTAAAGATAGCGGGTGGGGGAGAAGGTACATTGTCTGGTTGTTGGCAGGTCCTGACTGGCCCCAACCTGCAGTGGGTGACGCCAGCGCCTAAACATATCGGGTGGGGGAGAAGGTACATTGTCCGGTTGTTGACAGGTCCTGACAGGCCCCAACCTGCAGTGGGTGACGCCATTGCCTAAACATAGCGTGTGGGGGAGAAGGTACATTGTCGGGTTGTTGACAGGTCCTGACAGGCCCCAACCTGCAGTGGGTGACGCCAGCGCCTAAACATAGCGGGTGGGGGAGAAGGTACATTGTCTGGTTTTTGGCAGGTCCTGACTGGCCCCAACCTGCAGTGGGTGACGCCAGCGCCTAAACATAGCGGGTGGGGGAGAAGGTACATTGTCGGGTTGTTGACAGGTCCTGACTGGCCCCAACCTGCAGTGGGTGACGCCAGCGCCTAAACATAGCAGGTAGGGGAGAAGGTACATTGTCGGGTTGTTGACAGGTCCTGACTGGCCCCAACCTGCAGTGGGTGACGCCAGCGCTTAAACATATCGGGTGGGGGAGAAGGTAAAGTGTCCGGTTGTTGGCAGGTCCTGCCTGGCCCCAACCTGCAGTGGGTGACGCCAGCGCCTAAACATAGCGGGTGGGGGAGAAGGTACAGTGTCGGGTTGTTGGCAGGTCCTGACAGGCCCCAACCTGCAGTGGGTGACGCCAGCGCCTAAAAGTAGCAGGTGGGGGAGAAGGTATATTGTCGGGTTTTTGACAGGTCCTGACTGGCCCCAACCTGCAGTGGGTGACGCCAGCGGCTAAACATAGCGGGTGGGAGAGAAGGTACATTGTCGGGTTGTTGGCAGGTCCTGACAGGCCCCAACCTGCAGTGGGTGACGCCAGAGCCTAAACATAGCGGGTAGGGGAGAAGGTACATTGTCGGGTTGTTGACAGGTCCTGACAGGCCCCAACCTGCAGTGGGTGACGCCAGCGCCTAAACATAGCGTTTGGGGGAGAAGGTACATTGTCGGGTTGTTGGCAGGTCCTGACAGGCCCCCACCTGCAGTGGGTGACGCCAGCGCCTAAACATAGCGGGTGGGGGAAAGGTACATTGTCGGGTTGTTGACAGGTCCTGACTGGTCCCAACCTGCAGTGGGTGACGCCAGCGCCTAAACATAGCGGGTGGGGGAGAAGGTACAGTGTCGGGTTGTTGACAGGTCCTGACTGGCCCCAACCTGCAGTGGGTGACGCCAGCGCCTAAACATAGCAAGTGGGGGAGAAGGTACATTGTTGGGTTGTTGACAGGTCCTGACTGGCCCAAACCTGCAGTGGGTGACGCCAGCGCCTAAACATAGCGGGTGGGGGAGAAGGTACATTGTCGGGTTGTTGACAGGTCCTGACAGGCCCCAACCTGCAGTGGGTGACGCCAGCGCCTAAACATAGCAGGTGGGGGAGAAGGTACATTGTCGGGTTTTTGACAGGTCCTGACAGGCCCCAACCTGCAGTGGGTGACGCCAGCGCCTAAACATAGCGGGTGGGGGAGAAGGTACATTGTCTGGTTGTTGGCAGGTCCTGACTGGCCCCAACCTCCAGTGGGTGACGCCAGAGCCTAAACATAGCGGGTGGGGGAGAAGGTACATTGTCGGGTTGTTGGCAGGTCCTGACAGGCCCCAACCTGCAGTGGGTGACGCCAGCGCCTAAACATAGCGGGTGGGGGAAAGGTACATTGTCTGGTTGTTGACAGGTCCTGACTGGCCCCAACCTGCAGTGGGTGACGCCAGCGCCTAAACATAGTGGGTGGGGGAGAAGGTACATTGTCGGGTTGTTGGCAGGTCCTGACTGGCTCTAACCTGCAGTGGGTGACGCCAGCGCCTAAACATAGCGGGTGGGGGAGAAGGTACATTGTCGGGTTGTTGGCAGGTCCTGACAGGCCCCAACCTGCAGTGGGTGACGCCATTGCCTAAACATAGCGGGTGGGGGAAAGGTACACTGTCGGGTTGTTGGCAGGTCCTGACAGGCCCCAACCTGCAGTGGGTGACGCCAGCGCCTAAACATAGCGTGTGGGGGAAAGGTACACTGTCGGGTTGTTGGCAGGTCCTGGCAGGCCCCAACCTGCAGTGGGTGACGCCAGCGCCTAAACATAGCAGGTGGGGGAAAGGTACATTGTCGGGTTGTTGGCAGGTCCTGACAGGCCCCAACCTGCAGTGGGTGACGCCAGCGCCTAAACATAGCAGGTGGGGGAAAGGTACATTGCCGGGTTGTTGGCAGGTCCTGACAGGCCCCAACCTGCAGTGGGTGACGCCAGCGCCTAAACATAGCAGGTGGGGGAGAAGGTACATTGCCGCTTTGTTGGCAGGTCCTGACAGGCCCCAACCTGCAGTGGGTGACGCTAGCGCCTAAACATAGCGGGTGCGGGAGAAGGTATATTGTCGGGTTGTTGGCAGGTCCTGACAGGCCCCAACCTGCAGTGGGTGACGCCAGCGCCTAAACATAGCGGGTAGCGGGTGGGGGAGAAGGTATATTGTCGGGTTGTTGGCAGGTCCTGACAGGCCCCCACCTGCAGTGGGTGACGCCAGCGCATAAACATAGCGGGTGGGGGAGAAGGTATATTGTCGGGTTGTTGGCAGGTCCTGACAGGCCCCAACCTGCAGTGGGTGACGCCAGCGCCTTAACATAGCGGGTGGGGGAAAGGTACATTGTCGGGTTGTTGGCAGGTCCTGACAGGCCCCAACCTGCAGTGGGTGACGCCAGCGCATAAACATAGCGGGTGGGGGAGAAGGTATATTGTCGGGTTGTTGGCAGGTCCTGACAGGCCCCAACCTGCAGTGGGTGACGCCAGCGGTCGGGCAGGCCCCGCCCCACGCCGTGGTCGGTGGCTATGATGCCGGGGAGACCCTGTACATCTGCCGCGGAGAGAGCGACGGCTACACCATCATCGGCAAGGTATAACTGCAAAAATAGTTCTGAAATGATTGTCATCAGTTAGCTAAATCTGCTGACGTTATTAATGTTTTTATAAAACAGTTGAAAATTGTGAAAATACTACTTTAATAAACGTAATGTTAGATTTGGAAGTAAAATATATTTTAGTTGCAACACTGCCGGGTGGCTTGTGACAGTTTTATTTAATTTGCCACTAATCCCATAAATGATTACTGGCCCTGATCATTTGACAACTTGTGGAAATTATGGAGCTCCTTCCACTAGGATATCCCAAATTAAACATAACTGTCCAGATATTGCGTCGTGAGTTCTGAAGGCGCCACAGAATTCCTAAGAACAGCAGCATTTAAAATAAGGAAAGCAGAAGCATGCCTCCTTTCGACTTTGGCCGTCTGCTCTCTCCCACCCTAACCCATTCTCAGCAACTTCAGACATGCAGAATGATGGAAGCCCTGGATGGAATAGTGGTTGCCAGTGTGATGGAACGTTTTAGACTTTTCTAGAGGAATTTCTAAAGTTAATAAATGAGTGTCTGGTTATTCTTAAGCCATTTTGGGATCTTCTGAGCTACAATACTGCTGGGTCTACAATCCTGTTTCCTGGTTCCCTCTTCTCCAAACCTTTTGGGATTTATTGGCAGAGGTAAGATTAGCATTTTAATAATTTAATAGTTGATTATGTGGGGAATTTTGAATATTTGAAAAGTTAGCAAAATATAATTATTTCTTAAAATTAAAGTTTCAGGCTCAATCTTGAATGGCCAAACATGCAATTTCCTGAGGCATTGGGTAATCCTCAACTAAAATATCTAATTAAAAATAATGTGTTGGAAGATAAAATATATATAAATTTGTCCTGATTAAAACTTGTCCTTTATTTGTCTTAATATAATTATTTTACCACAATTCATGTTATGTAGAGCTTTGTGTAAATGTTTCATGTTCATGTCCAAAACCTGTTTTAATGTCTTATTGTCCAAACCAAGTCACAGATATTTAATATATTAACGACATTAACGTGTATATTTTGTGTGTTGAAAATACATAAAGTAAAGGAGTTTCGGAGGATATATAATTATTTTGCTGAAATATTAATTTTGTTTAGGACATACCAATGCCTGTAATGTACTCGTAAATGATTTAAGCCTGAATAAATACTACATAGTAGTTATCTAATAAATCTGAATTTCATGATGGTTTATTAGTGAACCTAAGCTTTTATTTTAATAATTGCCAAGTTGAAGCTACAAGTATTTAAGAAAATGTTACAAGCAGTAATTCCCCTATGTTTTACAGTCAAATGAGTCAAAATATTGTATAAATAATTAATAAGCATTATTATGTCTGATTCAGTGAATATATATTGATGAATTATCTTGTTGCTCATGCATTACCGAGTACCAAGCTCGGACCATAGCCTACAACTTATTTAGAGCATTGTTTATTACTGTTGTTGTGATTTAATTGAAATATGTAAAATGAGATTAATTGTAATACTTTTGTTTAACAATAACTGTCAATAATGTGGAAATTAGAAGATTTTAATTCAAACAACTGGAGCTAAAGATTGAAATAATATTTATTCCTTTTGATAAATTTATGACATTTATTATCTTGTAGTTCACTGTTTAATGATTAATTGTTTAAATGTTTTATTGTGTTATTATTGAGAAATTTAGACATTTTAATGACAAACAGAGATTACTATAGCCTTGTTCATGATCAGATTGATAAAGTTCAGTGCACTGCTTATCTAATGAAGATTAAATTTGGAAGTAGAGGCAAAAGCAACCTGTATTTGTGCAATTAATTATCACTGATGTGTCTTTACAGTATTTTATTCAAACTTAAGTCCAAATAATGCCAGTTAAATAAAATATTTTCTTAACCAAATAAAATAATTAAGCTTATCAGTCTGAAAAGCCACTATTGTGTATTGGGGTTTTTCTTAGGGAAGTTTTGGGATCTTATGACTTGTAAGCAACCTGCTGCTTGTGTGACCACCTCCTGCGGAGTCCTGGCTTGGATTCGACTTCCCCCAGCAACTTCGAGACACGGTGCCTGCCCTTCCTCGGAAACTGAAATTTGCTATCAACGCTCTCAAACACCAGATAGGACATTTACTATTTATTACTTATTTGTAGTAAAATTGTGTGTTAGGCATAATAAGCCTAGTCCAGGAATATGTGGGATTATTAATGAAAACTTTCAAGAAGATCTATAATTGATATTGGACTTAAGAAATTTCATTATGTCTTTAAGTGTGTGTAATTATCATATGTTTCATGTTTAAGAGATTATTGAATTAGTGTCGGCCGACAATATTTAGGATCAAAGTATTAAATAATGTTTGGTATATATATTTAATATTATTATACTGATATTCACTTGGAATTTTTCAAGAAAAAAAAACGTAAAATGTTTGATATAATTAACAGTTGATTCAATATTATCTTTGCCAGATAACTGATATATTTTCTTTTCATTGAGCCCTTATCTTAGATTCTTTTGAATTCTTTTTATTTAGATTAGATTATTTTGAATACTACAATAATACTTTGAAATAACTCTGAATTTATCACTCTTGATAATAGTCTGATAATAATTAGGGAAATAGTGAGTGACAACCCTATCAAATAAATAATCTTGAATTCTTTTAATAATTTTTGAATGAGATTCCAGCTTTTGATAATGAAATGGTTAATATTGTAAGTTTGTTTGGCCATTAAGGGAATATTATTCTAATTGGGAATTAATTGACCTCTGTCTGCCATTTTCTCCTATTTCTCTTCATGCCACCTCTTATCCTAGTTGAACCACCCCAGACTGAGCTACCCAGGGTTCAAGTGTCACAGGCTTCGCAAGGATTGTGCCAATTAAGCCTACTTATTGAAATTTACCCGACAGAGCCACCATCGGCCACTTTTGTTAACGGCATCGCAATGTCACAATGTAAACTTTAAGTGAAAAGAAAAAATTGCACGAATTTGAAATGAAAACCTGAGTTAATAATAATTTGGTAGTTCAACCATATAATCATTCATTATTTCTGTCCATCAAAATATTATGTTATGCTGCATACTGTGTTATCCTCTCGAAAATGAAATTCAAACTAAATTAGATTATATGAACAAAAGTTTTTCCTTCTGTGCTGTGAGTACACTTCACGTCGTCCATTAGGCTACTTTATCACAAATGGATGCTACTTTACCGTATTTTGGCCTACAACAAAATATGTTTGTCAGAAGCTCATTGCTGGACAAGTACCGGCGCCGAGCTACGGCGACCATTCTGATGCACAGATTTAAATCTGATTTCAATAAAGGACGAACAACTTGGAAATTGTTTCATAAGACCCAACACTCTAGAATGTATCTGACACTTAAGAAACACTCTAGAAAGTGCTCTAGAATCAGTAAAATATCTTTAGGCTCGATATTGTATTCATACGATGATAAATAAATGACCTTACAATCTCGTTTGGAAACAGATATTGGTTGGTAAGAAAGGGTCACGACACGTTTAGCGTTAATGGCAACCCCATCCTTCCTAAGGAGCGTTACGTAAAAACTTCCGATAAGGCTGAGAGATTTTCCAGTTGCTATACAAACGAGGGATTCGCAGAGAATTGTTTCAGAGAAATAATAGTCATGGTTTTACACGAAACGATCAAGAGATTTGCTGGCGAAAAATGAAATAAATATTGTTGGCCTATTTATTAAATTGTCGTATCAAAATTACATGCAGCTAATGGCAAGTAAAATAATTTTTTTTCTTTCTAGCGAGCGCAGTTCCATAGTTTTCAAAGGAAACAAGTGTTTCTGAATTACGTTTTTGAGCAAAGATCTCTAGATAAGCCTCTTAGATTTTTTTTAGATCTTTAATTTTATATCATTGTCGACAGGTCTCTCCGAAGATGGAGGAGTGCTGGGTTTCCTACGGCGGTCAGGGGGTGAGGTTAGCCCGTCCCTCAAGCTCGTTCGAAGTATTGGTGCAACAGTGACGCAATATGCACCCACACCTGCGGCCTAGCTGCACATCACGTTTCATAGGCCTACCTTTTACCTTTTTCAAGCTGTTTATTAATTGTAAAAAATTGTAAAATTGTGAAAGATTAAATTATTTTAATCCTGCCCGGTTTATGCAGATCATCGTAAATTATTTTAGGCTTTATTTCTGTCATCTCCCCCATGCTCAACTCTGGCTCTCCAGAGATTCTGCTATGACGTTCAGATACGTTTACCGAACAACTGTGCTACTTTTTAGCCTTATAGCATTTTGCTCTTAATTTTGTCTAATTTGGCTTGCTATAAATTTGAAATTACCGTTAAAATTTTATTTTAGCAAATTTCCTGTGAAATAAGCTATTACCGTCGTTTTAACAGAGTGGTAAAAAAATATCCGTTCTGGGTATCCTCAGAAATCATATCAATTTTTATATCAATTGATAGCTTTTTATGTCTTCTTTCTGAATATGAAGTGAGTTTATCGGGAAAACGCATTTTTACCTGAAAAAATCACAATTTGTTTCAAAATTTTACATGGGCTTATATGAGAAATAGAGTTTTTAATTTTTTGAGTGTCTTTTAACACGATAACTCTCGTAAAAATCGTCCGATCGTGACAAAATGTAGTACAGACATGTAAAACTAGGTTCTCTTGGACGAGTACGTAAACTGGCCTGATCGACATATCCATAGTGGGGTAAAGACTGCTTTTACCCCCCAAAAATGAGTTTTCCAAATAGAAAAATTAAAGCGACCAAATTATTGATTTCACCATTGGATTCAGCTTGGAAAAACAAACAATTTGATATTTTCAATCATTGATCTAAGTGACTTCACATTTTTTGCCTCGTATCTAGTATCAGGGCAGCAGAATGTTGTCCATCGACACTTCTTTTCAAGAAAACCTACGAAGTATTAAATATTAAATTTTTAAAACTAATCTGTAAAAGCCAAATTTTTATAAAATCTATATTTTGTATTTAAGGTTTTCCTTGGTAAGTGAGTAACTCCCCTTATAATTTTATTTGCAACAAAAAGTCAACAAACAATTTTTTTGTTGTATTTAGTATTAAGTTTTATCTAATCTGGGTAGCAAAAAAGGGAGTTTCTTTCTTAAGCTTTATCCATAAGGTAAAACAACATACTGCTCCCTCCACTAATCGAAAAATCAACTAGAGGAGAAGCACCCCATTTCATACAAGACGCCCATTTCATGTAAGCACAGAGTCAAATTTAATTTAAAGCTGTACTCTGTGTTCTGATATTAATAAATAGTTTTTCAGTTTTGCTTGAAATTTTCAATCTCGTAAAATTTTCAAAATCGTTTGTTTTGCAGGCTTTTATTGTTTTGTTACATGACAAAAAACCAGTTTATTTATCATTCCATTAGAAATGTATTGGATCCTTTAAGGCCTGCAGGTCGTAATATTCTAAGCACGTTCAGCAAATCTTTACGTTATAGCGTTGAATTTGATGCATCGTTTTTGAAAATAAAATCAACACTGATATCTCAGCTTCATAGCAATGCACTTTTTTACTAGTACTTGTGGAAGTTTAGGCTTTAAAATACAAACTTTCGTTCATTTTTTTATATGAAATTGGTCGGGAAAGAAAACCTTATCTTTATATTTGAGAACATATCTTAACTAAACGTTGATTCTGGAAATCCTGAAATATATCACCTTGAAACTTACATATTTCCTATTAATGTATATTTTTTTTACTTTTTTTCGTTTCCTAAATACAAAGGAAATAGTTTTAATACAAGTTTACTCACTTTGATGCCGTAATGAATTAAAACTGTTTCTACGAAGGTCTTTCTTCCTATGTTAAAAATGTATTTTGGATTTATTTTATAAGGCGTATTGTGCAAAGGGAGTTCATCTCTATTAGTTGAAAGTCAATTACCAGATCCTTTGTTCTTGACGAGGAAGTAATTCGCCCAGAGGCTCATTTGAGCCATTGGTTGTGCCATTGTTTTCACTCCGTATTTTTTAACGAATTGGAACAAGAGTTCCCAAAAAATCGCTGCCCTTACTGTCGATAAATAACATTACATATTGTGTGGCTTTATAAATAAGTTACCTAACAAATATTTAACTTAAAAAAATTCGCAACACTTCTGTACCAAAATAATAGAACGCCTTGTAAATTTGTGTAAATTAAAGTCAAGCGTGAATATTTAATTGGTGGTTTGTTAGAGAGAAGAGGCGGAAATGCGATATTGCACTCGCACTTGATTTTCATAGTTAATTATTTGAACTCTTTGAGGTATTTTCTTTCAAATAGAAGGCTGTTCGAAATTTTGTAGTGTCTGTAGCTTAGTAATGTATAAGTTGTGATTCAATTACGGTTGCGAAACGTTAAAATTTGCCTGGACATTTGCCTCTTATAACCTTCCTTTTCAAACACTGCCTAAAGTAACTCTTTTTATACAGCAGCTCAAGTAGAACTGATGATGTATAACAGCCACTTATTTATCCCTACGCAAATGCGTATTTTACCAGGCAATGTCTTGTGAACATTTCTTATACTTAGTTACTATTAAAGTTCTTCCAAGTGCAAGTTTATTCTACCAAGTGCAGTTTAGTGAAATGCAAAAATTCGCAAGATGTCCGGAAGGAAATTCGCCTAAAGATTGGAAGTTTATGTCACAATTATCCATAGTATTTTGATTTCTTTTTTTGTATTTAATGAAAAAAAAATTAGAACAAGAGTTAGAACGGCAAGGTTGTTTTTGTCTTAAGAGTTTAATTGCATTTATCTTCCTACTGCACACATTCAATAATAACTGTTTTATAGTACAAAATTCAAAATCCATACATGTTTAACTTATTTGTGGTAGAATAAATCAATCCAACTATAATCAGGTAAGAAACAATGAAGGATCCAATTTAATGAATCTGTTAACAGAATAAACATCATCAGTCATTCATAGAAGAATATGAATGACCAACCTCACAAAAAGGGATTAAATCATCTTATTTCTGCATGCAGGATAATATAATTTGATGATCCTTTTTAGAAAGACGTAATATATTAATTTACTTAATTGCTCAGGAGAAAACAATTATTACCTTAGCTATTGTTGGAAAATACATGATTATAGACATCTTTGCATCCATCGTTTGGTTAATATCAGTAAGTTTCTTCATAAAAAACACTAAATCTTGTCACTATAAAGTAAATTACTAAGTTAAAACATTTTACGGGTCGTGTTTTATCAAAACTTATAAAACACGTGGAAATGTTTAAAAATAAGATCGTGTTCGGATTCAAAACGAACAAACAAAAAAATTCTTTTGACGTCTTATTCCAATTCATTGTTTTTGGTAATCAGAAACGTGCAATGAATTTCACTCTTAAAAGGAAATCACTATTTTTAGATTTTTCACTTCCACTGTAACATTCTAGCACAGTTTATTAACGACTTCAATTGCTTACATATCATTTAGGAACCGTGACGCTCAAATAAGAAAATGAGGTAAATAAGAGTTCTCTTTCAAATGTTTTAAATCTGTATGATTCTTAGTTAGACACGATATATAGCCAGGATGAGAGGAGGCGAAGACTCATTTACAATGCCGTTTGCCTTTGTTTTCTTCCCAGTTGTAACTCTCTTTTGCCGAATAAAATATGTAACAAGATCAGCACAAGCGAAAAATCCATTTAAAAAATAAATTGTAAAATAATTAGTTGCAATTCGTTCAACTGAGACTAGGTATCTTAAGTAATTTTAAATTGCTGCAACAAGTTGTCGACCGGAACTCGGGCTTCGATTGAAATTGACTTCAGCTAATGGATTACATGTTTACATATTGGGTATTTATTGTTGTAGGTCGGACAATCTTTTTGTGTCTTTCAGGAGTAAAGTCTGTTGTCTTTCATGTGAGACATTTACTTTACTCAAGTTCATATAATAGATTTCTGGAATAAAAGAGTATTAGCATTGGTTTGATTGTAGTTATAAATAAAGTTATCAAAATATTTTATGCATTATGTAATTATTATGTGTTATGCAATTTTGAGTTAAATATTTCAGTACACCCACTTTTACATAGACTCGATGTAATTCTTCAATAATGTCAGTATTTCTACGTGATTCGCCTAAAACTTACATCAAGTTATGAGAAATACGTAGGTGTTATAAAAACAGGTTTATATTACCTCAGTCTAACAGCTTATTGGTTCAAGTTTGGTTTTTGTTGAAGTCGACCTGAAGTTGGAATTATAATGTTCTGAAACCGGTAGTACATGTGTATTTACTAAAAGCTGTTAGACTGAGGTAATATAAACCTGTTTTTATTGTCATATCAGCTTTGGAGGCTGTTTAATATGAATAAACGTAGGTGTTATGTTTAGAGGCTTAAGATTATTTTTAGCTTACAACGGTTAAAAAGATAATTAAGATTATATATTTCTATATATAAACTTAATTATCTTTTTAACCGTTAGGGCCTTATTCTTAGGCCCTAGCTCATCCCACCTTAAAATTCAACAATGCCGGAAGTACACAAAGACATCGATCTGGAGATTGCTTGCAATGAAATATCGGTAAACATCGAACACTGTCGAGGAAGGGATGACCGATGAAGTTGCGCAACTTCAGAATAAAGTAGCCGACTTCAGAAAGAAACTACATTATCAGCATAAACACCTTAAGGTCTTCTCCTTTAACACCTTAACACTTAGGTAGGAGTATTTTTGATAAAAGAAGTTTCTATGTATTAGGATATTTGGTAACAGACCTTTTTTCTACACATTGAATCAGCATTTAAGTTAGCAAATGAAATTCTTGACGCATACTTTTATGGTCTTTAAGGTTGTAAGAGCAAAGTATTAAAATATATATGAAAACAAAAGTGAGATACTGTTAGCAAATGGTGTAACCCTTCTGCGGAAGTTTCACCGCGGCGGGTGGGTGGTCCCGGGCGGTGTCGAAGCACGGACCCCGGAACATTCGGACACACTGGACGGACAATGGACAGTCAATGTAAAAAGTAAGGGGCCACCTCAGGCAATTTTTCATAGCATTGCCATTAATGTCAAATGTGACACATGTTTAATGTTGGTAATCATATTCAGTTATGTCACCCATATATTTTGTACGATGTAAAATGTTGTTGCTTGGTTTAATACATTCTTACATCGTTATACTCGTACTGTTGAAAGGTGTACGGTCATGATTGCTATTCGATTAAAAAGGGCACTATCTTAATTGTAATTATTGCTTTGACATTTGCTGATGTCATATGTATCAATTTAAGTATACATAAACTGATAAATATGTCACGCTATACTTCATTGTTATTGACCATAAACCAGACTGTGCTCAAATCAACAATCAATTGGACAACCAAACAACCCCTTTTTCATTTCGGACTATATGATGACTCATTTTATGATTCTAGTTGGTTTAAAGCAACTATCTCAATATTATCAAAAAGTATCACTTAAAATTAAATTTTTTTCACTGCTAGTAAACTAATAGTTTTAGGGTTGACGCGATACCTCACTTCCCAACTCTTACAACCCCATTATTTCCATGACACTTGTAATAAGTAATAATTTAACAAGCAACGCTTTTATTAGTTAAAAAAGTGAAGTTATAGTATTGTTTTAATTTCTTAACATGTAAACTTTTGACTTTACATTATCAAAGTTCTTTTCTTACAAACAGTTAAGTTTCACAACACAATTTTCTATCTCGCGTTTGACTTGCAGCCAAAAGTAAATGGAAGTTGTTATTTCTTTTAACTTTTGGGGAGATATGTTTCTGTATCTCTCCATTTGAAAGTCTGAATATGTTAGTTTACTCAGTGTAATAAATAGGCTTACCCAAGAGGTTTGTAGAACATTTTTAAATGTATAACTTTCGAACAAATAAAACCGCAAAATTATAGATAATATTATATTACTTTATCATGAAGCAGTCGTAATATGGTACTGATTGTAATGTCCTTATATTGGTGAACCGGAAAAATAGTTTGAGGTTCATTGATTTAATTGTTAACATAAAATAAGTCATCCAAGTATTATGAAGGGTAAAATTAATTATTTTAATTTTTTAGGGATTAGTTGAAGTAATAGCATTATTTTTGAGTATTGTTGAGATGGTATATTGTAGAATAAGTCTATTTAATTCAATATAAGACATATCTTATGTTTCCTTAATTTTGTTTAGACCGAAACTTTATATACTTAAACTTTAAAATTTTTAAACTGACCATTTCTATTTTTTAAACCTCAATAAAACGAAAAATTAGCGTTTTGAAGAATTTGTTGATTACGTTTGAGAAATATGGTCAATTTAATTCGTGTTCGCACCATGAATAATTCCAGTGCTATCACGATAGCGCAAGTGTTATTGTGTGGCATCAAGGCTATACAACGTAGACAATAGAACTGCCGTCAAATGAAATGAGCCCTCTGGTGTATGATGGCCAGGTACAAAAGAATTCGTAATTTAAACGAAACTGCTCAACGATTTTCCACACGACGAATGTTTGTGGTGTTTGGTGGTGTTTATTTTATCCACTATTCAACTCCCGTTCCTATTTTCATTGCCAATAATTGATATATAAATATAGTATATAAATATTTCGCTGTGATATATGTTTCACTCACCTAGAATCGATCATGAAATTATATTACAAAGGATCTATAAAACTAACGACTTCCACCTAAACTTTATAGATATTTATTGAAACAGTAGCCTTAAAGAATGCTCTAGAAATTTTAAAACAAATTAATTATTATAATTGAATGCTGCTTAAAGTCAGCAAGACACAAATCATTGTTCCAGCCTTAAAGTAATCCCACCAATAAAAGAAAGGCATCAGATTTTGGATTAGTCGAATAATACCCGAAGTAAGTAACAGCCGAATTAAATCTTTATGGTGAGTGTGCGCAGCCTTCACAAACAATGTAGGTTGGAATCGTCTGCTTGAGGTGAATAATACATCAATCGTAGACTATTTAATAACTATTTACAGTTTACATGTAAGAAGCATATCGGAGCCGAAAGCTTTGTTGCTGCAATCACTCGTTCACTTACAATATTGTAGAATTCCCTCAACTACAGTACACTGTAGTATGCTTCAAAGCTCAATTTCTTTCACACTTTGCACGATAAGTTTAGATTACTTGACCGCATTAACAATTGTCAAATATTTAGGTAACATTAAAACGTCTTGGATATATAAATCTAGTGTATAGACTTGTCATTATTTTAGAATTACAGCGACAAGAAATCATAATTATTAAACTGTTTTTACTTTTCGGTGACAGCAAATGTCAATAGTTGATCTTCGGATCAAATGTTGTGATATTTGGCGTTGCGCAGCCACAAGAGTAAAACTGTTGTTATAAAATGTTACAGCAAAAGAGTTTAGTAAAATATTACTTTAAGAACTTTGATGGTAAATCTTATTTCTACAATAGTACCTTACTTTAATTGTGTGTTTTTATTAGAAAATTTAATATGATTTTAATAACCTAAAGCACTTCAGTTAAATTATCTTAAATTTTCAGATGCTATTTTATACCGTGTGATTAGGTTCTGTACTTGAAGGAATTTATACTTTGACTCCACTTTAATAATATTTTCACGCTTTTTTATGTGATATTTCATATAGGCCCTAACTGTCAAAAAATGTTCCGATTTATTTATAACACAAATTTCTGCACATTAATTAATCCTCTTTTAGGAAAATATGGCCTAAAAGAGCAAGTTTCTTCATTATTAAATTATTGGTACAAAAACGGAAAATTTTTCAAAACATAAAGTAAGCACAGGAATTCCAATAAAGAAAAAGAAATCTTGATTCGATGTAAACTGATATATTATTACATAAATAGTTGCATACATTTACATCATTTTAGTTCTTGGATGGATGGAAAAACGTTACTTATTACGTAAATGTTAGTAGAGAGAAAGATAAATTTTAAAGATTCCAAGCAAACACAAGAACGCCATTAAATGCAAGAAAAACGTTTATTCCGGCTACACTGATTTAATCAAATTTACGCTTCCTTCAAGAGTTCGTTTTACATTCAATCTTCTCAATATAAATGTTTATTTTAAGATTTGCTGCACTCATTTGTGTTTGATCAATACTTTTTATCCCTCCCACTGTGTTTCTTTTGGTTGGTATATTTATATTTTGTTATATAGATCTACTGTGTTGTACTTGCATTAAAAATTAAGATGGAGTATTTAAATGGGCTTAGAAATTTATGATTTTGTAACGTAATCCTAAATAAGTTTGGAACAACATTTGAATATTCTACATTTGAATAATTTATTTAACAGGTAATGTCAATAAAAAGAATCAAGGAAATAATACTACTTTTTATTTTCGATCGAATACCAGTAAATGCATGAAATGACTTGATAATTTGCCTACGATTAGTTAGTTAAAGTAAGCAGAGAAATAAATTTATAATCCCTAGAGTCTATAAAGAGTTAGCAGAATTGCAAGCTATCTCATTCTTGATTTGTGAAAGGCAGGATCAGAAAATCTTAGTGTAATATAACTTGGTGTGTTCATTAACAAAAGTTAAGCTTGTTTAATCTAGTTTATAATTAATGGAAAACTTAATTGGAGCAAGTTCAAGTTCAGTTGAAGTTTCCCTAAGAACTAGTCCAAATGCAATTAGAATAATAACTAATACTTGAAAAGAGAAGCTCATGGTAATCAGCTGATCACATCCACCAATTAAAAAACAGAACAACAATAACCTTGAAAACATAGCTCTTATCATTAATATATAATTTTCCACTAATGCCTTTTCTACAATGACTGGAACTGTAATAAATACTGCAAAAATTCAATAGCTGAAAACAGTTTGTGGAGCTGGCTTTAATGTAAACAAATGGATGAAGAACGGTTTTGTAAAAGGAGGAATATCGGACTGTTTACTTTGAAAATCAAAGTTCTTATTCCAAGGAAATATAATCTGAGGAGATTTTAACGAAATTGCTGAGTATCTTTTTCGTTTAATAACAGGAAATTCAACTCCTGGAGTTTCCAGTGAAATGTAATTAAATAGTACTTAAGAAAAACATTTCACACCTCTAAAAACAGTAGTGATAAAAAAGTCACAAAATCCATCATAAACCCAGGTTCCAAACATCTTATTTCAGATCATATTTACAGTTTTTGTTTTACACCAAAATAATTTAGCGCCTAAAACACTTCTACAGTAACAACATTCCAATAAATAAATACATAAATATTTATTCTGACTCTCATAGCAATTAGAAACAAAAATATGCATTAAATATCAGACCGATAATTATTGAATCCAGAAAAAAGTATTTAAACATGTACTTTAAGGGCAATGCAGTAGAGTGTCAATCTCTGAAAATGTTTGAATGTAGCGGTGAATGAAAAAATTTATTACATCCAATGATCTTGAAAAATCAATCTTTTATGGTAAACAAAATTATAATACGCAAGAAAATATCTGTTTCAAATAGACGATTAAACAATTCAGACGATTTAACTTATTCAGATCGATAAATACAGTTTAACATTTCAACTAACAATGTTTGTATTTCGTTTCGTTCCAGCTGATTGCTATTCCCTTGGCTGTAGTTTCGTAGATTACACCTACAAAATAACTGTTTTTGAATTCAAATTGTTCTTTGCAAACCAAATTCCACCGTATTTTTATGTTTGTTGTTTACAATCATTGGGAATATAAAAATTGAATGTAAAATAGGCCTACCGATTTTAATATTTTGAGTTGTGTCTGATTTTGAGTTATTTCTGTTAATTTTAAACTGTACGATTAGGACACAACTCTTTGGTAGGAAAATAAACTTTTTAAGGAGAAGGAATAAAACATAATGTTTTTATATACTACTGTAATAATATTCTAGGTATCCTCATTCAAAACTGTAATAGCCATTGGTCCAATCGATCTTGTACTTGGACTACTAGGTCAGGCATGTTACATTCTGTGAAAATCTATAATGTGCATGTTTTAATTGGATAACGATTTAAATATAAGATTAGTTTTTCATGGCCAACAGATCTTGGACTATCTGATCTTATGCTATGATGATAGCGTTTTAGTACTTAAGGACTCATGATTCGGTGTTAATATTTAAACATAATCTTTCATTATAAGAGTTCTAAAAATACAAATACATTCAATTTCTTAAAACAATATAAGGTTTTTTTCCCACCTGCTATGTTTAGACGTTTTCTAATTCTTGTAATGAGTGAGTAAAATAATATTTCTCCCAGTGAGAGTTAAGTGATTACTTTGCCCCCGGCGGGAGACAAAGCAAACACATAAGAATAACATTGAAATCAATAATACATAATCGAGCGTTCTACGCTTAACATCAAAATATGTTGAAGCTCGTCGGATTAAATATGTTGAAAGCTAATTATAGGGTCAGGAATAATTGCACAAGAATAACACAGTCGACAACGAGCTGATTACATACGAATGCTGCAACAATCAGCTGATCGCTGGTGTATGAATGATGGCAGCTACCCGAATCTCCGGTACTAAAATAGCAGATAAAAATCAAATATATTTGGTTTGTTAGTATTCATGGCATGAAACTGGATGTTTATTGATTGGGTATTCCCTCATCATATACCCAAAAAAATTTGGGATTTTTTTTTCTTATCTTAGCAGAAAAAAATGCTGTGTGAATTTCGAGAGTAAAGTATATTGACAAAAATTGCCCCGTGAAAATTGACAACAATTTCACTCGTGAGACAACGTTGTACTTTACTCAGTAAACATACAAATAATTAAGCAATTAATCGTGATTCCAGGATTTACTCTCCAAAACTTTTTTTTATTAAATTAATCCACGATAATTCAACATTTATAATTTTTATAAACCACACATCAGATTAAGGCAGAGGCGAGTGGATAGTGGGGAGAGGAAGAGTTTATCTTTCAAGCCACTAATTTGTTTCAAAGAACATTGCCACTCCATAGACTTCCTGTGGATTGTCAAAATAACATTAAGTGAAATAAAATTTGTTTTGAATGATGATTTGCGTTTTGATTGGCTGTAATATTTAATAGGCATAAGCAAGAGTCGGCTCGTAGCTTATAAGTTGGATTCTTATATTATTGGAAAATATTAAACTATCCAGAAATAATCTACTGAATGCTAGTTACATTTGGTGCAGGAAAACTCATGAAAAATATACCAGGAGAAAATAGAGATACGTCAATAATAACACGAATCATTATGATTTGTTTAAGATAATAAATACACAAAATATATGTTTTTCGTTCATCAAATTACATGACGTTATAATATTACCAACCTATTAAATCATGAAAATTCAAACTCTGATAAAACTTTCACAACCTCTGTAGCACTTTTAAATATGTTGATAAAAATCGATCAAGATCACAAAACAAACATCATCAGGCGACTTCAGGACTTGCCTGTTGATTAGATAGATTTATATTTTTTACCCCGATTCTCCAAGCTATTTATTCTATCATTGTCTATGTTTGAATCAGATTATATGGGCCATTACAAAACTCTAAAATTGTTATAAATTACAATTTTCTTTAGAGTCTACTTCACACTTCACAGAACTTCGCATAAGATTACAGAAATTATGATTAGATTGCGTCATTGAACTAAATATTTTAAAAAATTTCGTATAAAGCGACTCTCTCTCATTTAATGTTTACAGTGTTCTCTAAGTTTATCATATTTTCAAATTCATCAAAACGTGTTTACGAAATGGCTATTAAAAATACGGAAATTTTACAGTGGGCTTATTTTCATTTATGTTCATTGAAATTCAAAATTGTGAAAAAGATAAGTTGTAAATGAAAGTTTTGTTGTATTGATATACCAAAGAAGACCCAGCTATCTCTAGAAAAAGCTTAACTCCTATTAACAAGTCTTCAAAGCCATGGTTTCTTGATTACAGAAGGCACTTCGGTAAATCAATTGACCTGCAATTGGAATTGTGGATCAGTAAATACCACAGTTTGAACTTTATTTTACTTCTATAGAGCAATAACCAATCGAAAGATATTCAGAAAATGCAAAAAACATTGCTCGACGAGGAATCATTCTTTTCTTTCATTTATCAGTGGATTAATTAATAGGCTGCATCCTTTTTCATTTGTATTTAGTTGTTGATTTTATGTTGAAAGGAACTTGGTGAAAAAATACAGAAAACGTGATTCCAATAAAAATTATTTAAATTGATATTCAACTTTTTTTATGACTTTTTTAAGGTTCTTCTAAACTTTCAAAAATTTTACTATCTTTTTTTAGTTCTTAATACGCCTTGAATATCATAAACCTTGTATATAAGAATAATAAAAATACTTTTACGAAGACACAAATTCATATCAAATTGTCATATTTCAACTAATTTTTTTTTTTATATTTTTTGCACATAGCTTTAGGACCATTACAAATTAAAGTTCTACCTGATGAAAAAACTATCATCGCCCATATCAAAAAATTTGCATTTCTAATGCATTTTTAAAAATGCATTTAAATACAGTTTGATGCATTTTGTGAAATGTATTAGAAATGCTTCATAAAAGTATAAATTTTGGAACAGTTATAATTCATTTTAAATACATTTAAAATGTATAAAATATGTATTTCAAATGAAGTAAAAATGCATTCAAAGATTAATAAAATGCATTTTAAATGTATTTATATATATACAATTAATACATTACAAATGCATTTTTAATGAATATTCTTGAATATTTTGTATGAATAAAATACACATTTTTTCAATTTAATTGTAAAACTTCTTCAAAAAATTAATAAATTGATAAATAAATAAATAATAATAGCCTTACATTTGATTTTCATGAACAAAAAAATTGGGCGACTCCACTGGGATTCGAACCCCGAACCCCCACACTCTATCCACCCTTCGCCTACATCCTAACCTAACCTAACCTATGCCTTAAACCGCACGGCCATTTCGACTCATGGGTGACATGGCATAACTTAGGATGTAAAACTGATTGGGAACGCTGTTTTCTTTTGGAGTTGGAGTTTCAATGTTTTTGCGTTGTAGCACTAGTCAGACAGCATTCAGTAATTAAATTGTTGTTGTTGTATCTAATACACGTTGCATACTTAAAGTTTATTATAGGAGTTGGCGATGACTGTAAATGTTCTTTGTATATTACCCATATGGAAAAATTTATATTTAAAATATATTTTTTAAAATATATAATAATACATTTTAGAATAAAACGTCATATATTTGAAATATATATTTAAATATATTTAAATATACAAATTATGGGACCCAGAAAGATATAATTATATATTTACTAAATATATAATTATATATATAATTTATTTCTAAAATATATTTAAATTATATTATTGTTTGTTGTTAATAATATATTATTTTATATTTGTAATATATTTAGGTAAATATATTGCTGTTTGGAATAAAAATATATTATAAATATATTTAATTTATATTTCAAAATATTTTTCAAAATATGATTTTTTTCAATTTAAATGTCAAAACTCTACAAAAAAATTAATAAATTGATATATAAATATATAATAATAGCCTTACATTTGATTTTCATGAACAAAAAAGGGTGACCCTGCTGGGACTCGAACCCCGGACCTTCGCTCTACCTACCCTAACCAAGCCTACATCCTATCCTAACCTAACCTACGCCTTAACCCACTCGGCCAATTCGACTCATGGGTGACACGGCATAACTTAGGATCTAAAGCTGATTGGGAACGCTGTTTCCTTTTGGAGTTGGAGTTTCAATGCTTTTGCGTTGTAGCACTAGTCTAGTTTTAATGGACAGCATTCAGTAATTAAATAGTTGGTGTTGTATCTAACACACGTTGCGTACTTTAAGTTTATCATAGGAGTTGGTGAAGACTGTAAATGTTCTTTGTATTTTATTTGAAAATTTATTCTAAAGTTTGTCCAAAATAGATGTTACCGTATCGCAGTTCCAACATTTAAGTTTATACACTCCCCTGCTTTCGTCAAGTCATCTTTTTTCTTTTCTGCCGTTGCTTGTGATCGCTTATAAATCAAATGAATTATTATTATTTTTTAGTTCCATAGGCTATTTTTACTTCCGCATTTTTAAAAGTCTCATACAGTACATGCTTTGTTAATCGTACATAATCTGATTTAGCATTGGGCATTACATTATGTGTTGAGTGACAGTATATTGAGATGTATTTCAATAGTGTTTCCTTAAATATAAAACATCCTATATAGTATAGGATTGCATAAAAATTGACTAATAAATATCAATTATTTTACATGTAATTTTTCTTTTTCATTTTTATATGAGTACATTCTGGTCAGTACTTTTAAGTTTTCATCTATATTGGTGTAATTATGTTTACTTCATATTATGTTATTATGTTTACTTCATGTATTATGTGTTTGGTATAATTATGTTAGGGTATCTATAAAAGAACTTCAGGGTTTTGAGGCAAAATATTGTTATGAAGCAATAAGCTTATGTAACTGTTTTATACATGATTAAAAGGTTGCATTTTGAAGTTTTCTTTAGCAATTTCATAAAGTTCAAAATGGGCTCCCTTGGCGGCACAGAACACATTGTAACGATATTCCACCTCCTTATATGTCCTGGCTGACATTTCTGGGGGGGGGGGGCGGTTGCCACAGAATTAATTATTCGTTGCCTGAGGTGGTCAACATCACGAATTTTCGAAGGATTCTGTGTACCGTAACGACAGATTTAGTTTATACTAGCCAAATAACGCATTGAGCCTTTTGTTGCAGCTCTGCCTTTAGCGCAGGAATTCAGACAGCACTTGACAGCCGTGCTAAGTTGTTTCAAGGCCAACGTTCCGCAGCGCTGCCACCTCTTGACAAAAACATTCCCAACTGTTATGAGTTAAACCTTATGAGCTACTCGTTTCAAAGAAATTAAATGCATTTCGCTACCTTCTACAGTTATTAAGATATTAATTTTTAAAATCCCGGAGTTCTTTTATAGATACCCTGCATAAGATGTTCCGCATATTTTGATTTTATGCTTGTCAATTTGTTTAATATATTATAAATATATTTGTTTTTATATTTGCAATATATTGTTAATGATATATTTCAAATATAAAATTAAAGGTATATTTGAAATATATCCATAATTATATGTTATAAAATATATGGTGTTAATATATTTAAAATATATATCACTAACAGTATTTCGTAATATATCTGTCTTACTCTAGTTTTAATATATTTGTAATGTATTGCAGAATATATCTCAAAAATATATTTCATTAAATATATTTTAAATATATACAAGAATATATTTAAAATATATATCACTAACAGTATTTCATAATATATACGTCTTACTTCAGTTTCAATATATTTGTAATGTATTGCAAAATATATTTCAAAAATATATTATATTAAATATATTTGAAATACATACAAGAATATATTTCAAATATATTTCACTAACAGTATTTCGTAATATATGTGTCTTACTTCAGTTTTAATATATTTGTAATGTATTGCAAAATATATTTCAACAATATATTTAATTAAATATATTTGAAATATATACAAGAATATATTTAAAATATATTTCACTAACAGTACTTCATAATATATACTCTTACTTGAATTGAAATATATATATTATATATTTCAAAATATATTCCTAAAATATATTTCATTAAATATATTTTAAATATATCATGGTATATACTTCAAATATATTTTCAATATAAACTAAAATAATATATATTTGATAATATATTCTATATATATTTTGGTCTTTTTAAATATATTTTAAATATATTTAAATATATAATTTTTCCATATGGGTATTTGAACATTTATTCTAAAGTTTGTCCAAAATAGATGTTACCGTATCGCAGTTCCAACATTTACGTTCATACATTCCCCAGCATGGTTTCGTCAAGTCATCTTTTTTCTTTTCTGCTGTTGGTTGTGATCGCTTACAAATCGAATGAATTTTTTTACATCGAAAGCATTTACAGGCTATTTTTACTTCCGCATTTTTAAAAGTCTCATAAATGCTTTGTTAATCGTACATAATCTGATTTAGCATTGTGCATTACATTATGTGTTGGGTGACAGTATATTGAGATGTATTTCAATTGTGTTCCGTTAAATATAAAACATCCTATATAATTATAGGATTGCATACAAATTGACTTAGAAATATCAATTCTTTGACATGTATTTTTTCTTTGTCATTTTCATTTGAGTACATTCTGGTCAGTACTTTTACGTTTTCATTATGGGTGTAATTATATTTTCTTATACAGGGTGTCTATAAAAGAATTACGGGGTTTTGAGGCAAAATATTTTTATGAATCAATAAGCTTATGTAAATGTTTTATACATTATAAAAAAGGTTGCATTTTCAAGTTTCTTTTAGCAATTTCATAAAGTTCAATATGGGCCCCCACGGCGGCACGGCACACATCGTAACGATATTCCACCTCCTCATATGTCCTGGCCGACATTTCTGGGGGGGGGGGGGTTTGTCACAGAATTAATTAATTATTCGTTGCCTAAGATGGTCAACATAACGAATTTTCCAAGGATTTCTTTTCTTTATATATTTCAAAATATATTCCTAAAATATATTTCATTAAATATATTTGAAATATATCCTAGTATAGATTTCAAATATAAACTAAAATCATATATACTTGATAATATATTTTTCATATATATTGGTATTTTTAAATAGATTTGAAATATATTCAAATATATAGGCCTACCTATCCATGTGGGATACATTCCATATATCTTAAAAAATCGTTTATACGTGATATAAAAATGTATTTACTTTGTAATTGCAATGCTATTGGAATGCTTAAAAAATTATACATAAATGTCCACAAAATACATTTCATTTACATTTAAAATGTGTTTTTTAATCTTTTTCTTAATGCATTCTGAACACATTTTACAAAATGCTTTTAAGATGTATTTTTAAGGGTGTAAAATAAATGCATTTAAAATACTATTAATATACAGTTAAAATACATTTTATTTACATTTAAAATGTGTTTTTTACCTTATTCTGTATGTATTCTGTACACATTTTACAAAATGCTTTTAAGATGTATTTTTAATGTATTTTTAAGGATGTAAAATAAATGCATTTAAAATACTATTAATATCCAGTTAAAATACATTTTATTTACATTTAAAATGTGTTTTTTACCTTTTTCTGAATGCATTCTGAACACATTTTACAAAACGCTGTTAAGATGTATTTTTAATGTATTTTTAAGGATGTAAAATAAATGCTTTTAAAATACTATTAATATACAGTTAAAATGTTGTATAAAATCATTTAACATACTTTAAAAAATAATTTGGCCAAATACATTTCACAAAATATATTAAAAATGCATTTGCACTTTTTTAAATGCATTAAAAATGCATTTAATTGCATTTCTTTTTGATGTGGGCGATGAAAATAAAGAAACAATTTATGTTCATTTTGGATAATTACAATGTTAGAGTTGTACCGAGGTTAGTGGACGTGACGTGGAGGTTGACTCCCATGATACCCAATGATAAACGAGGAGGGCAAATTGCTCGGCGCAAGAAGGGATTTAGGAACATCCGGTATTCCTGAGTGGAGGCTGTTTTCTCCGTGAGCAGAAACGGAAAACTCGTTTTCACTCATTCAAATTAGTGCTAGAAAACAAGCATATTAGATTAAAAACTTTACGATGGGTTATCCTCAATTCAGTATAAAATATAATACTGTTGAGAACTAAGTCGGTCAGGACATTGTAAATTTCAGTTCTAAGCAGCTTCTTCCCTATAGGGGAAATTCGCTAAAACACTAAATTAATTCAGTAAAAAGAGGAATTAATCAATTCAATAATCACCTTTTGCAAAAACAAGAACGATAAACATATAACAATCCTGTATAATATTATGAGCATTCCAGTCAAAATAAAATGTTACAGGATATCATATGATGCTATCGGTGAAGGTTATATCCAATTACTGAGACGGACAATTTGGCGCCTTTGCTGAAACCGATTCTATATTTATAAGCTCACTTTTCTTTAAAGGATAACATGTTTCATCAATTTTCTTATTAGTTAGCTTATAACTAACATATATTAGAGACACGCAACATAGCAGGTCTTTCCAGATATTTCCTAAGAATCTACGCAATATATAATTAATTTAAACACTCGTATAATGGTGAGTGTAATAATATTTCTTATAAATATCTATGAACTATTACTGGGGCTTTCATTAAGTAAAAATTAAATAATGTAACTATACACTGGCAATATAGCTCCCACCGGAGTTTCAAGTTTTTGACTTTGAGGTACATAAACGTTCACCAAGAGAATAACTAGGGCATGATTACTTTTAGACAGGATAAATTTGCTCCCAAACCCAATTACCAATCATATTAAACGCTGATAAAACCTTTAGAATGGACATTGTCCATAGCAGTTGAAACCCTTTATTGTGATTTAAAACACATTAGTTATTTCAAGTTGCAAATAAAATAGCTCGTGATACACTAATTTACTTTTTCAAACAGTTTTAATTCATTTAAACTGTTTTTTATGTTTACTTCAAATACCGAAATCTCATAATTATTTAATTAACGAGGGATTCTTCCATGACTCTCGGTCCTCTAATAGAACAGGGTTTAAAACCAGCCAATAAATCAAAAAAGCAATTTTGGTGGTGACAGGCTACTTTGAACATCTGACGCCTCTCAAAAATTAACTGGAAACTGATATCAGGGTAAAGGTTGTTTTTCTTTAGTTTTTATTATAACATCCACATTATTTTTTCGATGACGTCTTCCAATATGCCTCCAAGTTCATGTATTTTAAGACGATTCTGACAACATGTAAATTATTTGCCAATATTTTCAGCGATTTTTAACAATACATTTTTGCAATAGTCTTGTATAATATATATATATTATTTCAATTAAACTTGTAATGTTTGAGATTTTAGTATTCAGTCATTATATTAGTATTAAAGACTGGAAATATTACTTTTGTTATACTTAAACTGATCAGGATTTAAGGATATAAGAATAAGATTGAAATACATTATTTTTTGTAAGAAATAATTTATTTTTACAAAAGAATGATTGGTGTAGGCTTATGTGTCTGATGATCTGGATCTGATGATCCAGAATAGCTTGTGAAAGGCCTCACGAATTTAAATAATTTAAATATTGGTAAGGCTTTGCTTGCAAATGATGTACCTAATCCAATATTACAGTTCTCTCTGAAGAATCATATGGTAGTTTTATTTTCTTAGAGTTTGATAGTAACAAAAACATTTTTCTAGAAACTTTTCCTTTTTTGATTTAATATTTTGTTTTTCATTATTACAGTATTAGTCATACACTGAAATAGTACTCTAGTTTGTTATTTTAGTGACTAAGCTTTCAGGTCCGCTAATGGATTGTATGTCTTGAGGGCCGAGTTAATAAAGACCAGCGGATGATATTACAGAGATGGATCTATTTCTGGCAGATGATCAAAACCTGAAAAACCTTTTTACGACGATTAGTAACAGTGTTAAATATAATTGGATGTAATCTGTTAATAATACATTAGTTGTAATTGCCTTTGTAATTTATAGGGATAAAAATATTATCTTTGTCAAAACCTTTGGCAACAGTTTTCCTTTCTGAATTTTGGATAAGGGTAAATTAAGGAATAAACAATGTTGATAAAATTCGTGATATCCTTCGCAGTAAATCGACAAAGTTAAATTTTGTTGTGATTGAGTAAAAATATAGTTTGCTATAAACATTTCTGTATAAATAAATTTTTATTTTTATGTAGTAAACTCATTGCAAATAGTTTTAAGTGATTGGCTGAGTTTTTTGTAAAAACTCATTAAAATTTCCGATTCCTGTAAGATAACAGATATAACTAAGCAGTTTATAAGAAATTAAAAAAAACATTTCAGATTTATAATTGAGAGGATTTATTTCTCAAATATTTTTAAGAAGATTTAAAATTTAGTCGTTCGTTAGCAAAATCTTCAATAGGATATTCAACCAACCAAGTAAATTAGTTTGTTTGCAATTTTTTTCAGAATGGCTTGCCGATGTTTTATTTTATCCTGTCACCTTTTAATATTATTCCTCTTTAATTTCCTTTTCAATCGTTTTTTCATACTTTAAATTCCAAATGAACCTTACTTTAATACACAATATTTTATTTTGCACATTAATTCCCAATTACCGAAATAATGCCATGAATGTTATGGATAACACAATTTGAATTACAGAAAATTTTGTAATTTTGTTCATCCATAGTTTAAAAGTGTTCCTTAAAAGGAGAAGTCAGCGTATTGATAAGTACAGGATTGTACTAATTAACATAGTTGAGCATCAATACGTTTTGTTTGAATTTATGCTCTAATGACTTGCCGATGAAGATTCTTTGCACTGTAATATATCAAATGAAATTAAATCGAAATAAAGTTTATGTATGAAACCAAAAACATAGTATATAAAATAAAAAAGTAGCATCCAAATAGATAAGACATAGATTTTTACAGTGAAAGAAAATGTTATATTACTTTGGGGAAAAAAACTTATCGTTAAATTGTTCTTGTTTTCATAACAATACAATAGCGCATTTCATTATATAGTTGCATTATTATAATCGTATTTCATTTGTTTATTTATCAATGATACTATCTTTTTAATGCATATAGCAAACTTATCATACTCCTGAAAAGCCTGTTTAAAGTTGATAAGTGAAGCTTGATAAATATTTTCAAAGTATTTCGGATCTTACGATCTATTACCGTACCGAAAATCAATAACTTTTGTGAGTTTTATTAGACACTTTGGTGAGACATTTGGCCAAATTGATCTCTTACTCGAGTTTATCAAATGATGAAAGGCAAGGATTTTTATACATAATATTTTCCGAAATTAGATTTAATCCCATGGCTCATTTTATATATTAGCCCTAATATTAAATAAAAAATTCTAGATAAAATGTTATTTCATTGATGATATTCTTCTTCTTAAAGGATCATAACGGAAGGCATGAAGATATTTGTAGCCAGTAAATACTGACCCTTTGCCTTAGAGGTACAAGTAAATCCCATTACGACTAGGCAACCAAGTCTCACAGTGTGTACGTGGCCGCGTAAAATGTAACTGCGCTGGCTTCTGTAATTTCCTCCACAGAAATATTCTCACTACGTACCTATACAGGGTGTTTACGAAAAACTATTACAGACTTCGGTATATAGTTACTTACATCAAAACTAAGAAAAAAGTTCCTATAAACATGGGTCCTAAAATGCTCGGTTATCCGTCTGTCGATCTGTATGTGTTTTAACATGATTTTTCATAACTTTGGAACCACAAGAGATATCAACTTCAAACTAGGTATGTATATGCTAACTAATAGGACCTATTTGTGTTCGGAGTATCAAGGTTCTAATTTTTACCATTTCAAAATGGCAGCCATTTTTATATTTTAAACCTTAATATCTTAAAAACCGTACATTTTACGAAACTTTACAAGTCACAAAAAATTTGCGTAATTTTGTTTACCACAAAACCATATAAAGATCATAAAGATCGAACCACAAATAACGGAGTTATTGCAATTTTTATAACAAAATAATGCTAATCGTGGCTATAACTGCCATAAATATTCATGTATTTTGTTATAAAAATTGCAATAACTCCTTTAATTCTTGTTTGATCTTTATGATCCTTATATGGTTTTGTAGTAAATTAAATTACGCAAATTTTTTGTGACTTGTAAAATGTTTGTAAAATTTACGGTTTTTAAGATATTAAGGTTAAAAATATAAAAATGGCTTATAAAATATAAAAAATATAAAAATGGTACAAAGTAGAAACTTGATACTCCGCACAAAAATAGGTCCTGTTAGTTAGCATATACGTATCAAGTTTGACGTTGATATCTCTACTGGTTCCAAAGTTATGCAAAATCATGTTAAAAACACATACAGACCGACAGACGGGTAACCGAGCGTTTTAGGACCCTTGTTTACAAGAACTTTTTTCTTAGTTTTGATGTAAGTAGCCATATCCCGAAGTCTGTAAATGTTTTCCGTAAACACTCTGTTTAATAAATTTGATCTATGTGGGTCAAGATTGGATTATTGCTACAATACAATAAATCCATAAAAAACTTCAAAATTCCTGCAACACCCTTAGAGCTTAGTGTTTTTTAGTTAAGGTTCTATGTATGTTTGAAAACAAAATTTCACTAGGTCTAACAGAATTGAAAAGATTACCATAAACATAATGTTACGACTTCCACATACGTGAATTATTTATACACTTAATACATAATATATGAGACCTAAGGTTAAATTCAATTGTGTTGTTTTTGTTTTGTTGAAAATAATGGCTTTATACATATGGGATCCATTAAAAGAGACTTATGGCTAACAATAGCTGACCGTGTGCCAGATGAAATCGTACTGTGATGTTTTAAACATTGTCTAAATTACCGACCGGAGGGATGGAGAGATTTCCACGGACCACGTTGGGGACACTCCAGGCAGGCGCCGTGTTGATTACACTTCCCTCCCGGGGCGCCGCCACAAACACTTAGGGATATTGTGGGCGCAAATGTTTGTAATTTAATTGAACTGAGGCAAAATTGTCCTCTGTTAACATATTGAACCACAAACATCCCAGAAAACATTGATTATGTAAAGATGGAAACAAATATGTCTTGTACTTGTTTTAATGTGTTTAAAATAAATGTATTGATAAACTATTAATACATATACAAACGTTCAGTTTCCAGCTGTCGATTTGTATAATGTTTTCATTGAGATATTAAACCAATTAAGATATCAAACTTACAAAAAATTGAAAAAAGAAACGAAACTCCTAAAATTATTTTATCAAATTCAGAAAAACTATATAGTATGTGTTGATAATGTTTTTCCTTCTTGGTTACTTATGTTTTATACCAGTGTACATCAATGTTAAAAATTAAATGTACATTTAATTTTTCGTTTAATGTTTTTTAGTTTGGATGCTCCGGAAAAAGGAATGACTTTCACTTAGTATCAACATAAATAAGTGGCATGGCATGACCTGGAATATAACTACTACGAAACTGTTACTTACATTATTATCAACATTCAAATCGTGGTTACAATAATAGACTTATCTTTAATAAACAAGGACTATAATTATAAGATGCACGACGTGTGCTAAGATTAAAACAGATATATGACCTTTTGATAAAAGGTTAATAGTATAGGATTCTGAAAAACAAAGGGTTGCACAACAAATTTGATTAAACTGTGCTTAAAATAAAAGTTTAAGCTAATCTACAAAATAAAAACAACTTGCGAAGTTAAAAACGAGATGTTACAGTAATAAAACGTTATCACTTTTGGACAGGGTGGGATCATAGTCATGTAATTCCTTGAAGTAATATCGCCTTGTGAAGTTCTGACTGACCTGTAAACTGTGTTAAGAAATATTGAACCCTTTTCCTGGTAAACGGGTATTGTGTTAATTATAAAAATCTAAATTATTCTTATGGTTGTTTGAGTTTTGCATTAGAAAATTTAAATAATGTAATCAACACATTCTGATAGAGTGTAATAAAGTTTTACTAGGAAAACGTTATTAAAATGTAGTGCTATTTGAAGCTGATCCCGTTTTTCAGAACAAAATTAAATACAATTAAGATGTAAACCCAGAATATGTACAATATGCGTTCTATCCATGCCTATTGAATGACAGATTTAATTAAATCAAATGTTTAATTTAGCTTTAGTTTACAAGTTAAGGGCGTTTAATTTCCGAGTGTCAAAAACATTTTGGTCTAAAATGAGAATTCCGGGAAGTCACAAAGGGGCCTTCTCGACCCACGGCGCTGGGATTTAAATAGCTCAGACGTTACATGACGCATTTGTAAATGGTAAAATTATCAAAACGCATCTTATAATTAAAAATTAGAAAGCGTGCTTACTTTTATAATTTACTAGCAAAAACCTGCCTTTCAACTCGCTCTAGAAATATAAAACTTTTACTTAAATTTTAGAAAAATATATTTTCAATTTAGAGTAAAATATTAAATATTGGTATTTTAAATTATGTATTTGTTTTTTTTATTCATGTAAAACCATAAATGGTTTCATACTTTTATATAAATACTAGCTAATAACCCCGGCTTTGCCCGGGAGATTATTTATTCTCGTCGCATCCTCGTTGTTTATTTGTGCTGTATATACTCTGTTAGTAACCATAGTAGCTATTTCTAATTGTAACCATAGCGACTCTCCAAAAACTCCCAAAACCCTTGCTATGGGTCCCTTTAGAACGATCCTGTGCCTTAGCCCTTAAAGATATCAAAACCAAACTACCACAGTGCACATCATGAGTTTCCAAGCTTTAATTTGACACCAAGATCAAGTAGTGTCTACGACTTGTAGTTTTGGCTGTAGCCCGAAATATATGTATATATTGATTGGATTCAGTGTAAGATTCATGTAGGCCTAATTCGACCCAACTTATATTCTTGTATCTTAAAAACATAACAGGTTATGTGATTTTAGTTTTGGGCAAATATGGGTTTTTGAGCGTTGTAAACGATCTCAGAAGAATGTCTTTAATGCTTCCTGTGCCCGCTATTTTTATTGTTTTATCATCACATATCGCTATATTTTTTATTTTCCGATATCCCAATGGTGTGCATAACAATAAGCACTAGTGTATTTCTATTAAAGTACATAGCAAGCTATATGGTTAACGATTCTTCAAACATTTTTAATTGAGTTCATACAGAACTCTTTATAGGAACAAATCAAAGTTAAAAATAAAAAAACTAATAAGAAAACTATTCCTAATATCTTTTACAAAATCTTAAACAAGAATCCCACCAGAGAGCATCAGCATCTGATCTATACCTGGTTTTGGGAATTGTAATTCTCTTGCGTACGATTTTGGAAAAAGCATTGGGAGAACGCTTTCTCTAGGCTTTACTTTCATGTGAAGTTTTCCTACAATTAATAATTTCTAAAGCTTTTTCGAGTAAATTGAAGGAACATTTTTTTAAGGAAAATTTATTAGTCGAATAGTTATTTTAGTAGTTTATTTTGTATTGGAAATTATATTAATTTAAATTTTATGGTTTATTGAAAATATATTTTATCCAATGCTAATTTTATGACAATGTAATTCTTTATTGGTTTCATAGTTTTGTTTTTGTTTGTGAGTCCATCAAACCATGCCATAAAAGAATACTCAACAAGAATATTTTTACACAAAAGTTTACTAAATATATGCATGTGTACTATTCATAAACCTTTAAAAAAGTTCCTGGTATCTAATAAACATTGAAACTTGAATTATGTTGTTGATGTGAACAAAAGTATATTCAGAGTTTATATGAAATGCGCTTAAAGACAAAAAATTCAAATAAGTAAATAGTATTTCGAAGCAAAATAAACCGTTCATGAGTTGTTCATAAATAATGACAACTATTACAAGCAACAATGGAGGTATGTTTAGCAATAAGGTGGTATGTTTATCATAGTAATGGGGAGCACACAAAGAATAGATGAATTGTAGGCATATTAACTAAAAAACTTGGAAGGTTTTCATAAAAATAAGTTTTAGGTCGTAAAAAATTCAAAATTCCTAAACTATGTGCTGTTATTTTTTTAATATTCATGTTGTAGGCTACGTTTCATTTACACTTATTATTTTTTTTTTCATTTTCACTTATTAGTCGAACAGAAATAAATTAATTACAGTAACTACATTGTGAAAAGCATAACTTACGTTGAACCAATTATGATTTATACTGTTTCGATTTAAAAACATTCTCTTAAGATTTGTTGCTTCAAACAAGCGAAACTTTGAGTTATGTTTAGGACTTGGAACATCTGTAATGCAAATTATATTTCGGTCAGAAGCAGTTCATCACAGGCGAAACAGAACTATTGGCTGAGGCAGAGCTCATTGCACGGCTCAAAGCGTCCTACATCAAAACCAGATTACTCGATACCACGTGCTTGGAGACGGGGTGTTTCGCTCTGTCGTCCTGTTCGGTTTCAGATATGACGTTAACTCAACATAGACGGTAAAATCATAAATACCCCCGTCGCAGGAAACCTGCGTACTCAGCGAATTTCCAATTATAAAAAACCAGTAATTAATCCATTATTACGAAAAAAAGAAAAATAAACAAGTGATATATTTAAATATTAAAATAATATATTATAGCTTGTTTTACAAAAACTTAGTAAAAGAATATTGGTAAATGACAGATGAAATAAAACAAATATTTCATATAATGAAGTAGGCAAGAATGTTAATTTTTTAAATTATATTAACATATAATTGTTTAAAAAACAAAAATTCTATTAAATACGTTGATAAACTGAGAAATCACTCAAAGCGATTCCTTGAAAACCTCAGTAGAGAGTAAATACGAAATTGGGTAAGCTAACATTCTGCTGCCCTGATACTAAAAACACAGGGGGAAAAATGCGAAGGAAAGTAATATCTCGGAGACCAATGGACTTAAAGAAACGATTTAAGGTACCAAATTGTTTGTTTTTTCGAGCTAAATCCAATGGTGCAAACAATAATTGAATAAATATAATTTTTCAATTTGAAAAACTCAAAAAACCCATTTTTGGGGGGTAAAATGGGGCCTTTACCCCACTTTGGATATGTCGATCTGGCTGGTTTACGAACTCGTCCAAGAAAATCTAGTTTTACATGTCTGTACCAAATTTTGTTACGATCGGAGGATATTTACGAGAGTTATCGTGCTAACAAAACTCAAAAAATGAAAATTCTATTTCCCATATAAGCCCATGTTAAATTTTGAAAGAAATCGTGATTTTTGCAGGTAAAAATGCGTTTTCACAAAAAACTCACTTCATATCCAGAAAGTACACATAAAAATCTGTCAATTAATATAAATATTAATATGATTGCTGAGGTCACCCTGAACGGATATTTTTTGTCCATTCTGTTCTGTTAAAACGACGGTAATAGCTTTATTTCTGAGGAAATTCGCTAATAACGTAGAGACCAATGGACCTAGAGAAATGATTGAAGCTACCAAATTGTTTGTTTTTTCGAGCTGAATCCAAAGGTGAAAGCTATAATTTGATAACTTTGATTTTTCAATTTGAAAATCTCAAAAAACCCATTTTTTGGTTGGCAAAAAGGGGCCTTCCAGAGGTATTTTGGCTTATATCTCGGAGACCAATGGACATAGAGAAACGATTTAGGGTACCAAATTGTTTGTTTTTTCGAGCTAAATCCAATGGTGCAAACAATAATTGGATAAATATAATATTTCAATTTGAAAAACTCAAAAAACCCATTTTTGGGGGGTAAAATGGGGCCTTTACCCCACTTTGGATATGTCGATCTGGCTGGTTTACGAACTCGTCCAAGAGAATCTAAATTTACATGTCTGTACCAAATTTTGTTACGATCGGAGGATATTTACGAGAGTTATCGTGCTAACAAAACTCAAAAAATGAAAATTCTATTTCCCATATAAGCCCATGTTAAATTTTGAAAGAAATCGTGATTTTTGCAGGTAAAAATGCGTTTTCACAAAAAAC
Source organism: Flexamia atlantica (assembly GCA_035578135.1). Classification (NCBI taxonomy): domain Eukaryota; kingdom Metazoa; phylum Arthropoda; class Insecta; order Hemiptera; family Cicadellidae; genus Flexamia; species Flexamia atlantica. The sequence goes on along the minus strand of JAQJVK010000049.1, from coordinate 2,462,358 downwards.
TCACTTCATATCCAGAAAGTACACATAAAAATCTGTCAATTAATATAAATATTAATATGATTGCTGAGGTCACCCTGAACGGATATTTTTTGTCCATTCTGTTCTGTTAAAACGACGGTAATAGCTTTATTTCTAAGGAAATTCGCTAATAACGTAGAGACCAATGGACCTAGAGAAATGATTGAAGCTACCAAATTGTTTGTTTTTTCGAGCTGAATCCAAAGGTGGAAGCTATAATTTGATAACTTTGATTTTTCAATTTGAAAATCTCAAAAAACCCATTTTTTGGTTGGCAAAAAGGGGCCTTCCAGAGGTATTTTGGCTTATATCTCGGAGACCAATGGACATAGAGAAACGATTTAGGGTACCAAATTGTTTGTTTTTTCGAGCTAAATCCAATGGTGCAAACAATAATTGGATAAATATAATATTTCAATTTGAAAAACTCAAAAAACCCATTTTTGGGGGGTAAAATGGGGCCTTTACCCCACTTTGGATATGTCGATCTGGCTGGTTTACAAACTCGTCCAAGAAAATCTAGTTTTACATGTCTGTACCAAATTTTGTTACGATCGGAGGATATTTACGAGAGTTATCGTGCTAACAAAACTCAAAAAATGAAAATTCTATTTCCCATATAAGCCCATGTTAAATTTTGAAAGAAATCGTGATTTTTGCAGGTAAAAATGCGTTTTCACAAAAAACTCACTTCATATCCAGAAAGTACACATAAAAATCTGTCAATTAATATAAATATTAATATGATTGCTGAGGTCACCCTGAACGGATATTTTTTGTCCATTCTGTTCTGTTAAAACGACGGTAATTCGCTAATAACGTAGAGACCAATGGACCTAGAGAAATGATTGAAGCTACCAAATTGTTTGTTTTTTTGAGCTGAATCCAAAGGTGAAAGCTATAATTTGATAACTTTGATTTTTCAATTTGAAAATCTCAAAAAACCCATTTTTTGGTTGGCAAAAAGGGGCCTTCCAGAGGTATTTTGGCTTATATCTCGGAGACCAATGGACATAGAGAAACGATTTAGGGTACCAAATTGTTTGTTTTTTCGAGCTAAATCCAATGGTGCAAACAATAATTGGATAAATATAATATTTCAATTTGAAAAACTCAAAAAACCCATTTTTGGGGGGTAAAATGGGGCCTTTACCCCACTTTGGATATGTCGATCTGGCTGGTTTACGAACTCGTCCAAGAGAATCTAGTTTTACATGTCTGTACCAAATTTTGTTACGATCGGAGGATATTTACGAGAGTTATCGTGCTAACAAAACTCAAAAAATGAAAATTCTATTTCCCATATAAGCCCATGTTAAATTTTGAAAGAAATCGTGATTTTTGCAGGTAAAAATGCGTTTTCACAAAAAACTCACTTCATATCCGGAAAGTACACATAAAAATCTGTCAATTAATATAAATATTAATATGATTGCTGAGGTCACCCTGAACGGATATTTTTTGTCCATTCTGTTCTGTTAAAACGACGGTAATAGCTTTATTTCTAAGGAAATTCGCTAATAACGTAGAGACCAATGGACCTAGAGAAATGATTGAAGCTACCAAATTGTTTGTTTTTTCGAGCTGAATCCAAAGGTGGAAGCTATAATTTGATAACTTTGATTTTTCAATTTGAAAATCTCAAAAAACCCATTTTTTGGTTGGCAAAAAGGGGCCTTCCAGAGGTATTTTGGCTTATATCTCGGAGACCAATGGACATAGAGAAACGATTTAGGGTACCAAATTGTTTGTTTTTTCGAGCTAAATCCAATGGTGCAAACAATAATTGGATAAATATAATATTTCAATTTGAAAAACTCAAAAAACCCATTTTTGGGGGGTAAAATGGGGCCTTTACCCCACTTTGGATATGTCGATCTGGCTGGTTTACAAACTCGTCCAAGAAAATCTAGTTTTACATGTCTGTACCAAATTTTGTTACGATCGGAGGATATTTACGAGAGTTATCGTGCTAACAAAACTCAAAAAATGAAAATTCTATTTCCCATATAAGCCCATGTTAAATTTTGAAAGAAATCGTGATTTTTGCAGGTAAAAATGCGTTTTCACAAAAAACTCACTTCATATCCGGAAAGTACACATAAAAATCTGTCAATTAATATAAATATTAATATGATTGCTGAGGTCACCCTGAACGGATATTTTTTGTCCATTCTGTTCTGTTAAAACGACGGTAATAGCTTTATTTCTAAGGAAATTCGCTAATAACGTAGAGACCAATGGACCTAGAGAAATGATTGAAGCTACCAAATTGTTTGTTTTTTTGAGCTGAATCCAAAGGTGAAAGCTATAATTTGATAACTTTGATTTTTCAATTTGTAAATCTCAAAAAACCCATTTTTTGGTTGGCAAAAAGGGGCCTTCCAGAGGTATTTTGGCTTATATCTCGGAGACCAATGGACATAGAGAAACGATTTAGGGTACCAAATTGTTTGTTTTTTCGAGCTAAATCCAATGGTGCAAACAATAATTGGATAAATATAATATTTCAATTTGAAAAACTCAAAAAACCCATTTTTGGGGGGTAAAATGGGGCCTTTACCCCACTTTGGATATGTCGATCTGGCTGGTTTACAAACTCGTCCAAGAAAATCTAGTTTTACATGTCTGTACCAAATTTTGTTACGATCGGAGGATATTTACGAGAGTTATCGTGCTAACAAAACTCAAAAAATGAAAATTCTATTTCCCATATAAGCCCATGTTAAATTTTGAAAGAAATCGTGATTTTTGCAGGTAAAAATGCGTTTTCACAAAAAACTCACTTCATATCCGGACAGTACACATAAAAATCTGTCAATTTATATAAATATTAATATGATTGCTGAGGTCACCCTGAACGGATATTTTTTGTCCATTCTGTTCTGTTAAAACGACGGTAATAGCTTTATTTCTAAGGAAATTCGCTAATAACGTAGAGACCAATGGACCTAGAGAAATGATTGAAGCTACCAAATTGTTTGTTTTTTCGAGCTGAATCCAAAGGTGAAAGCTATAATTTGATAACTTTGATTTTTCAATTTGAAAATCTCAAAAAACCCATTTTTTGGTTGGCAAAAAGGGGCCTTCCAGAGGTATTTTGGCTTATATCTCGGAGACCAATGGACATAGAGAAACGATTTAGGGTACCAAATTGTTTGTTTTTTCGAGCTAAATCCAATGGTGCAAACGATAATTGGATAAATATAATATTTCAATTTGAAAAACTCAAAAAACCCATTTTTGGGGGGTAAAATGGGGCCTTTACCCCACTTTGGATATGTCGATCTGGCTGGTTTACAAACTCGTCCAAGAAAATCTAGTTTTACATGTCTGTACCAAATTTTGTTACGATCGGAGGATATTTACGAGAGTTATCGTGCTAACAAAACTCAAAAAATGAAAATTCTATTTCCCATATAAGCCCATGTTAAATTTTGAAAGAAATCGTGATTTTTGCAGGTAAAAATGCGTTTTCACAAAAAACTCACTTCATATCCAGAAAGTACACATAAAAATCTGTCAATTAATATAAATATTAATATAATTGCTGAGGTCACCCTGAACGGATATTTTTTGTCCATTCTGTTCTGTTAAAACGACGGTAATAGCTTTATTTCTAAGGAAATTCGCTAAAATCAAGGAAGAATAATCCGATGTAAGGGAAAGCATTAGTCAAAAATTTAGATTGTCACAAGAAAACAATCTTCAGGGTCAAAATGATCTTAATATTTGATTATTTTTCTATTTTTGTTAATGCCTTTCACATTTTCGAATAAACATAACTAGAATTAACATTTATAGTGTTTTTCTGGTGGTATCATTATAGGTTGCAGCTTAAAGTATGGAACTCATAATTTTTAATTTTTTTATAAGAGTAACTGCAGTAACTAGTGCAGTGTTATATTGTAGGTAATACCATTACAATTAACATTTAAATGGTATTACCTACATTATCACACTGTAAGCGTTATCCTAAAACGATATACATAATTGTAATTTGTTATGATATAATGTAATATAATATGCAAAGCATGTCATGAGCTAACATCATAAACGAACGTAGGATAAAGAAGTAATAATTCGTTATAAATAACTTAAAATTTCTCAAAATGAATTATTTTTAGGATTCAATTTTAGTGATGTTAATTTCTGAAGAAAGGGACGGATTTTACATTTTAAAGCCTATAAATAGTACATTTTAATAATTTTCCTTCACTATGATTGTAAAATCTTAAAATAAACTATTTGACATGAATGCATTTTGCTCCATGTTAAGAGAGAAAAAATATATTCCAAAGCTACTAACTGAAAAACATTAACATCTATTGTAATAAATGACGAGTACTTGAATGTTACTCGTATTTACATGGAGACGCTTTTCAAATTTTGTTTTATTTTAGTATTAGGATTTTTAAAGGAGGTGTTTTTATATGTAAGGTTATCATTTACATATGGTGTTGTATCATTTCATACGCACGTTGTCAATATTACTATATAGTATATTATTCACATGAAAACATTTCGAAGGTATTTTCTCAAACTAGAGATGTTGATGTTGTTCCTTAATACAGGAAGCCATACGATGCACTATTAGAGAAATTATTAATAAAATCTGGAACCTCCTTTAGATTTTGGATCAGGTAATGAAACTGTAAAGCTTAACGTTTTTCAATTTGATAAACCCGTAAAATGGGACAAAATGTGGGCATTTTAATTTCCCAGCCCATTGTGAGTTTAATTAACATTCTTCCGGGGAAATAAACGAAATGACTCGTAACTATGCCAAACACTTTGAACGATCGTTTAAAAGTAGGGTTTTCTGAACTCTAAATGTTCATAAAATGATATTCTCGTTAATAATAAGGATGATGATAGATACGACCAGTTATACTATATTGTTTGAAATTAACTCTTTAAACTAGAAAACTAATTTGATAAAAAACCAGCAAGTACTTCTCATAGGAGACTTTTACACGTTTTTTAAACAATTTTATTAGAAAAATAATTAGTAAAATAAAACGTTCAAAAAAAGTTTAAATTTTCATGCATTTTGTTTACCTTGCTGGATATCATCTTTACCAAAATTTCCCATATTGTTTTCATAATTGTATTAAATAGGTATCTTTAAGTCCAAAAAATTGTATGTTGCATTGTTAAGTTGGATTTTGAAGTTTAATAAAATTCAATAAACACAACCGAAAGAATTTGCCAAGTAAATAATAAGTTGACTTATTTGTCTTATTCCTTAAATTTGAACTTTTAATAGTTAGATGAAAGCCAATAAGAAAAGTCTAGTGTCAGAAAATACTGTTAAAATATGCCTTGATGCCTTTCGTAAAAAAAAACTCACACACTTTGTGATGTAAAAATATTTCGTATATGATAATATATGACATATCTTAATTTATAACGAGACACATTATGAATTGGAACTCATGAATATCACAAAACCAACTTAAGCATAAATTAAGAGTTATTCTATATTTCTAAAAATTCACCGCTTATCTTCATTTACTGTGGATATTTATAATATTTCTTATAATAAAGCATTACAAAAGAATAAGACTAAAGTATCCTAATCTTGTAATTAATCCATCCAAATGGATTTTCCTTAGCAGTATAAAGGCCCCTAAAATACATCCATCTTAGATCGTGAATTAAAGCTATTTTTGTTCTAGGTATGGCTTTTGGGAATATCAAAACTTCTCATGTTCGATTATGTTTATAGTCATCCAAAGTTTAGAGAAAGTGCAATCTGTTGTTAGAGCTTTTAACTGTTTCGGTGTCATGCATATAAAAATATGGTCATAATTTGGAATAGATTTTAAGTTTCACCGCAGAATGTAGTTTCCAATTTGTATTTCTTTCTATATTAAAATGGAGTTCTCATGTAGTTATTTTTGTTGACTAGATTATAAAGTAAGTTAATATTTAAATAATTACTTTCAATGACATACGTTTTACTGGACAGATTGAAAGCATTAGTTCTCTCTTACCATGAAGGAATTTCCAAATTAATATTCTTACCCAAAATAAGAAAAGAAACTTATATACGATAAGTTTTAAAAATAATAATTTTATACAAAATAAGAAAATAAAATTAGGACAAGAGTATGTCGGAGGTGAAACTTTTCTACAGCTATAAAGGCGTGGTTAGCGTTGAAAATTTAGTATCAATACTTATTTAGCGAAACATTAATAAAATATGTATTCAAGAATGATTGTTGAATTTTGATAAAAAAAACGACACAATTGTTTACGGTTTAAAAACGTTATAATGAATTTTTTATATTTTTATGAGGAAATAATTATGTGGACTTTAACTCACCTTATATCTGGCTAATAACAGTCAAAAAATAACGAAATGACAAAAACTCCAGTTTAATCCAGGAGGATATTGTAATAATATGGTAATATTTGCTAAAAATTGTAATATCCTATCTTTTTTTGTTTTGATTTTGAAAGTCACTTTTACTGACGGTTTTAAAAGTATCTATTCCTTAGCCAAATAGAATTATGGAGTCTGTGGAATTTTTATAAAATACATAATCTTATGTATAATGGCTTGAAATACATAATCTTACCGGATTAACCTAATGAGCAAACACTATTAGCTAAATTTATACACTAATAGCTATTATAGAGATGGCTGAAGCCAAATTTAGCTCTGGGAGCGCTCAAGCAGAGCACAGTAAATAATCAAATATTTTCAAGTACCCTGAGGATATTTATTTCTATGTTAAAGTTACACGTGTTAGGGTGATGCCACACACTGTGCGGGCCCTCTCACCGCTGTTGAGTGGTTATCACTGGTCCGGTGTGGCACCCTCGATGTAAATCAGATGTTTTTGCTTCATGCTGGGCGGGAAAAAGAATGCAACATCAGGGGGAAACCCGCCCAGTGGAGCAATACCTTAAAGGAGGCACTTATGGGAACTGCAATCTTTGGTAAATTGGATGAAATCGTTCAAAAACACAATTCTAAGCCAATAAAACTGTACTTAAAAATAAATAAAAATCTTTACTCATCAAAACGTTTGGTTCTATTCTGCAAAACCCCTAAACCATAAAGAAACTTCTGTAAGAAATCTCCATTTTGATAAAAATGCGGCCGTCATTAAAAACCCGTGAGCTCGGAAAAATCAAAATACCCCAAAAATATTATCTATAAACGTTCTTATTAACATTACCTACTGAAACATGGCTTTAAATAATGAGAATACACGTTTTTTTTAAATCCAGTATTATGAATGCAAAGTAGGCTTAGCACACCCGCTGCGCTTTAATCTTTTTAACTTGGCTTTTGGGCTTTAATGCTCTGAGCCTGCTACGATATTTTTGCTAACTTCAAGGTTACATTAAAACTTATTCTTTTTGCGACTAAACGAATAAATTACGCATCATAGCTTGAAAGTTCCATACTAATCCTTATAAATTTGAGGAACATGGAGATTTTCAAATATATAAAGACCAACTTCATCGTGAATATTTGGAATTTCATGGATAACATTGAGTTATATTTTATGGCTTTCTATTTTTGAATTTATTTTGCAGCCTCTGAACTGCAGATATGACGAAAATATAGGCTAACTATCTTATTCGGCAACAGTTTATTTCAGAATTCCTTAGGGTTATGATGACATCGGTTTTTACAAAATCATTCTTATATTTTCATTTTTCGTTTATTTTTATTCCTTAGTCATTTAATTAATCATAAATAAAATGTCGGGCATTATATACTTTGAGAATTTACTATTTACATTACAGCATCCCAGTCTTGTAAACAACTAAAGGTCCAGAGAGGTCCAGTCTTGTAAAGATCCAGAGGTCCATGCAAAAGGATCCAGCAAATGCATCACAGATTTATACGAACAATGCAAGCCACACCGTTCAATCTTAGCTAACTTGCAGATTGCATTCATAAGCATTCGCAGCAGTGACTTTAATATTTCCATAAGCTTTTACTGTAATGGAGTGAATTCAACTCTATTAGTACGAAAATGGCCGAATGTGTTTGCGACATGTGTTTTCTTTTATACATCCATATTTGTGAGAGGTTCATTTTGCATAGCAATGTTCTGATGGCCCAGATACCAAAAACTGAATATTTTCAATTGCTTATACATTTTTATCCCAAAAAGTTTAAGTCTAAAAAAAAGTTTATTTATGTAATGATTACAATTTACGATTTTAAACATATTTAAAACAGACACAAAATGTTACTCTTAAAGAGTTGGTTCCTGCTGTCGAAATAATAATAATAATTTTTTTTTTTTTTTGGGTAGGAGGTGGAATGCATTTACGCACACTGAGGGGCTCATTGTCCCCTCAGTAGTGTCGGACTCCCACGAGGTCGATGTCCCGTGAACTACCGACTAAACCACCTCCCTCGGCACCGAGGACACTAGCCTGGAACTGTTTCACACATTACTTCGGGCTAGGCCTTTGATATTACGCCACTAGGGCAACCTCCTTGGGGAAAAGCTGAGGATTAAGGCCGATCGAGGTCGACCTTTTTCGCCCGAAGAATGGCCTGGACGTAGTGCTGGACACAGTTCCAGTTGCCCTCTCCCTGGAGCATAGCTCCGACGATGTTGTTTGGGCTGACGACCACGCCGATCTCAGATGAAAGCGAGGCTCGGCGGGCGTGCCAACGGTCGCACTGAAAGAAAGTGTAAGAATAATAATAATAATAATAATAATAATAATAATAATAATATTTTTATTCCATTCTATGATTTTTATCCCATTAAATGATTCAGATATTAAAAATATTAATTTTATAGGTCGCTAAGAATGTGAATAAAATTAATTTTTAATAACGTACTAACCCTAATAACAAGTTCAATACGTGTTGAAACATATATTACGCTTTATAAGATGTTTAATAGAAAACTCAACAAAATGACAAGAAGGGGGAAATATAGAACATTTGTTATATTCAACAACAATAATTAATTGCAATCCTTTCATCTTTGTATTTCAACAGAACGAAATGTCGACGAGTTGTTCAGGAGATATCAATGAGTCAAAGCTTTAATCAAGGAGATAGGGACGGCCGACCAATTTTCTATTGACACTGGAATTGGAACTAATATTTGGCCAAACGGTTTCTTTGTACTGTTTATCTTTATGGCTTTCTTTTATTGTTTCAAAAAAAAAAAAAAAATACCACTCTACAGTACCAAATCCAATGTCTTCATGATCACATACCTAAAGTTGATTTAGATTTGTTTTTATGATCAGAGACCCAGAACCTAATTTAAACATAGTTTTGAATCATATTTTCTACTTATAGTAACGTTAGTTTTCTACTTAATAAATGTATCATCATAAACGTGAAAGGTAGAGCTTACAAAACTAATATAATTTTATTATGCTTATTTTAAAACATAGATAGTAAATGTTTAAACCAACATTAGAAGATCATTTGAAAATCTAAGCTTTAGTGCTCATTTTTCAAACCTTTAAATATGTACTAACATTGCGGTAACACAACCTTGGACAACGTTTATTTGATGGTAAATACTATTAATAGTAATTAAAAATTGAAATCCTAAAACATCCCTGTTTTTGCCGGTTCATCTGTTCAATTTTTAAACAAAGCTATAATAACCCAAAAGCTATTTTAAACTTTAGAAAGAAATTTATAATCTAAAAATAATTTTTCATTATTTATTATACGTTTACGTAAGTAGAACTTCAATTAATGTTGTGATGATAAAATATTGTTTAGTTTCAATTTTTAATTATATCATTATATTATACTTTGAAAAAAATAGAGCATTTCAAGTATACCAAAAGGCCCTATACAGTTTGTTACTAAAAACATATATAACGCTTTAAATTTCAGCATTACTATCTCTAATACAATTATTTGCTAATATAATTAGAACTCTACGTAAGTTCTGATTAATTGTTCGGACTAGAAAAAGCACAGGTGTCTTTTAATATGCTTACTGTTAAGCTTGTAAAGTAAGGTTTATATTTTAGTGGTACTACTTTAGTTATTATTAATAATTTATAAATATTCTCACAGGAATTTATAATGAGTCGATAACTAATGTATACAGAATTCAAATAAGTAAAATATCTTCCTTTTTCATTTTTAGCTTACGTAGCTAATTTTGGCGTTGGTTAAAACTTGTTAGGATTCACCTGACCATCAATTAGCAGTTGCTTCTACTGGAGGACCAGGTATCCCTCTCTCGCTGTCTCGCTAAAAACCACTTTCGCCTTGGTCCAGTTAATTTTTTTTAATTTTTTTAGGAAATTATGAGAACATCTTGAAATAAATTAATTATTGTGAATATATTTATAGGGTTTAAGTTATAAATTAATGTGCTGTAATACAATTTAGGTGAATAAAAGTTTTTAAAAACAAGTTTTTGGTATAGAGAAAATTTATTCAAATACCCCGAGAAACTTGTTTGTAGTTTTCTGTCTTTTACAATGCAATGTTATATCGTCAACTTCTGTTAATATTTTAATTGTTTATTGTTATAAAGAAACATTAAATAACAATAGAACATCCAACTTATCAGTTGTTGTACCCTTAACAGTTAAACAAAATATAGGAAACAATTTTCAAATATATTATTTATTTGTATTTTTACAAAAATTTAATAGTTTTTATGTGTATGTTCATAGCTCAACTGTTACCTTCTTGTACTTTCAGGTCAGAGATAGTGGATTCGAACCCTGGCACATTAAAAACAAATTGAATATATAGACAGCTTTTCCTTAAATGTATTGAAATAGCTTTTCAAAAAAATACATTGGCAACAACTTGAAAGCCAATTACTCAATTATTGATAACTATTTAAAACTTAACGTTTAAATTGTAATTTAATACATAGCTATTTTTACTTTGCTCTATTGTACGTTTATATTCATTTAATATAATATTACACGATCTGAACAAATCAAGATACCACTTCGAATGACATACTGAAAGTATAAAAACAAATACAGTATTTATAATTTTTATTAATTTTAAAATTAATTTATAATTATTTGTTTTGTACAATCGTATCAATCCAAGTTTCACTGCAATCGGACACGGACTTTGTAGTTTCTTCAGTTTCATCATCAGGTTCCCTTGAAATACCCATAAATTCTGATAAGTATGAATCAGCAAACTCAATGGGATCTTCAGGTTTTTCAAACAATATATTTTTCATAAGATCAGCTATCATGTCTTCGACCTAGAAAAAGCAATGCATGGTATGTATGCTCCCGTAGTTTTCTAAGAATAATGATAATTCACATTTAATATAAGATTCGTTCAAAACAATGGCTTACAAAATGACAATGGCTTAAATTATTAACAACAAAAGGCCGTAATGCTCAATACTAAAAAATATTATTGTAAGCTGCGACTTTGACGTAATAATACTGTCGTTGGTCTGTAGTTCATATTTATATTCGGTGGAAATTTAAATAATGTAACCTTAGTAAAAAATTAAGCAAAATTCAAGAACGTAAAGTTAATGCTCAAATTTTAATAGTCCGTAGTACGTTCTTCACAAGAACATTTAATTATGTTGTAATCGTGTCTGTCTAGTGGTTGATTTAACTATTCAAGCTACAAAATGTATCCATATGTTGTTTTTAAAAACACATTTGACCAGGAAATAAACGATCTTAAATGCGATTCCCCAGTAAAAGGAGCGTTCAAAATTTCCAGGAGCACTTTATTGACTGGGAAATAATACATTTAAGGAACACTTTAATTTGTTCAGACTAAAACCACACTCAGTTCCACATTCACCTTTCAGTACAGACCTTACCGGATAATGCGATTCTACTATCTATCCTAGTTATATTTGTTTACTAATATTCATATTATATTATTTTAAAATTATACTGAAAGGTGAATGTGGAACTGAGAATACCATGTTTATCAAAAGATATACAATAAACATAACATTTTTTCCTCAACTCCTAGATTCATTGGAGCTCGCAGTTATAATCCTTGATTTGTAACAGAAACTACTGTATTAATTAAAATCGAACAGGAATAAAAGCACGTCAAACCAAAATAAATTTCTAACTTCAATCAGGCAGGTTTTATTAATACAATTACTCAGTGAAAAAAATACAAAAATGAAGTCACTTTTTGACAATGATCTAAGAAGAGGATTATAAAAACAATTCTCTAATAAACTTAAAGCGATAATTAAAAAAAAAAAACAACTAAAAAATAATATTTCCACTCCAGAAAATAAAAGCAGCCCCTAATTCAGGTCAAAGTATACTGAATACAGAAAACAAAAACTTTATTCTTGAGAATTTGTTGTTTCACCTCTCTCTTCAAGTTTTTCATATACGGAACAAAATAAGAAAAAAAATTAAGATATTGACACTTAAACCTTGTATTTATTTAAATAATATCTACATTAAAAAGAATCTGTCATTCGAATCCAGAAACTCATCGACTTAAATTTTTGTCCGTGATAACGAAAAGAAAACATAACAAGCATTTGCTTTTGTCTTTGCACAACAGATAAGACACCCTGAAAATTTTTGTCCTGTTAAGAAGCCAACAGCTGATGGCAAACGGTTCATTACGTCGCAGCTGACGATTACGATTACATTTTGTATAAAGCATTACGGCCAGTTTTTTTTTGTGTTGCCTTGGTGAGACCCCAAGTTAATACAATACTGCTATGAGATAGTCATTACATAATATGTTGAATTAATCACACCTTACTATTTTGCATAACAAATCTTACTCAGATAAAATTTAAAAATTGCGTTTTGAGTCCAAAGAAAAATCTTTAGTTTGTTGGTGGATTTTCTGGGTTATTTGTTGTTATAACTATTACTGATCTTGGGACTGTGAATCAGCTGACATTTGTTTGTAATAAAACTAAAAAAAATCATCCATTCTACACTCATCCCTCATAACCTGAAATATCCATATTTCAGGTATCTTAAAGATTCGTCGGTATCTTAGATAAATTATACAAGTAGTGTAGGTTTCTTCCTTTGGCCGACTCACAGGTCCGGCCAATTGCATCGGCAATTGAAGTAAATACTTTTTAAAATCTTTGGGAGATCACAGCACATTTTCACACAGGCTACTTAAGTTACGAAACGGCTCAAATGAAAGCTAAATGTCACTTGAGTGTTTTAAGACCAGAACGAATACTTGGAATAATAAGGTTCTTATTACCGGACTCATGATAAAAACCTAAAATATAAATCATTAAGTAAAAAAAAACAAAAAAATATGTTGAATGTGGCTTTGTAACTCATCTTTGACTGATCGTATGTAAATGCTCAATAGTTCAAATTAAGGCCATTAAATCACTGAATCGTTTAAGACCAAAAAGAACGTCATATTGTGGTTAAAACCGGAGATATAATAAAAGGAGAGGAAAAATTATTAAATTAGGAGAAGCCCATATGCAATCTACAGGGAAGAATTTTTATTTGAGTATGAGTATTTCGTTCTCGTATATGTCGAGAAGAAATAATGTATATATATTGTGGAGGCAGCTTGAACTATTCCACGCATCAGCGCTAATTTCCCTTCTGCTTTTCGGCGGCGGAACTATAAAAAAAATTGGACGTCCCTACTTAGAGGGTTCTGTATACTTTGTTAAAATCCTGGCTGACACATAAGCTGGTACATTTTTTTCATATGAAATTAAGAACTTCCTCCTGCATTCAAATGGTGCCACTCACCCCGGAGTGCTCGACCATGAAGTCACTCAGCTGAGCCAGCACCTCCGCCTTCTTCTCCCAGTAGGCGGGGATGTCCACCGGGGGCTCCTCCGCCTCGTCCTCGGGCGCCGCCCCCAGCATGTCGCCCTGGCCGGAGCGGCCGCGACTGCCCGCGGACCGCCCCCTGGGCAGCGCCGTCTCCAGGCGCCACTGGGAGTCGGACCACTCGTCCCCGGCTCTGGAGCCCTTCCGCTGCTGCAGTTCAGTCTCCACCATGAACAACCTGGACACATTAACGGCTCACACTGCGACTTGGGCCACTCGTCCCCGGCTCTGGAGCCCTTCCGCTGCTGCAGGTCCGTCTCCACCATGAACAACCTGGACACATTAACGGCTCACACTGCGACTTGGACCACTCGTCCCCGGCTCTGGAGCCCTTCCGCTGCTGCAGTTCAGTCTCCACCATGAACAACCTGGACACATGAACGGCTCACACTGCGACTTGGGCCACTCGTCCCCGGCTCTGGAGCCCTTCCGCTGCTGCAGTTCAGTCTCCACCATGAACAACCTGGACACATGAACGGTTCACACTGCGACTTGGGCCACTCGTCCCCGGCTCTGGAGCCCTTCCGCTGCTGCAGTTCAGTCTCCACCATGAACAACCTGGACACATGAACGGCTCACACTGCGACTTGGGCCACTCGTCCCCGGCTCTGGAGCCCTTCCGCTGCTGCAGTTCAGTCTCCACCATGAACAACCTGGACACATGAACGGTTCACACTGCGACTTGGGCCACTCGTCCCCGGCTCTGGAGCCCTTCCGCTGCTGCAGTTCAGTCTCCACCATGAACAACCTGGACACATGAACGGCTCACACTGCGACTTGGGCCACTCGTCCCCGGCTCTGGAGCCCTTCCGCTGCTGCAGGTCTGTCTCCACCATGAACAACCTGGACACATGAACGGTTCACACTGCGACTTGGGCCACTCGTCCCCGGCTCTGGAGCCCTTCCGCTGCTGCAGGTCCGTCTCCACCATGAACAACCTGGACACATGAACGGCTCACACTGCGACTTGGGCCACTCGTCCCCGGCTCTGGAGCCCTTCCGCTGCTGCAGGTCCGTCTCCACCATGAACAACCTGGACACATGAACGGTTCACACTGCGACTTGGCCACTCGTCCCCGGCTCTGGAGCCCTTCCGCTGCTGCAGTTCAGTCTCCACCATGAACAACCTGGACACATGAACGGTTCACACTGCGACTTGGACCACTCGTCCCCGGCTCTGGAGCCCTTCCGCTGCGGTAGGTCTGTCTCTACCATGAACAACATGGACACAGCAACCTGTCAGCAACTGGCAGCTCCAGTAGGTTGAATATATTTTTCACTACAAGCCAATTTCCAGTTGGCCTTGTAGTTTTGTTGATTATTACCACGATTCTCTCTAATTATTGACTCTAAGGTCCCTTATTATTCATCCAATTCTGAATCCATGTTCCTCAATATTTGTTGTGCAGCTCATGGGAACTTATTTCCAATAGCTCCTGACTAATTTCAACGTCTACTACATCATGTATTGATTTTGATGTTTGCGGATATTTGCCATGAATGATTGGTAAAAACTACTATGGCCTCACTAAGGCTACTTTTTGTAGCGTTTTTGCAATTATTTAACGAAAAAAACGAGTAAAATAACAGACTTGTTAATTCTGGCTAACTTTCCAACTACGTCACAGAAAGCAAAGAAACGTACCCACCATATTCCAGTATATATCAAAGTGTAAACGCTTAATCGCTAGTAAGCTGGCATTCCTGGCTCTGCTCTCCAGTGATCTTCCAGTCAATCTCAAAATGGCATGCCAGGTAATGACATCATGTAAATCGTCCTGTAGAGCCTACGATTTCTTTTATGTTATCCTATATAGTTATCATTTCCGTGAGTAAGTTATTTTGCAAGGCCACGTATTCGCTATGCGTGAGACAATTTGAACAGTTCAATCATCAACAACCACTATTTATATCTATCCACAATTTTTGATCTCCAAGTATCTGAATTACAAGACACGTCGACGCCCTAGTCATACAATAACTTGTACATAAAACAAACTAGCAGTTGCCCATGGCTTCGCTCAAAATAAAAATTACTGCTGATCTTACTTATGCTCTTTGAACTGTCAAATTTTATTATTCACAGCTGTTTACAATTCAGTATTTGATTGTTTACATCCCTATAAAACGTAAACATTGAAGATGAGAACGATCACGCGTAGCCCGAGGGGATTTTTAGGTAGTGCATAGGCCTTTATTCCTGCAAAATATAGTGACTATATTCCTGCAAAATTTTAGCTCAGTTGGTCCAGTATTTTTCACGTGGTTAAAAGACATATATTCACACATACATCCATACTTTCACATTTATAATATTACTAGCAGTTGCCCGTGGCTTCGCTCACGATAAAAATTACAGCTGATCTTACTTCTGCTCTTCGAACTGTCAAATTTTAGAGGAGCGTAGCCCGAGGGATTTTTAAGGAAGTGCATTTTTAAGGAAGTTAATGTCCTTGTCCGAAATAGTGGCTCTATTCCTTTAAAACTTCAGCTCGGTTGGGACAGTATTTTTCACGTGGTTGAAAGACAGATATTCACGCAAACATCCATATCACTAACTTTGAATCCGAAACAGACATTCCCTCGCATTATCAAATGTGTACCAGGTTTATAGTGACCCAGGATTCAAAGAGCTCTTAGTTATAGTGAATCACCAACAGAGTGTACTAATACCACCTATTCATTTTGGTAGTAGGAGGAAGTAATATATCATTTCTTCGCACTGAAAACCAAGAAGAGTCAATTAATTATTGATTTATCAATTGTAGAGTGGAAAATTTTAATATAAATAGGTAAATTAAGGGGTTGAAAGAAGTACTCTCTGTTAGTATTTAATCAAACTAAGTGAAATTCAAAAAAATTTGAATTTCAGAAGGGTCACCTAAAACTAGCTTCAGCTGGGTCATAAGAATGGGAGGTCTACTGATTATTTATTGTCAAAGTTCATACTTTCACATTTAAAATATTAGTAGGAAGTAGAAAGTAGGATAACCGACTTGTAGACGTCCGGCAGGTTCATTATCCTCAGCATCCTCTCGGTGTCGCCGCCGCGGATGTGGCGCACCTCGGCCACCGTCTCCAGGGCGGGCGTCACGTGGCTCCTCACCCGCAGCAGGTGGGAGGCGTCCATCACGCTGTACTGGAGCACGTCGTAGCCGTCGCCGTCCGGCCGCGCCTCCACGGACACCGTCACCTGCAACGCGAGACGTCCATCACGCTGTACTGGCACACGTCGTAGCCGTCGCCGTCCGGCCGCGCCTCCACGGCCACCGTCACCTGCAACGCGAGACGTCCATCACGCTGTACTGGCACACGTCGTAGCCGTCGCCGTCCGGCCGCGCCTCCACGGACACCGTCACCTGCAACGCGAGACGTCCATCACGCTGTACTGGCACACGTCGTAGCCGTCGCC
Source organism: Flexamia atlantica (assembly GCA_035578135.1). NCBI lineage: Eukaryota > Metazoa > Arthropoda > Insecta > Hemiptera > Cicadellidae > Flexamia > Flexamia atlantica. Next base: position 2,445,146 of record JAQJVK010000049.1, on the reverse strand, counting down.
GTCCGGCCGCGCCTCCACGGACAGCGTCACCTGCAACGCGAGACGTCCATCACGCTGTACTGGTACACGTCGTAGCCGTCGCCGTCCGGCCGCGCCTCCACGGACAGCGTCACCTGCAACGCGAGACGTCCATCACGCTGTACTGGTACACGTCGTAGCCGTCGCCGTCCGGCCGCGCCTCCACGGACACCGTCACCTGCAACGCGAGACGTCCATCACGCTGTACTGGTACACGTCGTAGCCGTCGCCGTCCGGCCGCGCCTCCACGGACACCGTCACCTGCAACGCGAGACGTCCATCACGCTGTATTGGTACACGTCGTAGCCGTCGCCGTCCGACCGCGCCTCCACGGACACCGTCACCTGCAACGCGAGACGTCCATCACGCTGTACTGGCACATGTCGTAGCCGTCGCCGTCCGGCCACGCCTCTACGGACACCATCACCTGCAACGTGAGGCGATTGACGTCGTAGCTGTAGGGATGGCGATTATTGTAAAATATCGATATATCGGTTTATACGTATCGTATGTATCGTTAATATTAATCGAATGATATATTGGGAGATCCGTGCAATGCTCCAAAGGACTAAACTCCGAAAGGCACAACTCCGACACAAAATACGTTTTTGTAATGGCATGATTCCGAAATAAACTCTGCCGAAAATTACTAATCATCTACGAGTCCAAATGGCTCAGTTCCAACAGGTGAAGCTCCGAAAGGCCCTGGCAGGCATATCGCCGAAACATTCGGGACAGTCCATTTCGGAGTTCTGACTGTCGGAGTTGTGCCCTTCTTATTATAAGTTTCGCATGACGGAAATTTGCTAAGCACATTTTTAGAATAATCACAATCCACCCAAACGAAATTCAGATATAACCTCAGGAGGCACGACTCCGACTGCCACAAATTTGAATGACACTTATCCAGCAGGCATAACTCCGTACCGGTAATGCCTGCAAAAAAAGGTCGGAGCAGTGCTACTGTGAATTATGACTTGCTGAGCAATGTCGACGCAATGCCGATAAAGCGTAGAAAATATAAATATTTCCGATGCATCGGAAAGACTGATAATTCTGGAGAACAGAAAACCATTTTTTAAGTTCTAAAAACCTTTAACATTCTCATAATCAGGGTTCGCCACTACGGAATCGAAGATTTTTCACAGTCTTATCGGAGCAAAAATATCGATATGTATCTTTTTTACATATTGGAACCAAAATATTGATACCTCTCTGATATTATTATTTCTTTGCTCCCCCCCCCCCTTCCAGTATACTCAGCCATCTCAAAAGTATTAAAGCCACAACCTTTAAACTAGGAACGTTGCTTTACATGGGTTTTAACTCGAAAGAACTATCCTTATAGTCCACTAATTTTAAGTAAACAGGACATGGGGCAATAAGAGATACTGTTATTCGAGCCTTTACGTGCAACGTTGACATTTTTTAAAGCCGCAGTCTTGTTAAACGGCTATCGTTACGACAGAAATAGCCCTACGTCCAAACGAAGGAGGATAAAATAAAAACGTAGCTGTCCTTCGTTTACTGAGAGGACATTAAAAATTTCATCAATTCTGTCGTTTGCTTAACGTCACTAATTGTTTGTTTATGACTAGTACACAGTTACGGCATGGTTTTTAATTGTATCTAAGATTGGAAATAATTTTGCAAGCGTCCTAAATAAACAAATGAAATTTTTATTCACTTAATACTAAACAAAAGCTGTAAAATAATACCTTATTTACGGTACTCCGACCGACATATTGAGATTTAATTACTAAACTGAATTTAATAAACAACCAATAGTTTTATTTACCTAATCCAGTCACATTTTACATTAGAAATACAGGGGGGGGGGTTATTAGAAATAGGGGAGTGCTCTTTTGGCTACAATTCTATTCTCAGATTCTTGACATAAATGAAAGCATACATGCTTCTTTTGAGACTTGACAAGTTGAAAAAAAAACATGTTTAGTATAAAGAAGAAGAACTTTAATAAATATAGTTCTTGCACTTGCATTATCATGATACGAATACTGACGAGCCTGCAGTCTGAGTCTGTGTATAAAAAACTGTTAGTTATCAACCAAAACTTGTGTTAAAAATTTCAATTACTGTAGCTGTAACTACTGAAATTTCATACAGCTCGACTTTTTGGCTGCCAGTATATTCTGCTTACATAAAAAATATAGGTCTTACATGGGTATACGTTTTGGAATAATTCCTTAAGATTATACGCTAACAATTTTACTATCTATACATTAGTTTGTATGTACGAACTGAACCTCAGAGCTCGAAAATATAAGGGTTCTCGACCGGTTAAAATGTTTCTCATCTGTAAATCACCGTTCGGCATCGATAACACAAAATAACAGGTTATTTTTGACAAACAAAGTTAGATCTGACAAATGGTGGTACGCTTAAAATTAGCATTAAAGTAGCATTTAACACTTAGTCGGTCTGCAATCAGACTGATAGCTCATTAGTTTTAAGTGAGCGAAGATCAACTCTAACCAACCTTATCAACAACCTCGCCGTTGACGTTCACTAGATGCAGCTGCTCTTCAAATGCAATTTTCGTGGTGTCCTTTTCCGAAATGTGAAAAAGATTTAAATTTAAAATCGCTTCTCCATCTGACTTAGTCGTAGATCCAGAATTTGAAGTAACCATTGCTGAAATTATTAGTTCGAAAAGAAGTGAAAATAATTCAAATCAAGGTATTATAAACAAAAACAGAGAGCTAGAATCACGAACACACTGCCGAAACACAATTTAATTATTTACCACATGATTGTCTGCAATTATTATAATGGAAACATGTGAAAAATAACTGTTACCAACCTTTGAAATATCGAAGGTGCTCATGTATTTTATCATGTGAAAAAAGTTTTCTCCGCATATTTGCCACCAAAGCTTCGATTGCAAAACATTATTATATGCCTTCATTACATTATTTTTTCAGCAATACAAATAACAATTAATTCTCATACAGCGCTTTCCATTACTTGGCTTACAAACTGTTCTTGAATGTTTGATGCAAGATTGTGAGGAGATAGTTTGACGAAATACGATTGCATCTTCCTGCATAATCTTTGAAACTGTCAGAAAAATGCCTACCCCTCTCCCCCACTAACCAAACCTTGTGGGGGAGACTAACTAACTAACCAAATCAGGATACTGATTAACCTTGTCAGGGCTTCCAAGTAAGCCATGACTTCAGTTGTATGGGTACAGTTTTGTTTGTTGAATTTGATGCTGTTTTAGGTAAAAGGGTGGAATGATAATCCTTCATTATACTACTTACATTTTCAGCTCAGGGGATAAAAACTCATTATTTTGCCTTATTCATTGTTGTTAATCGTGAGTTAAGTTTTACGAATTACCCCTATAGGGAAGAAGCTAAAACCGTAGGTCTCATGGTAAGACATAAGCCCGGGACCATCATAACTTTTCGTTTTGGAGCCCCTAAAAGTGAAAAACACCATCCGTTAAAATTTATATCTATATATATGTTTATGTGTCTGTGAGCACGTTAGCAGCCGTAAAAATGGTCCGATCTTTATGAAATTTGGTATAGACATGTAAAGTGGTAATCTTTCGAACGAGTTCGTAAGCCAGCCCGATCGGGCAACCGGGAGGGAGGGGGGGAGGGGGTAAAGGAGGATAAATCCCTACAAAAAGGAATGTTTTTTATTTTTTTTACATGCAAAAATAAAAATAATCTTATTTTTGTTGGCACCATTGAATTCATCTGAAATAAACAAACAATTTGGTATTATGAATCATTGCTATATGTCTGTTGGTTACCTAAATATTGAAAGTGGTAAACACAGAACGTCGCCCCAATGTTAATTTTATGGGGAATAAGTAAAATTATATATCTTGCTTATTTTTCAACACGTCTTAATAAAACTTGGTGTATGGCTTCATCTTGATGAGATTTAATGTATTTACGTCTAACACACCCAAAATTTCCATTTTCATGGCAGTAAACCTGCATAATCATTCCCCATGCTATCCTTATGGGAAATAAAAAAATCTATATCTTCCTTATTTCTTAACATATCTTAAACAAACTTGGTATATGGATTATTCTTTTTAAGATCTACTCAATATTTAATTAAAACCAACCAGTTTTAACATACCTGTTGCAGCAAACCTGCATACTCATTCCGCATGTTATTCTTATGGAGATTACAAACACATGTAAAATCTTGCTATGTTGGATTTAGATATGTTCTTTTGCATTTGAAATTCGCTGAGTACGCAGGTCCTCTGAAACGGGGGTATTTATTAACATTTACAGAACATTTGTAATTACTGATTATGAGTGATTTGTAGTCTGTCTCAAATATAACGTATTAACTGATCAACCCAGCTTTACCTGTAGAAAAACAGAAAACTTCCTTGGATTCATGATTAAATTGTTTAATTTAACTAATATGTCACACTTTAGTTTGCCATGACAACTTCATAAGCCTCCCTAAAGTTTTTCATTTAAAGTAAGAAGTACCATAGGACGTCGCCCTATTTGAATAACAAATCCGATCTTAATGGATACTTACGTCGTAAGAGAAACATTTATCCTAACTTTAAATTCTAGGTTAAGTAGTTAGAGCTGTGCGATGATACGTCAGTGGTGTTTGACATTTGTAGTACGGAAGATACTTTTCTATGTTGGTCACTGATTATTTCCTTGCCTTGGTGTCGCAACTGGAACATTACCCTCTTTATATGACAAAATATACCATTGCATCAGATAAACTTTTAGATAAACAACATTGTTTAAATGCAAAGTTTAGTATGCAACTTACCTAATTTTTTTATCGGATACCCTTGTGAGGGTTTGTATTTAATACTATCTAGAGGGGTCATTAAATTATAAAACTTAAAACTTAGTGGGGCGATTATTGAGCGCGGGACAAGAAAGTTCAGCCACTGTCAGAGCCAAACTACTTGACTTAAACTTTGTTTAGGTTTTTGGCTACAATCTAGGAAATGTTTTCAAGTTTGGATCTGTTTACTACTTTTATCATACTGGATATTATCTTTAAAGTTTTTTTTTACTTCATAAAGCTAAAACCTATAAATTGTTGTGATCTTAGGACTTGACAGGCTCCTGAAATATTTTATGTTTACTAGGTAGCTGAAAGCTGAACCTTGTACAAATTATTACTTTATGTGTATGATGGTAGAAATTATCATTCTTACCTCATAATCACAAAGAGACTGATTAATCTTCTATGCATTTCTTAACATCTCAGTTTTTGGGATGCTAACATCGACCTTAGGAGTTTATATCAATTCCTCCTAAAGAGAAAAAACAATTTAAAGGTCTCAAGGTAAGGCCTCGGCTTGAGGTCATGATAAATTTTTCTTCCTGGGCATCCAGAAGCTAAAAACACTTTCGTATTTTGAGGACTTCCCTTGGCACTGGATTGAGGCCCTCAAAGGGGCTTCAGACAACAAGCAAGTAATCAATAGTGACCTGATAGTCTAGCCATAGGCTTCTGATCGAAAACCGCCAAATCAATTCAATATATAGTTAGTTACTCTATCAACACATCTCACTAAATCTTGGTACGTTGTTTCATCTGGTTTGTATCTATTGTATCTTACCTGCATACTCATTCCCCATGTTAGAGAGGATGTCAATACATAATACATATCTTATATGTCGCTTTTAGTTGATCGAAATATGATTTCAATTATTTTAAGTTCGCTGTTTATGTTGTTCCGCTGCAACCCTGCCCATCCTGCTTCCGTTTTATCGTTCAGCTGTATATTTGTTAGGGAGTTTTGGCAACCTACGGTAAACCAACACGATAAATGTTAAACGGCTAAATCAGCTGATTTTTTACACTAAGGAAAACGTAAAACAAGTTTTATTTTTATTGTATTGTTTTATAGTATTGTTTTATTCCATTTTGTAAATTAAATTGGCAATACTGATAATTGCAAATTAATTAATCAACAATATGATGACGTGTAGAACGTACTGAAGGTTTAGTATCTTACTATGAGAACTTTGAGTGTGATACAGCTGTTTTGTCATACATTATTTTTAATCAGTTCCGCTACATTTATAAGATAATCTGCCATTCATTCTCTAATGTTTAAAGTATCCGGCTTAGTAACGCAATAGAGTTAATTATAGTGTAACCAAGTTGGTTGCAAGCAATATCATAACCAAACCGCATGTGCCACTGGGGAGCGGCTGGTGGAACCTTGTAATATTGTTAAAACTAATTATGTTCAGCCCTTTCCAACTTAACACATAAGCGCGGGCTGCAAAGAGCGGACTGCTTTAAGCAAAGTAAGTCGGTTATAATACTGTTTGTAACAAAAACTACTCTCAGATTTAAAAAATTGTTTTTAATCTTGGTTTTTGACTTGAGGGTCGATGATCTCGATATGCATTAAATAAGTTCCAGTCCCACTTATATAAGTACAGAGAGGCAAACTTTCTGAGAAAATCATCGCCTTTGATGTTTGGCCAATCAGGAGTTTCCCTCGTAATCCTCAGGATTGCACAGCTCTAAGATTTCTTAAACTCAAGTCAGAGAGAAACTTTCCGATTCCAAAAACCGGTAGTGGAATTGAAGTTTAACTCTAGGTTGATGGGCTGTCGTTCCTGAAGTAGAAACATTGAAATGTAAATAAGGAACTGAGGTTAGTACGACATTTGTGGATCGTGTTTTTGAGAGTTAGGGAGGTCAGACTCTCTAATGGTGAGTGGTCTCATAAAATAAATATTAATTTTTTTCATAACCAAGCAGCCTCACTATTTGTCACTTTTTATGTTTACTTACCCTTGCCATTACAGTCCGATGTGGACATTAGCCTAATTCACTATACGGCACCAATCACTTTTATCTTTTACCTTTTCCCTCCATCCTCGAAAATTTAACTTTCTCAAATTCTCCTCTACATATTGCTGTCATCTTCTCCTACGCCTTCTTTCTTCCTTATTCTAATTATGTGTTGCAACACATCATTCTTCTTTGGAGTCTTGTCACTCATTCTTTACACATAGGCAATGCACCTCAATCTTGTAGATTTTTTTTATCTTGACTTTTCATGATTCTAAATGTTTTATTTTGTTTGTAGGCCTACACATAACAACTTTGCCAAACGTCCCAAATCCAACATGCGCAAACATACTAGTTAAAGGCTTCATAGTCTGTACTAGAAGGCTGCCTGATACACCTGCAAAAGTTATCTATGTATTAGTGGTAAACATGAATATATTTATACTCTTTCTTCAGCTTGTGTGCATTGTTGGAAAAATCTAAGTACACCATTAAAAGTGAAATTTCTCGAATTCTATATAATCCTTTACCAATTTAATTCTCTTGTGGAATATAGAAAAATTAATTTGAAATAAACAAAATCAACAGAGGTATCATGGTGTAAGGTTTTCTTTACATCATGCTAGGTATTAACTGGTGCCATATTGGCTACGGAGAATCACCTAAAATGTTTACAAATCCAGTCACATGTTTTAATACAGTAAGTGAAAAAGCTGAGCGTTTTCTGGTTAAACATTTGTCAGTTGGAAATCCCTAATATTACAACATATAATATTACAAAATACCCTTAAAACCTCAAATACGCAAAATGAGACATTTCTGAAACCTAACGGGTATATATTTCTTATAAATATAATTTGGGTTTCGTTGTTATATCTCTGATACCTATCAAATACTTACGGTGCATCTTCTATATTATTAATTCTGTAAGCGATTTTTTAAAATCAAAATTGTGAGAGTTTGCCAGCTCGCAGGATGGCAGGATATGGCTCAAATGAAAGGTCTCGGTCCCAAGGGGTCGGGAAAAATAGCAGATTATGTCCAAATATACCAGAAAATGAGAAATAACGAAAAATATCTTCCATTTAAAATGCATTGGGATTGAAGAGATTGAAAAACGTCTGCTTTGTTTACATTAAACATGTGGTGCTAATGCTTGATTCAAAGCCATATGGTAGATGTTGACATGTGGGATTTGTTTCAAAATGCAGCTAACTATGCACGCTCAATGTACTAAACAAAAAAAATTAAATTTAAGATTTTCTGATTTTATAATAATTATGGGTTTGAGATTTTCATAAATTTAATACCAAATAATGATCTATACGTATACATGTATAATTGTAAGCGAATTTTTTGCGAAGAAATTGTCTGTGTTTGGGAGGTCGCAGGATGATGGAGGGGGGGGCTGAAACTGAAGGTCTCCATCTCAGGGACTCGGGGAAAATACTGAAATTGCTTTAAGCTTACTATAAAATGAGAAAATACGTAAAGTAGCTGTCATTTAAAAACCATTAGGGTATAAAAAGGTCTGCTTTGTTCAATTAAAACCAAATGCTAGAAAAAATCATAATTTTGTGGATCCAAAAGCCTATTTTCTAAGAAGGTATTTTGTACTATAGTAAAGAAGGATTATACTTAGGGGCTATCAGCCCCTTCAAGCCTCTAGTTATAGATAATATCTGGATCAACACATTGAGAATCCCTGTTTGCCATTAGTTTGTAAATAAAATATTATTTGTTTCGATACTCGTTTAATCTCTTCAAAATCTTTAAATCTGACAGATGCGAGAAAGAGCTGTTTATTGTCAAGGCTGAGCAAAATACTCTGTGTTGAGCTTCGGCAAGAATCCGTTGCCGCAGTCGATGGGTTTCTGTCGGAACATTGATGAAGAGAAACTATGTATGAAGATCGGACATACTTTTGAGACTATATCCCTGAATAACAAATGCCGATCATCCTTACGTTGGAATCCGGACATTCTAAACCAGATCCTTCAATGTTTGTCTTAACCCCATAGTTCCACTCTCTAATTCATCCAGTGGCCTACCACTGAAAATATGAGAACTGATCCCCGTTGCATAGGGAAATACGGATTGCAAATCTTAATTTCTAACTCTATGAACTTACTCCTCTGCTTACGCATGACTATTAAACTACTCTTGGCTCTATTTACAGCTAAATATAAGGTTTCATGTATTATCGGATTAATAATGATATAATCGTTGTGAATTATCTGCACATATTTAATAAAAAAAAAAAAAAAACACTTCTGGATAAATTTAATACTATGTAGTTAGTAAATTGTAATTTAATTTTTTTTCATGAAACCACTTAAATATGTTTTAGAAAACTTTTAGCCTCCTTAATCTTAAGTACCTGGTGGACCGAGCCTTGCTCGGTGTTATTTCATGTTTACCAGTCCATCTAGGTACTATAAAATATTTCAATGTCATCAAATTGATAAATAGAAACCTTTTTTATTACTTCATGGACTCTTCATCCCACTTGCTGCATTTTTCCTTGATGGCTGTAGATTCCAAACAGCTGTTATGATTACTTAATTTTTTTACACTTTCCTTATTTATGCTTCTTTTTGTTTCTATCACGGCAACCCATAAGGCCAATGTAAAAATTTTACAACCTTAAAATTCGATTTATTACGTTATTAGATTTTCTCTGGCAAATAAATCTGCATAAAAGACGTTTTTGAGTCATATATTACTTATTTACAGACTTTCAAGGAAATCCTTGGAGCCATTTTTTAGATCGTTGTGCAATCAAGCAAGCAAGCACGATAACATTGCTCGTATACGAGTATAGGTTTCTTTCAGTTTCAGATAAGCTAAATCAGCAAAGTCATTTTTTTGTGTATAAGCAAAACCCCCAATTACACTCTTATTGCTTATTAATGTTTAACTGTTTCCTTAGGACTTTCGAGTTAAAAATATAATCAGTTAATAGATTATGTTTGTACAATAGCTTTTATTCTATGAATACATGTTTTACTCTGTCATTTAAAAATTCTATCTATGCTTATTTATCTTTTTTAAAAAGAGGGTGTCAGCCTCTTTTTCACCTTGCCTTTGCTCCGCCCACATAGACTATTGATCTGTGCGTGGACGTTATCAAGCAAAGGTAAGGAGTGCGCCGGTACAGTACAAGGATAAACATTACTGCTAAAAGTACGCGACAAGCTCGAGTCCCGAACCTGCTACGCTTCGCGGCCACAGTTCCGAGGCCGAGTGCGCTACCAACTGCGCCAGCGACTCACTACAAAAGTCAAAAATCCACCTTGCAACGAAAAATAAAAAAATATGAATTTTAAATCAATATTAAATTGATCCCACTCTTTATCTCTTAATCCCAAATGTATTCCAACCCAGCAAAAAGTACAAAGAACTTCAACCTAAAGAAAACATTTATTTGCCGTAGGCAGATAACGGAATTTGACCTTAATTTGAACAGATGAGTTATGTTCATGAATATTTTTAAAGTCATAGGCAAACTTCATATTCATCCAAAACAATCAGATGAATCAATTCCAACAATAAAACATGTAATACGGGCCATAAACTTCCCGGGCAGCAAATAGGATTGGAGCTACTCAAAAATTTATAATTTATAACGAAACAATGTAGCCTTTTTGTTTTGTGCATTTGAATGAAGATATCAGGTAGAGCTGAGATGCAAGAAAGTTTCTTCTGAGTTCGAAGTTATAATGAAATTAGAGATTGTATTGTCAGGCTGCCACGGACTTGTGTAATATACTCTATACTCCTTGAGAATTTTAATACAAACCTAGATCTTGTAAAAAAGTTCTTTATTTGGTAAAACTACACTTATTGATGGCTTGTTACTTATTAAGTATCCATTGATCCTTATGACTATGACCTATATTAGGGTATAACTAATTGTCAAATACACCATTGTGTCATTAGGCTATACTTATTTCAATTTGACAGTATATGTGTAAATATATTTTTAGGTATCGTAAGACTTTTTTATTCATAAAGTAAATAGAACAACATGTGTAATGTCCATCAGGAATGTTTTTTTTTATATTTGTTTAAAATTTATTTAACTAATCTGACAGTGAGTGAAAATCACTCGACAGTTTGAAATATCAACATGACACATCGTTTCAGGTTCAAGACTCTGATTAAAAGAAGCTTTTATCAACCTTGAATTTTATTTTTCTAATAAATCCAAGCTATGTAGTCACAAATGAAAAAACTCCCTTGCTTCATATATGATACTAGTGGCTTGAAGGCGCTCATACCCCCCCCCCCATAATTAAATTAAAACAATTTTTCTTTATTATAGTACAAAATACCTTCATTGTAAACTGGCTTTTGGATCCACCACCTGTTAACATCTAGCACATGGTTTCAAGTTGAATAAGTTAAAGATATAAATCAGCACCAAGTGTTTTATGTAAACAACGCATACATTTTTGCATTCCAATGCTTTTACAATAGCATATATTTTACGTTATTTCTCATGTTCAGGTAAACTTCAAGCATTTTCAGTATTTTTCCCTAGTCCCTGGGATCATGATCTTCAATTAAGCCCTCTTTTATCATCTTGCGACGTGCCAAACGCCCAAAATTTCTGTGAAAAATTTCGCTAACGTACTCTATATAATGTTAATGTATATTATAAACCAACGCCATTCAAATATTTAATTTTCTAAAAAGTAATTACTATATAATTTCAGATGGCTGAAAAATGTAATTTAATAATCAAAATCTTTCTCAAGCTAAGCTTATTTAGGATTAAAAATTTTTAATCTCTGGTTATGTCCACGATACCTTGACGTTTTTGCTTTGAAGATACAACTTATATACAATAGTATCACTAAAAACAACAACTTAAGCACCAACCATAATAATTCACAACGCTTATTACCGTTAGTATTATGTACCATCCGTAAGTTAGAATTTTTTTCACAGTAAGGTAAGAAATCTTAACTAGAATTTCTGACAAAGAGGAAAGATCTGATGATAGCAAAACTGTCGTTGCTGGAATTGCTTCCTTGATTTATTGACATTTTCTGAAAGGGAGGTCTTTCAAAATAGTGTGATATTACCTCTTTGCACCTTATATTTTGATATTTTGAATCGTATAAACTCAATTTCCTTCTTATTTGTAAATTCTAACTCTTGAGAAAACGTTTGCTTAATCTAAATGAAATACACTGTTTTTCCCCCACTTTCTGAAGATATTTTGTGGTTTTTTTAATAGGTGACGATATACAACATTTTTAGTACAAAAGTGAATATAGACGTACCCGGCTTTCTGTTTCCTATAAATATGGCCAAACACCACTTGAATTACATATCCTGAATTGATATAAAGCTTCATTAAATTCTAACTCTTCTAATTTTGGACGTGGTTAGTTAATAAAATTTAGAATATCGCAGTCATTTATGATGAAGCCCTGATGAAAATGTCCCCTAAAGTAAATTCAATTTCACTTATTTACAATCAGATAAAGTGTGGTCATAAAATGACAATTTTTCTTAGATAATAAGCTTTCAAAATTAAAAATTGAAGACATTTTAAAAAAAATAGTTCAAAATAAAGACCTGATACCCCATGCCCACGTAGGTAATAGCTACTACTAATATACCGGTTATGACGATTAGTATGAACCTGAACGATTAATATGGACCTGAATTAGTATGAAAAAATGTGTAAAAAAATACTTAAATAAAAACAGTCGGGAATCTATGCACTGTACTAGAGACCCGTAGTTTCTTTTTATGTAAGTAACAAATCCATGAAGTCTCCAGAAAGTTTGGAAGTACCCCGAATAGTTTAAGAATTTTACAGACTACATTTTGATAAACAATTTTTAGATTCAATTTGCTTCTAAAAAATAATATCTGAAATCTAATAATTAAAAGTCAGTGATAATGTAAAAAAGTTGCGCAGTAACCGCTTTAAAACATGATTAATCAGTTTCATGTAACGATGACGCAAACACTTATCTGGATAACAACGTTGTGGTTCCAGCTAATTGGACAGATGCACGACTTGGTAACTGAATCATTAAAAAGGTCGTCCCTATTTTGGTAGGAAATATCATTTTACAGCTTCTCTTTTTTATTTTTGTTTATTTATTTTTTGAGTGAGTGTTTACTCATTTTAAAATATTGTTAAGTTTTTGATTGTTTTCCCTTTACATTCCAGGATATTATATCTAATCCGAAACAGTTTTGCACAATACTTCTAAGACGCAGCATTATTACAGAGCGAATAAACACTGTTGATTCAAAAACAGCCTTACACCTATAATATTAATCAAAGTTATTTACCTTTTGTAAATATGCCTACTGCTGATTGGCGGGATTTCAACTCAGCCCCCAGAGAGAGATGTCCCGCGTTCTAAGTTATTGGCACGCCGCTCCCAGAAGTGGTGTAATACCTCTGTGCTTATTTACCAGTTTATCATATTTCTTCGCTCTTTCAATCTTGCAATTAATACTACCAGTTTTGAAAAAAAGTTCACACGATAATAATATACATAGAATCCAGAAACTGACAAATCAAATATACTAAGAACTTACCTTGTATTGAACCCTGAACTAACCTTACTTTGCAGTGATTTTTCATTGTATAAAAATATTTAATGCAGTAATGCATAGTAGTGATATAGCAACCTTTTAGCCCATCTGTGACAGTTTTAGTGTTAGCCAGTTTATAAAAGGGGCTATGTCTGTGGTGCCGCTGTATATGATTTATTTTTGCGTTTATTTTTGCTCTTAATACTTGATATGCAATAAAACTAGAGTTATTTATCTTATGTTTGCTACATATATTTATTTATATAAGAATGATATGCAAACTTTTATTACAACAAAAAAAGTTTTTCAGGTTTTGGTCATGTGCTAGAGATAGATCCATCTCTGTAATATCATCCGCTGGTATTTATTAACTCGGCCCTCAAGACATACAATCCATTAGCGGACCTGAAAGCTTAGTCACTAAAACAACAAACTGGAGTGCTATTTTAGCATGTAACTAATACTATTATTGTGTAAAGAAAAATGCCAATTAAAAAACTGTCAAAAAAGTTTTTATATTATATTATATTTTTATTTTCTTAGGGCTCAAAAAACTAAATATCCATTAATATAAATGTAAAATGATTTAAAGCCAAATAAACGATCAACTTTCAGCCTGATCGTCGTACTATATTGGCTGTTTTGTTGCTCAAAACAAAATTAATAAATTGCAAGTATATGACCACTCGCAACGGACAAAGCCTTGTGTGTGAATTCCCAGTGTAGTTACTAGCATTGTACTGCGTAGACTCTACGTTGTAAAAATAGTACCATTGCAAGATTATTCCCTAATTGTGGAGACAGGGGCCCCATTATTTGCTTTACACTTCACGAGTAAATCTTTAACTAGAAAATCTTGATGGGCAACTACGTATCATAATGCTATCGTATCTATCTAACTATCGTATCATAAGGTTTGCTTTATCCAAATAGTTTGTATTTCGTTTAATAATATACCTCTTTATGAGGTTACTTGTTGCATTATTTTTAATTCAAATTGTAACGATCACAGAAAAACGAGACAAACTGATATTTCTTTGACTTAATGTTTGGAGTAAATAAAAAATGTAAGAATGCATAAAAAAAGTAAAACATCAGTTTTTTCTTGAACAAATATTCCCTTAAACAAAAATAAAAATAAAATGGCAGTATAGCTGATGCTTTGTAATGATATTCAATTATTATTCGTATACTTTACATCTACCGCTGTATACCTATATTCTTAAAGCTTAATTAATTCCAAATTAATTAAGTTCCAAAAAGATTAATATTTCCAATTACGAATATTAATATTATCATTAGATACTAACATCTTATAAATCATAGGTTTAATCGAAATATACATACTTTTAATCTATGTTGAAAAATGTTTCAGTGAAAAAGTGCACAATCGTCTTAAAATACGTAAAAGTCAAGGGATATTGGACGACATCCTAAACATAATGTGAATAAAAACTGAAGAAAAACGTTCTTCACCCCGATATCAGTAAAACAGTTTCGAGTTAATTTTGAGGGGCGTCAGATGTTCAAAGTAGCTTGTCACCACCAAAATTGCTTTTTTGATTTATTGGCTGGTTTTAAATATTGTTCTGTTAGAGGTATTGTCTTAAGGGAATGTCTTGAAGCATCTCTTCTTATTTTAAAAATATTTAGATCTTTAAATTAGAAAATATTTTACATGCAGAACAGTTAAAGTGAATTAGAAGTGTACGAATAAAATAAATAATATACAACAAGGTATTTCACTCATAACTGAAACAACTCTATTATTGTTTTAATTTACGTTTTTTTGGTAGAAGGTGGAATGCGTTTACGCACGCTGAGGGGCTCGTTGTCCCCTCAGTAGTGTCGGACTCCCACGAGCTCAAAGGATACTTTGATATTATGCGGAGGCCACCCTTATACAGCTAACGTAATAAATATGTCAGGAGGACTTTCCTCGTTACGAATCAAACGATACCAGATGATCATACTTTCGCCCGCCGAATCCAGTTGACAGGTGATGCGCGTGCTCCGGTCAACGTCATGGCCTTGGCCTACTTGGAGGGTATTTTGCGGGTGAAAGTATAACTCACCTTGGGGGGCTATTTTTGAAATGGGTGAGTTGGCGGTTGAGTGAGTCACTCATTCCTCAAGTTATTTGTTTCTAATCATAAAATTAATTCACAGATAAAAATAACAATATTCCTATCTAACTTTATGAATTCAGCCCCACATTATCTGTGAATATAATTTTAATAGGCACTTATTCTTAAAATTATAATTTTAATACAGACCTAATATACATTGAGTATTTCACCAATCCAACCATTTTTACTCACCAAGCAATAGGCTGTTGAGTAAAAACGGGTGAGTTGACAGGAAACAAGCTTCTTCTTATTCTCTTTTTTGAGAAGTATTCATAGTAATCATGGAAAGCTTTTCCAATTAGATTACGTTTATTTTTTGATACTAAATATTTAAAAGCGTTCGGATAGCCTTTGAACTATTTATAAAATGGCTTACAACTAAATTTACCTATAAATATACCAAGATAGTCTAGTTAAAGCCACGAAAAATGAGGTAATTTCTTAAATTAGTCAATGTTTACATTTGGCTTTCTAGTTTGGCAGATGTATAGTTTGAAACGTTGACATCCCACGTGGTGGTTTAAACGATGCTACCATCAGCTGTTAGGTGACTTGACGAGTGACTCACTACTCAACTCTCAACCGTTTCAAAAATAGGGCCCTATCGTTCGATTCATAACAAAACCAGGAAAGTCCTCCTGACATATTTGTGCTAACCTAACCTAACATAGCCGCCGCAGTGCGCTGTCTGAGGGTGGAGATAGCGAGAGTAGCGACGCGTTCGACGCCATCCGCGCCGACATCGCCGCTTTCTGGGAGGCAGAACACAAAGACCGCTCATCTTAATTGTGTCACATTTTGGACAGTAAGTCAATTAAAGTACGTTCTTCCCGATTATGAAATATTTTTGCCACCCAATAAAAAAATCTCTCTAAATACTGACCTTCGTATAATACCAAAGTCCCGCTCATAGTCCCGTCCAAACCACCCCTTTATTGTTTTAATAACATAAAAGGGTTTAATACATTATAACCAACGTATATTTAAAGGGTTTTATCAGCGTTTAGTTTGATTTATAGTTGGATTTAGGAGTAGATTAAATCATTCTCTCTAAATGTGTCCTACTCATTATAATAGTGGATGTATATGTACTACGATTTTTTAGGTTAAGTTGATTCTCATCAGAATAAATATTTCTCTTTCCTCATTTCTCAATTAAAATTTAAATGCTTGAACCTGATTGTGAGACTATGTTGTGAATTAATATTATTTAATTTTGTCGGAATGAAAGCCCCAGAATTCCAGGATCATCACGTCTCCCTTGGCACCTGCCTAGCAAAGTGAATAGTTATTTATATGTTGTCAAGTTGGGGTGTTTATTAATGATATTAATAAACAACATTCTTGATTCTCTTATATTTATTGGAGATAAAAAATTATATTGACATTATTAACTCATAATTCAATTTCAATGACTATCCGGGAAAATTTTGCTGCTATGAGGACTGAGCTACCCATATTATACCTTCCGTGAGGGGTTTTCAATATCTTCTGCAGTGAGAACCATCTCAATATATTTTTGTATGCTCAAGAGTTAGTTCGTGAATATTCGTATAAAATATTATTACATGCACCATTATGTAAGCAACTA
Organism: Flexamia atlantica; assembly: GCA_035578135.1. Taxonomy (NCBI): domain Eukaryota; kingdom Metazoa; phylum Arthropoda; class Insecta; order Hemiptera; family Cicadellidae; genus Flexamia; species Flexamia atlantica. The sequence continues at coordinate 2,428,040 of JAQJVK010000049.1, read as the reverse complement.
CATTAATTTCATATTAAAATGACGTATTTTTATGAAGTACCTTAAAACAGCCCCAAAGTTTCAAATTTAAATATATGCCAGTTATAAGCTAATTTAAAAAAAAGCGTAATCGACTTGTTATCTTGTAAAGATGAAAGGCCAAATATCAAATCGGTTTGGGCAGAAACGCCAAATGTCCGTTTCAGTAATTGGTTACAACCTTCCCTCTCTGGTAGGATTATATGATATTCTTTAACATTAATTTTCAATGTAATGATCAAGGTGTTATTTATCTTTCGGTGTTGTTGTGTTCTTCGTGAAAGGTGAAATTTGTGATTGCTTTGAGGAATTGTATTCTTGTATTTTTTCAGCATTAGTATTTATGACGGCTTTTACTTTCTCTGTATTTGCTATGATTTTTTTCCCAAGACTTGTGAGTTCCTAAATACTCATAGCCGGCTCCTTCCCATCTAGTTATGGGTCACATTTTATAAGTTTAATATTTTAACTCATTCCTCTTTTGGCTATTGCAATTTTATGGGATTTTAGGAGTTAAATTAAGATTTTTCTGTCCCAGTTAGTACTCACAAAATTATATTTTATTCTGCTATAAAATTAAACTGATCGTAAAACTTTAAATTAATTTGCTTGTTTTACGGCAGTAACTGTGAGATAGGAAACAGAGATTTCCGTTTCCACTCACGAAGGAAAGCAGCCCCCACTCGGATGTTCCGGGTGTTCCTTAATCCCTTCTTCCACCGAGCAATTCGCCCTTCTCGTTTATCATTGGGTATCTTGGGAGTCAACTTTACCACGTCACATCCACTTTCCTTTGTAGTGTGGATGAGTAAGGCAAAGACTATACCGTGGTAAAACCAAAAATGTAAATGGAATTGTTAATTTTATCGTGATAATATTTTTATTAGGTAAAGCTTTAATTCATAATGTATTGCCTATTAAGTACGAAAAACGTATAATAAAAAAAGTGAAGTATGGTAAGTCGATCTAAATGTTAGAGTTCATGGATACTTGTGCTTTATGATCAAGGAATATAGTTCTCAAGTTATATAGCCAGCTTAAAAAAGAAAATACAATTTTCAATTCTATATAATAAAACGAAAACAAATTTAATTTTATAATCATACTGTATTTGAATATTTAAAAAATATATTTTACTGTAATTATGTTTGTTTATCTTCTCTCTAATATCAATTAAAAATGAAATGGCCAAGTGTGCAAATAAAAAGATGCAAGTTGTCAACCCTCTAATAAAATAAACCAGAATCATAATACTTCGTTAAGCAGTCTTTTAATGTTTTCGTTTCCTTAATATTTTTCAATTGTTAATGTTCTACCTTGTAGAAGTTAAATACGATTTGTTCGGTGGGTTCTTTTGGACAGCACTTCATAGGTCATAATTTACAAAAAATAACCTTCTGCAGACAAGAATCCAGAGTTTTAAAGAATCTTTGGTATATGTAAACATTACGTCAAACAGCTAGTTTTTCTTCGATTCGTTTTACAGTGAAATTTTTCATTTTGATTTAGATTAGGCCTAAATTAACAAAACAATTCAATGCCATTTTCATCCATCTCATACTTCTATTTTTGTGAACTCTAAAAATAACGACACATCTGCAAAAATTCAGCACTTTCGATGAGTAGGCCTTTTATTTTTGTAAATACGGATGGTGTTACCTATTTAATACGCTAAGGACTATTTTGTGTTCAAAAATCCTCCTGCAGTTAAACCGATGTTATTGATCAAGGTGTCGTTGGAAAGAGCTTGGACTGAGGTTTTGTAGGAAAACATTATGAAGGGTAGCCCTACACGCTCTTTGAGTTTGGTATTCGTCCTTAAGAGTTAACATGGGAATTTAAATTTTAAGCGAAAGGTGATTATGATTAATTTTGTTTTATAAGTAGAATTAAAAAAAAAACCCTAAAGCTGCTGAATGGGGCGAGTCTATTAATCTTTTTAATAAGATTAAATAATTAAACCCTTAAAACACTCTAAAATAAACATAACACAACAGAGGATCTTTGTATACGTATATTTTAAAAACCTTTCAGTGAAGTTCCATTCAATAGGCCCTAAAAATGTAGAAATGGCCCTATTTGATTTAGAAAGGGACTTAGAATGTTTGAAACGGCCCATTTAATTTATTCCAAATATATAAAACGCGTCTATAATAAAATTAAAAGCTTGCCGAGCCAAGTTAAGAACAATATAAATGTGAAAAAAATACTTAGATAAGTGGATGACTTGAATAATTTAATGAAATAAATGCAATTGCTAAAGTATTTGTTGGTGAAATGGCCCATAACTTTTACGCTTATGAATAATTTCAAAAGTAATAGTTATTTTAGTTTTTAACATGAAATATTGGCCTTCTCAGAGATTCCCTATAATAATCTGAAACACTTTAGGCTCTTCGTTCGTTAGCTGAGGAACTCTAATTATTTTCTGCAACGACGGTTGATATTGCTTTTTGTTTTACCTCCTTTGTAACGTTTTGAGGTTTTTTAAATCTTGTTTTTTAAATTATTTTATAATTTTTTAGGGTAGAAATGATTGCTATGTCAAACAGTGTAAAGATTCATTAATAAATTTTTCAAACAGAAACCAAAATATATTAATAAATTAGTAATAAACATATATGTAATAACACTATAAGAGAAAATATTTTTTTCGTTATAAAAGCTACCGAATTGTGCATCGCACAAAAAGCAAAGCCCAAGACAAGGGTCAAGACAGACATTGACTTTACATTATACTACACTGAAACATCAGTTTTCTGTCCCTTATTCTGGGCTGGAAAGTTGTTCTATGCCGATCACTGCACGGTAAATTTACCTTGCAGTGCACTGTAAATTTACCGTGCTCTATAAAACAAAAATAATGGAAGTCATCAATCAAATCAGTCAGCTAATAGCAGTAAACCGACGTTTAATGCATGTTTATTGGCTGCCTCAGAGGACTGTCGTGGCAGCACTGGTAGCCGTAGCAAATGTTTGTTCGTTTATTATAGATTAGATTTGAAGAGTTGAGAACCGTAATGATTTATACAAGGGATGCGTTACGATTCAAAAAATTCTGAGTAGTACGATTTAAATTATCGTACTTCACACGCCCAGTAGGTTTTACCGAACTTGCATTAACTATCATGCTCGCACAGCACAACGGTACTTGCTTGGCTAGTAACGCAATATACTACATCGCCCTAATCTGGGGTTACTCCCCATAGTTTAAGGATTATTCCGGATCTGATAGGAAAACGTATACACTATACTAGACCTGAGAGTAAAAAAAAATGTCCTTCAGAGGACAAGATTAGTAGCGCAGTATAATCGATAAAGGGTGGTATGGGCTCTTAGTTCTGCCGATGGGGAAGACTGTCCTGAAGTTGACTTAAAATATTTTCCCTCCATACTAGATTTGATAGTCTTATTCGACAGCACCACAGAGGAATTAAAAATTCCATCAGAGTTAAAAATAACATGATTCAGTCTGTTGATACCATTATATCATCATGAAAGTGGATTGTCCTAAAAACCAATTCACGACTAATGTTATTATTACTGTATCTCTATTCCCAATATTATTGGACACAACATTCCTTGCCACCTAGGATGTGTTTTCCTGCACCATATATACGTAAAATTCAGTAAATTATTTTGGATTATTTTAATACTTGTCGCTATAATCCTGCATACTCCTCCTTGTTCCTAAAACTCTTAACTAACCTAAATACAAAGCTACATTCAAAAAAGCTTTTAATTCCCCAAAAGGGTATTTTGACAATCCACAGGAAGTTTACGGAGTGGAAATGTTCTTTGAAACAGAATCAGTGGCTCGAAAGATAAACTCTTCCCCTCTCTCACCGTCCCAGCCTCTCCGCACTCTTCTCTCTCTGATGTGTGGTTAATATAATATAGAAAACGTTTAAATAGTATAGATTAATTTAATTCAAACTTTTTTTTTAACAAATCACGAAGGAATTGTTAAAAATTTGCATTATATTGTTTAAAGTACTTTTGATAGTTGAGAATTATATTACATTTAATTAAATAACAATTCCGATTTCTAATCACCAAAGCAAAGTCGTTTGAAGGGGTCTTGGACGATTTCAATCATATCGAAACCCTATCCTCACAGCGTAAGATCAGAAAATCCAAGATCCTTTTGATAATGAAAGATTAATCTTATATTTACATTTTCATCTCTAATTTAGAAAATAATATTATCGATTGTTTCAGAATTATATTATACCTGAGCTAACGGCCCCAGCACAGTTAATTGGAAATCTTTCGTCATTACAGTTGTTTTTGAGCACCAAGAATATGGTCAGGCTATTTTAAAAAATTAACCGTTAATTATTTTCCTAACGGAAGTTGAGCTTCATACAAAATCCTTTTGGTACCAAAACCCTTTTCTTCCAAAGTGTTGTGTCGAACCGGACGGTATAAAATTCATGGATGTACATATAAAAATACACAGCTCTAAATATTTTAAAACATAGGTAAGTAGCGGTAATTTTAACGGAATATAGAATATCTATATATATATATCATAGGCGAATATATAATTAAAATTCACACACGCACATAGTGAAAATGTATTTGGTGTGATTCGATAAGCGTATTTTACATGTGTACATTTAGTTTATAAAAAATTACAAACAACAGACATAAAAATAGAGTGGAATTTGATTTTGAAAGGCCAATTTGGATTAAAAGACAGTTATTTTATTGGTGTAATCTACGAAACGACACCCAAGAGTGCAGCGATCTGCTGGATCGAAACGAAACATTGTTGGTTTAAATGTTAATCTATATATATTTATATATACCGATATGAATATTTTAAATTGCTAAAACTGATATTGTCTTGCTTTTAAAAAGTTGTGCTCTTAATAAAATATTTAATTTTCAATATCATTGTATGTCATTTTTTTCATTCAACATTTTCATAAACCGCCACTGTAGGCCTACTACATCACCATTTATGTCGGTTTACTGTGTCCAGATAGTGTTACGTGTAAATATTGTGTAGCCACAACGGAATTTTATTCTGAACGGACCAAAAATGAACCTACGAACCTACGGTCTATTTAATTCATCGAACTTAAGAAAGACACAATAAGTTTCTCATATCCTATTTTATTCTATATTTTACTCGCTAAAGTAAATATAAATTCCTATTAGTACCCCAGTTTTTATTTCAGTGTGGTGAAGCGTTAATGCTCAAATTTTAATTCTAGAAGTTCGACAAAAATGTAAAAAGCTAAACTATATTTAATGTTCTGAAGGAATTTGATTGCAGACTACATTCGTGATGTATGTGATGAAATCCTTAACGCCACAGTTCCTTAGAAGTACCCATTATGAACATTTTTTTCCAGAATATTTTATGATATTTGTGATAATGGAATCAGTAATGAACAAGTGTTGAATTTTCTGTTATTAAACAAAACAAAAATACGTAGCATTTTTAAAATCTCATTGGAAATCATTTTCTTGGAATGATATCTTTGGTTTGCAAAGTAAACAATCCGATACTCTTCCATTTGCAAAACCGTTCTTCATCCATTTGTTTACATTGAAGCCAGCTCCATTAACAGTTTGCAGCTATTGAATTTTCACGTTATTTATTCCAGTTTTAATCATTTTAAATAAAGTGATAGAAAAAAATTTCAATTTTTTGTTAAAATAATTATAAAAAAAGTTTATTATGATAACACGATAGTTTAAAAAATACATGATTTGTTATGTAAAAAAATAAAAGTTTTTTTGAGGTTACAGTTTGTTGTTTCGATTTTCTTTTGTGGATATAATCAACTGGTTATCAAGATCTTATCTTTTATAGTATTAAATATTAATTAAATTTTACTTAGATCAGTTCTAGGGTGATTAACTAAATTTAAACTTACTCTAATTAAGTTTTCCATTAATAATGAGTCAAATGAAACAAGCTGAACTTGTGTTTCTTTAATGTAAACACCAAGTTATATTAAACTAGGATTTTCTGTTCCAGCCTTTCACGAATTGAAGTCCTTAGTATGCCTACAATCCTGCTAGTTAAATAGAGACTTAAGATATTAGAAATGTATATCTATACCTACTTTGACTAATTATAGTAATTACATGCGTTTACTCGTTTTTGATTGAACAAATAAAGTTTTAATTGAGATACTTTAATTTATTTTTGCACAGATACACAGAATAATACCTATATTACTTTTTATTGGTTATATTCTATGTTAACAACGATATATCCTAAAAGTTTTTTTTTGGGTTAACAGATTATTCAACAGTTTAGAATGCAGTAAAGTAATCTGTACCCATTGCGCAAAGTATAAATCAACTCGTTCTTTGTGGTACTTTTAATTCTGTACGGCCTATAGTCGAGGAAATTCTACAGTAATGTAAATGAACTTGTGCATTTAGCAACAAAGCTATTGCCATTGATGTCCTATTTAATTATAAACTCTAAATATAAGTTGATTTAGTCAACGCTTAGGTGAAGTATTGCCCGCCTCAAGCGGGTAATTCTAATCTACTTTGTTTGCTAATTACTGTACACACACATTAAAGGTTAATTCAGCTGTTTGTTGTATCGTATTTTTCGACCAACCCAAAGTTTCATACCTTATTTTGTTTGGCAATTGTATATAATGGCCCTTACGAAAATTTATGTAAAAATTACTTTAAGCAACTTAAAATTTTTTATTAGTTTGCTGTAACAATCTATCAGGTTTTATAAGGTCAACTGTACCCTATATGACATGTTAATTTTAGGTGGAATTCATAAGTTTATAGTTCCTTTTTAATAATGTTTCATGCGATTTTTTACAAGATAAATTATATAACACGATGGATGGTAAAAACTATGAATTATTAGCATAGAAAATAGGTGTGAAAGTTCAATATGGGTTGAAATAACCCACCACACATTCGACACGTGAAAGATCGTTGAACAGTTTCGTTTGATTATTAATTCTTTTGTACATGGAGGTTATGCATCAGAAGGCTCATTTCATATGACGGCAGTTCTATAGTCTACATTGTATAGCCTTGACACCACACAATAACACTTGTGCTATCGTTGTGATTCTGGAATGATTCATGGTGACTTATAATGACACGAACTACACTGCCTATGTTTTACAAAATTTTTTTTAGAAAAACCTTTAAAAATGTAAATTTTTTTGTTTTATTATAAGTTTTAAAGTAAAAATTTAATAATTTCTAAAAGTTTAAAGTTTGAATATACAGTTAAAACATATAAGTACGAAACTATTGGTTTGCTGTGCAAAAGGTCGGGCAGTTGTGATTTTTAATATGTTGTTATTGTTGTGCTTTTAACATAAAGTCCAAGTTTTCGTATTCGAGCTTCTTCGTGTTGCCACACGGTGCGCCACTTTCTGTTTTTTTTTTAATTTCAACATATTTATTGAAAACTGCGCATCCTGTATAAAATAAATTTTTAAATTTCAAACGTAAAGAAGACCAAATACACTTCAATTTGAGTGTTTTTGTAGCTTTTATGGATCCAAAGATATGGTCGTTCAAAGAAAAAAATCTTCTATTTGAATTGCTCCTGTGAGGTATTCGGAATATTTTTGAGGAAACTAGGATGGAGCACTGAACAGTTACGACAAGATGGATAGCTTAAAAAAATATTAAATGAAAATATCGTAAATCTATCGTTGATATAAGTATTCCAAGTTTAATGGTAAAGAGTGCGAAAGTTTTCGAGATTGCAAACATGTAAAACGCCATTGTATATTTTACCTTTATTTGTACGAGGACAGTTTGGATGCTTGTCATTTATATTATTATATCTTTTCTAATTTGCAGTGAAAGTATTTCAACGGGCCACTTCGTTCCAACTATTTTGGCCTCTGCCCAAGTGGCCTCTGAAATTTTCAAATTTTCCCACGTTAATCAAATGGGCCAACGTTAATTAAATGGAAGTTTTTTCCATAAACGACCATCCCTCAATCACAGCTACAAGGCTTCATGAGCACCCAAATTGTAAATAATTCACTCTCCTTTAAATAGGTTATTCGATACATTTCTGTAGGATGCATATTTTAAAATATAATTTGAAAATTTCAAAAATAATCAGAAATTGGCACGCTCTTTGGCAACCCTGGGAAGCTTGCGTTCGAAAACTTGGGTTTTAAACTTGGCAGCTATACAGCTTGGGTTCCGGTGCTTTATTTTGACGTGAAAATGAGAGGACAGGCTTTCAATAAAATACTATAGCAATGCAAGTAAATTACGACTCCTAGGGTTCGGCTGAACAGATTACAGCTTATTATTTACTTTCATTTAGTAATTTAAGTGGAATTTCCTGTGGGCAAATCCTCGTAAAAGAAAGCTTATTTCATTCAGCCGAACAGAGTTAAAAGTGGAAAAAATAGAGACAAACGGCATTGTAAATGAATCTTCGCCTCCTCTCAGCTGGCTATATATCGCGTCTAACTAAGAATCATACAGCTTCAAAACCTTTGAAAGAGAGCCCTTATTTATCTGATTTTCTTATTTCAGTTTTACCTTTTTACATTTAATGTATGTAGTTAAAACCGTTAATAAACTGAATTAAAGTTTTATGATATAATGAAAAATATAAAAATGTGTTACTGCCTTTCGAGAACGACATTCATTGCACGTTTCAAATAACCGAAAACACCGAATTGCAATGGGGATATTTGTTTATTCTGAATGCATTAAAACCTTTTCATGTATTTTTATTATGTTTGTTTAATTACCTCCCTTAACGTATTTTTAACAATGTAATTTGTTACTCAATGCCCAGTTTAAGTATTTATTTTATTAATTTAGCTTATTTCTATTTTTATCAGTAATGAAATCATATTTTCTAATTGTGCTCATCAAAACGGCTGATCGAAAACTTTCCATACCTATGTACATATTAACCAAGGATAGCTAACGTAGTAAATATTTTTCTGGCTGGATAAATAAGATTACTTAAACCTCTTTTTTCGAAAGCATTAGCTGTTCCTTACGAAATGACTGTTGCGGTGAAAAATGCCCTTCCACTCCTCGCCTTTGTTTATTTTTTATTCAAATACCTGTATTTTTTAAAATGAAAATAAAATGTAAATAGATTTTAATAGATAGTCCCGACATATACTGTTGGTCTGGGTGTGAGACTAATTCGTTCGGACCATCTTGTTGGTTTTTCCATTTCACTACACTGCATTGACCATTGAGTATAATGAGGAATTAAAACAGCTATACACAGAAAAAAATACATTACTGGTATATAAATGTACGCGAAGGGAAGTGTGACATTACCTTATATAATTATAGTAGTATTTCAACTATAACAATAAGATGACTGAGAGTGTACTCTATGCAATGATTTTTGCAGTACTCTAATCATCACAAAACCCAAAGAGTTCAAATAATTATTATGAACATAAAGTGCAAGTTCAAGCTTCCATTTTCTCCTCTTTAGCTTTAACAAACCACCAATTAAATATTCAGGCTTGACTGCAAGTTTGCACAAATTGACAACGCTCTTTTTTATTTTTGGCTTATATTATTATTTTAAACTTGTAAATACGTGATTTATCGACAAGAAAAACATTTTTTTCTTTATTTTAATACAAATGGGTTATCTTTAACAAGTACAAAATTGTCTACGTAATGTGTTTGTGAAAACACACAATCTTATGTAATCCTATCCATTAAATGTAATACAAGCGATTTCTTGAAATCGTTTAGTATCAATACGATAAAAGAATACAGAGCGAAAACAATGCGTCGCGTCGCTTCGACTCAAATGAGCCCCTGGGCGAATTACTTCCTTGTCGAGCACAAAGGGTTTGGTAATTGACTCTCGACTAATTGAGATGAAGTCCTTGTGTTCAATTTGTCTTATAGTAAAAATATAAATAAATATATAATATTACATATTTCTTTACAAAACCGCATATGTAAGTCCTGCATAGAAATTGTTTTACTTATACAACGACTCCAAAGTAAGAAACCTGCTAAAAATAATTTTCCTTTATATTTAGGAAACGAATAGAGTAAAAGAAAATAAATTAATGATACTGTTCATTTCTTATGTAATGGTGGTAAAACTCTCTCAACCCCATATCAAGAGAAGAAAATACTATAAAATTAAACTTCTCAATAATGCTTTTCCACTAACTGGTTTTGAACAGTTGTGAAACTTGTCCTTAATAAAGCGGTTCCCTTGGTGCAAATATAAAAAGGAACGATTTCTTTATAGAGTTTGTTAACAACCATAAGTTTTAAGAAGAGTCATATAAATTTCTATAAACTCAACACTTAATGTTTTGTAAACCTTAAACTATCAATATTAACCACTACTGTACCAAAAAATAGATTTTTTAAAGTTTGGTTTTTACAAATTATTAATTAGTGGAGTACCCTTATTTATACACCCACAACTTTGTAGTTTATTTAAACTACTTTGTCTCATAACTTGTGTAGATGATCAAGGAAAATAAAATAATTTTCTCAGTGCCATTCAATATTAACATAATTACAAAAGTTTAGTTGAAGAGGAACCTGAGTTATTTCAATCAGTAGTATAAATGTTTCCTTAAGACTTATCTTCCTTGCTGCCACTTCAATATTATTAGTCTACCTCCCTTTGAAATAAGGCAATTTTATTAAGTTTTACTTTTGATAACTAATAACGGGTTTCAACAGTTTCTTTATATTCCTACTTCGACGGCAGTCAATTTTGGGAAAGGTGATAAAAACATCCACTTGTAATAATTGCCTTTGACAAAAATCACCTTATAACATTAGGTAAAATGAAATAACTAACTTTTTTTAACTAATGACCTCTCTCTGCTATATGCTTGTAAAACACCTCATTCATGGTAATGAACTAATGCATTAGCTTATTTCAAATTTCCTCAATTTTACGGAAGGACTGACATATTAAAACTGTAATGGTTTTACAACTATAATTTTCTATTTTCCCGGGTGTTTGGTTAAGGCTTAGATTATTCCCACCTTATCTTAAAGAAAGGATTAAGATAAAATGTCTGATTTTAAGATAAGTTGACATTAAAATTTTATTAATATCCATGAACATTGATTTAAAAATGTTAAAAATATATTTTCATCCAGTGGCAACCAAAAATACACGATAACAAATAATATAAAACTGTACGTTGCAGCCACTAAATATTGTAAAATAAACCAAAAAATATTCTAAAATAAACTAAAGGCATATTTTATAAAAACCTCATCTTTCCTGTGAAATGCATTTGTCGATCGTGGACATGCTATGAAAAAGCTACAATTCTAGAATATTCTAAAATATAAAAAAATATATATTGATTCTGAACTGTCAATTAAAAAATATACCACGTATATAAAAAAAACAATCTATTAATTGCTTTACTGTGTCCCATCTACACAAAAATTGCCCATTATATCTTCGTAGGGTATTTTAGGCGTCCCATAAAAACAAGATTGTCATGCGATCAACAATTGAAAGACAAGTTGTTGTTGTATTTTGGGAACTATTAATGATTTTCAAAAATTAATTACATTTACCCATTTAGAAGAAACATTGCGATTGAAACCGTGAATTGAAGTAAATAATGGTACTAGTGAAGGCAATAACTCATCAATCAAGTTCTTATCTATTGTGCAATGGATAGAATTTTTTAATACTAAAGGCAAGAATACATTGAGTTTTTTCTCGTACCGAAATTGGGAGGATTTTACTTTTTCGCTTGTGAAATGTATTTTTCCTTTATCAAAAATGCACTCAATGGTCAAATGCTTTCAAGTAATAATAGTATTCATGATTTAAATATCCATAACTTATATAGACAGCGTAAGATAAACTATCTGTATTTTTACAATGAATGGTATTGCCGAAAAAGTTTGAATTTCTACGAACATTCCTTCAGTAAACAAACATATTTATTTTATTGAAAATAAGGCTTTTTGAAGGAAACAACTCTGCAATAGATGTACCTCCTATAGAATGGTGAAATTTATTGGTGTATGAACAAAGCCGTGGCTGTTAAAGAAAGGAAGAATTACGACTTGTAGAGATTAATGAGTACATCGGGCACACTGCTTGCTGCCGGCCGACATGTCTACAGCACATCACCACAGGCTTTGCCATCAAAAGTTTGTTCGTTTTACGAATAAATCAAATTAAATAATTCTTTATTTCCAGAAATAATAACAAAAGCAGCATTGAGATAACAAAATAAAAAAACTCACATGGGTCAAAGACCTGTGCGTGTGGCAAGTTCATGGGCATTGCTGCATTAATATTGTATAAAGAAACAATTGTATATTCAAAACCATAAGAAGTAAAATCAATGACAGTTATAACAATTTAGTAATTAATATTTATTTCTTGAACAGCTGCTGATAACGTGTAATATAAATTGGGTAAGATTTAATGTAATGGAGAAAATAAATATTAATTTGAATTTAATGAAAGTGCGTAAGGCATGGTTTTTTTGATTGTGAAAGTAGAATAAGGTAGCTGCTAGCTGTTTAATGTTAGAGTGTAAAGTAATATCTTTAATTTTGATCATAAATTCATTTTACTATTTCCATGTACACGAGGTATTTTTACTTTATCAATCTTAGGCATAATCTATCTATTTCAAAAATGTTTCCGCCGAATAATGAATGAAAATACCGGGGATGCCTCAGTGAAATATAATTGAGGATTGGTTTCACAAAGTTAAACAAAGAGGATGAAACCTCAACACATAGTGAACTGAAACAAAGGGTTATGGAATCCTTCCTACAATAGCTTTTACCTTGTGGTTGCAATATCGGGACGGTAAATAAAACCTGAATAAGTTTGTAATTTGAAGTTAACCTGCGGCTGCCAATAACGTTTTACCGGAAATTAAGCTTATGCAGGGTGAGTCAGACTACCCGTACACATAATTCAACAGGAAAACTGTTTAAAATCGAATTCCAAATACAAATTTTCTCCAGGAAATCGCATATCTAGAGAACATTCAAATTATGTTCAGTATTAACTTCCAAAATATCAGGGTTCTTTTAAAGACACCTGGTACTATGGTAATTATTACTGAGACCTTTATCTTAAACATATTACGAAAACTTATTTCAAAACCTCCACTTGTTGCAATAACGATTCCTAGTTTTCCAATTTTACGACTTTGAACTCGAGGTTAGTTTGTTGTCGAATTTATCTTTTAACAAGATAAACCTCATAAGAATAAGGAAGTCCATTTAAAAAATGTAATTTATTTGATAAACAGTTTTCTAAATATATTCTATATGATGACATATTCTAACTAGAAATTATCTACTTGAAAAGGATCTTTTTGAATTTAAGTTTTTATAAGAGAGAAAAATAACGGAGAAAAAGCGGACTATAAAATTAATGAAACTTGTTACTCGTAACAAATATATTTAATACTGAATGATCCTATGATGAGTAAATGATTTCTTCTTCGCATAGTAAATTCTGTCACATAAGTACAGTTTTACTTGGTGAATAAGCATTATATAAACAGCCAGATAATGAAACACCATGTCAGAGCTACAAGACATTAAAACAACAAAGTTAAGATAATAATAAATTTAGCCTTGAATGGCTTGTGTCCTTTGAAAAGTTTTCTAGGTTATAGGAGTTCTTTGTTTAAATACTGTTATTCAGGTCAAGACAGGTTATAGTATTTTAATTTTAAAAATCTTGTAATATATTTTGTTGTTTTGATGATTCAGCATGAATACAAAAACAAATTACATTATTGAATTACACTGTAATTGGCATTTAGCTCCAAAATCGATGGATAAATAAATGGAAGAAATTCTAAGATTTTTGTTCAAGGCTCAAAATTCAATGATCACTAATCAAATTACGTGATCAGTTGGAAAAATGTTGCTCTTTACGTTGATATAAAAAATACATTGCCTTTATTATTGTGGAACCCCAGACTGAGAACCGCTGGGCTAACGTAAGGTAGTAAAAAATATAAATGTATAATTGTCTTTGTTTTAAATTTATATTGCAAATATATTTTTACAGAAAATTTATTTCAAATCAGGATAGAACTATTCTTGTTCGATAGTTTTACTACTTTTTCAGTTTTGTATTCTAACCCGCCTTTTGGCTTCGAGCAGCAATGTATAGCGTGGGTGAAACTAATGAAAACTCATTTACAAGACAGTTTGTATCCATTTCCTCTCCAGACTTAAACCCCTTAAAAATATGAGATACTCAAGAAGCAAGATCAATCTTTCAATCTCTCGATAATTCTAGTGTTCTGATGTTTTGTATATACAATTCAAGCTATTAGTTTCAAAATTCAAGTCTAGTTTTAGTTGTAGTAGTTTTATTACAAGTATGTTTTGATAAATGACAACTATCTTACAAGCTTTAGTTACTTTAGTCTACCCAGCAAATCACTGCTTTAATGCAGTTGATAAAATTGTCAATATTTGTTATGGTTTGGTTTGGTTCTCTGAATCTCACCCCATTAAGATATATCATGATGTTAAGTCCGGACTAAAATGAAGATACGCTTATAATTCCCTTATACTATGCTCAATATATTTCGAAATATTTGTCCAAAATATATATTACTGTACAGCGTAGAACATTTAAAGATATTAATTTACTCCCTCAGGCTTAAAATCCTCCCCTGCATGTGAGCAAAATATTGAATCATGACGTTTTTCCGTCAAGTACATCAGCTGCTACGTAAATGGTAGGCTTATCATTCATCAAACCACCTGCATAAAACCACTGTGAGATTAAATTTTAAAAGGCAAATTGATTGCTTACAAATCGTCGTTATTAAAAACCATAAAACAGTTATATAATGAATCCTATACATTAGACTGCGAGGAGTGATAGGGCACACAAGCTTGCTGAGTGCGTGTATAATTTACAATCAATCAAGTTTAGCCTACGGTGCGCCATAATTGGTATTGTGTGGACTAGAAATTATCTTACCCATAAATTCTCGTAATTTGTGTTGGCAACGTAATATTGTGACTAACATCAACAGTTTGCAGTCCTTTGATTATTATTTAATGATTGATGTTCAAAAATGTTCGTTTCTATCAAATAATATTTTATAGTCCTCTAAAATTGGACTTTCATTTAGTGAAATAGATCAAAATAGACAATCATAATAAAAAATGTACACCGCGTATTTGAAATAATTTTTAAAGAAGTATGATTTTCTTATTTTTAATTATATATTTCTACATCTATTCAGTCTAATTTGTAAGTATAAAATAATTCATTCATATTAAAGAGCAATTTGCAAATCTCCTAAAATATAAATAATTGTAGGCACTAGTTATAAAATCAATACCGCAGTCCTCAAAACGTCAGTAATAATCTAAAATGTTACGAATTGAAAGATTTATTCCTTCAAAATATACTTTTTCAATTGTCCTATTGGGACATTTTAAAATTACTGTCTCAAAGCCAAAGCTTACGAAGCACCAACAACTAACCGCAATTTTATTTGAATGAAACTATTTTCTAAAAAAAAAAACATATTCACAGTTTATTTGAATGAGTATTTAAAAAACAGATGCATACGAGATATTATAAATATATTTTGCAAACAATTCTAGGGTTTGCAAAAGGCAGAGCCATTTTCCGTAAACACACCCAAAGACGAAAAATGTTATAACAGATTATGTTAGTTCATTAGCATCTTTAATTGGAAAACTGAGGTGGCTTTACCAGTAATGAGGTATGTTTGTATAACAACGGTATTTCACATTTTGCCTACAAGCCAAAATAACTTTCATATAGCAAAATAACGCGAATAATAATTATTGGAATGAAAGCTGGAAAGATTTACTCTTTGTTTAACATTCATCTTTTTTACTGTTATTGTGATATTAATTTGATTTTCCATTGTTTATGACATAATGTATTACATAAAAACTACTATATTCTACACCAATGATTCTTTTTGATCGGGAGATTCTTTCGTCTTATTTGGGTTTGGTAAGGGCTGAATTCTGTTGGTAATCACTGACACACGGTTATATTTAAACTATAACAGTATAATTTGATAAAAACAAATTACCTGGAACATTTTCTAAAATATAAATCTTAAATGGTCCCAAGGTGAAGGCATGAAAATCCCGATCATGTTAAAGAACCTGAACGATAGAGATGAACAATGAATGTTTAGATTGAGATAGAAGATTCATAAGTATGTGTATGTCATTGGCTGCAGCAAATATGGTTGTTTGGTACCTAATTGGTTTCCTATTGGGTGATCATTTTGTTTTTTGTTGGATTTTCAGTGTCAAGTGTTTTTACTGTCCGCTAGATAGAGACTTAAACCTGAAAGTAAAAAAAAACTCTTTGGCAGCTGTCATCAATTAATGAAAATAAACATTATTTGTTACTTCTGTGAACACTAACTTTCAATTAAAACTTAATTATCAAAAAATAATTATGTTTGTTATAAATTAAAACATAATTATGAGTCTAAACTCTTACTTAACGACAAATAAATAAAAATACGTAGAACATAATATATATTTGCAATTTAGTAACTAAAAAGACAATGATAAAATCTTATGTAAACATAACCTCAAACCAAAACCCTTGATATATTTTGACAACTAAGAATTTTACTTTTGTTTTGAATATGAGTAAATTTATTTACAGCTACATAGCAGTAGTAAAGGGGCTGGGCTTCAGTATGGCAGTAGACTTTCCCCCTCCTCCCCCATCCAACGATGCGTCAACATTCTTGCGCTGGTCGAGATTTTCGTTCGCGAACTGTAGTGGCTGAACCGCCACTGAACTGTGATTTATGGGACTGGGATTGATCTACAATATCTGGGCTTCCTCTTCAATATTTCTTCTGCCTAGCATTGGACAGCCAGTTCCCCAAATACTGTTTATGACTCTGAGGTTAACGCCGTATGAGTAGTTGTACGGTATTCGCGGCTACAGCAATTAGCAAGACTGGACTCCATCCATCGCTGTGAATAACACTTCACACTTTTTCATGACTTCGCATTACCGAGAATAGCTATTTGTGTATTAAGAGCGCGAAGTACGTCATTGCCGCTCGAGAATTGTAGATGGCCGCACGAAGCTTTAGCTGAGTGCGGCCAAACATTTCGAGAGCGGCAACGACTATTTGTGCTCGTAATACACACAATATTTTTCCTACCACAATTATTTAAACAATTTAACTTATTAACTAACCTGTACACAAAGGTTCATTGAGGTTATGTTTGCTTATTTCATTGGTACGAACCGGAAGTTAGTTTGTAGAAACGCCGACAGTGAAATCAGCTGATTTAGAGCAAGACAACTAGAATTTAGAATACGGTGAGTGACAAAGGAATTCTGACCAATAGAAACTGTTCTTTTGTGTTTGACGTCATAGTTATCTCTCTTGTGTGCCACCTTAACCTAACAAGTAACCCTGATTTAACGAGCGAGAATGACCATTCCCGCTCGCTTTTGCGAGCGAGAATGAAATGAAACCGGAAATGAACAGTTTTGCGTACAGTTGACAGGTGTGGCAATCTGATTATTTCCATGCAGTGGTAGGAAAATATAATTAATTGGTGAGCGTTGAGTTGGAGCCTCAGTTGTCCCTACCATCGATTTAAATAAATACAACTGGATAGCGCGCTCCCCGTAAGGCTCGTGTAGTGATTTCCGAGCCAACACAGCTGTGCGTTGGGGTTGCAGCCGGGCCGAATTGAAGGGACTTTGGGGGAAAAAGCGCGAAACTGTATTGTTAACCATATTGAAACTGCACGGATTTGGGAGCAGTTTTACGGGTAAAGCTTGCTATAATAGATGTATTGCTATAACTATTAAGTAATTACAATTAATATTTAACTAGACGGCCAGTACAAGTTGGCCGGCAAAAGATCCGTTCCCCCAACGCCCCTGCAAATTTCAAACGCAACCACTGCCGGCGGCTCGCGTCGCGGGGCCTGGGTTACCAATCCAATTTACTTATTTACATCGATGGTCCCTACTACAGGTAGCGGCTACCCTATTTCTGATCAATTAAGAGAGAATTCCATCGCCGTATAATTACCGTTGTTCGTCCACTTGCGCGCAAAATTTCGACGTGGCAATCTATTTCGACGTTGTTTTGTCTCATCAGGTACAGATCCAGCTGTCGTTTTACTGCAGCAAGTTCATTTTCAGAGTTTCATCTAAGCCACTGTAGAAAAAGACAAACTCAAACCCGAATAAATAGTCAAAAATATACCGTATAATTTTCTTTGAAATCATTAAGGAAGGTAATAAAGCAAAGACGAAAATATGAATTCACAGTACCGAGTACAAAGTGAGACCGTCTCTTTGTAGTTACGACTCTGATGTGGTACTAACAAGGGAATTGTGCCATAGTTTGACTGAACACGTGCATCCTGTGACAAAAGGATATCCGCTCGAGGCAGCACTAGGTTGATGATTAGTTCCCAGATGGTATCTGGCATTGGTCTTTATCATGATATCAATATTGGTTAATCGAAGAGTTCACAGTAAAATACACGAATCAAAATATCAGTAAAGTTACTCACTTTTTTATTTATAAGTATTTTTATTTTTTATATTTCGTTTAAATTGTCATCATCTATTAAGGTATTCTTTATTTGAGTGTTAATGTTGAAGGTGAACCGTTAAAAATATAGTGATAACATTACTCGTCAATATATATGGATAAAAGAGCGTTGTGTCGGTTTTTAAGTGCTATAGACGAAACTGCAGACCGTTGACCCTTGACCTTGTCGAATAAATGCTTGCAATCTCATGATAACTACTATGGGAACTAAGTACCGATATATTTTAGGGATTCACCCTGTACTATTGTAAAGGTTAATGAGATGGTTTTAAAATTTGATCCAGGTCTGATTTGTTCATATACAACTAAGTAGTTTTTTTATAGTTTGAAATAGCTACAATGGTTACAAACAGAATGCATCACCTACTAATCTAAGTTCCAATTGTTAGGTCTGAAAGCTAGGATATAGTAATAAGAAACTATAGGGAAAAAAATACTATGATAGCTATAAGATGTTCACATTAATATGCACAGAGAAAAATGCATTAGTTAGAACAAATAATGCATGATTAGTCAAAGGAATTGGTGTTTGTTAAGAGGTTATTTTAAATAAGTGAAGTGTTGGTTTGACTATTTTCTCTCTTAGTTCAAACATCCTGAATTGTTATTTATAGTGAATTGGATTTAACCGCTGCAAATGGTTGTATTAACCAACTCTGTTGTCTCATGCTCCCTTGCAATATAGTAAGTTAAAGTAACTAATGTGATTATTTGTTTTAACCATTTGTATGAGTTGACAAAACTTATGTGATCATCGTCAGCAGCACTCCTGTGGCCACTCGCAAAGTTAGTTTTTGTGTCCGTTATAACTGCGAAATTGAGATGCTGATATGTTAGTAGGTTACACGTAATTTGAAGATAGGATTTTACCATTTTTAGTTAATTGATTATTATCTTCACGGTTAAGGTAGTGTGGCCAATTCAAAAGCTAAATTTTCATTTCAGGCTTCTATCTAAGGCCTTTGATTCTCAGACCATGGTAGTAGAGTAGACCTTAATCGATTTCGTATTACTGATTCGTTTTTTATTTGCTTCAGTTGTTATGCACAACCCAAATAAGGCCTTGGTTGTGTAAACTCAAAACGTTTTAGCCCTATATAGGGTCCTTTGTGGAAACAAGCGTAAGTAATTTAATGTTATAGCGTATAACCTTTTATAAGATTCTAATAGGCAGTTTCATTACAAATTCGAGTTCCGTCTCTTTAATAGCTCATCCTTTGTATAATATGTAAGCGCTACATAGCCTCTGTCTACTTTCCAGGATTTTCGTAATGAAGCTGGGATTTCAAGATTATATTATTTTACTCAATTAGTTCGTTGGATCTCAGAATGTAAAAAATATTTAAAATAGCCTTTAGTAAATTTTTAAAATAAGGAAAAACAACTATTTTGAATGAATAATTCAGGTATTGTTATGGGTTGTGACATACAAGAAAGTAGATTAGACCTATCAGTATAAGTAACCAATGAAGTAACCAATGTATTGGTAAGTTGAAGTAACCAATGTATTGGTTTGTTTTAACTCAACAATCGAATTTGCAATAACTACGTGTGTGAGTTAACTGAACTATTAAAGTAAAATGTGGTTGAACTAACTAATTAAATTATTGGTAAATATGACTAATAAAATAAGGTGAATCAACTTATAATTTTTAAGTCATTTGATTTTGTTACTTCAACTTTTATGATTAGTTAGCCATATACCAACCATTGATATCGGTAGGAATTACTTATGAAAAAAGTTAGATCAACTAGTCATTTTTCTCTGTGTGCCCTTTAATAATACATGTTTTAAGATATGGTTGTATTATCAATCAGTTAAATGTAAAAGTTTAAAAATCAAGTTAACAAATATCCTGCTAAAAAATGTAGAGAAAGAATAAAACTCGGCATTGCGATCAGTTCGAAACCACAAAAACAGTCTTGCATAGACATTATTTTTGAATAAAAACAGCAGATCTCAAAATGTTTCCTAAAATTACTCCCAGTTTTTATAATGGTACAAAATTAATAAACGATCAGTATTAAAATACAACAAGGAAATAAGGACTAGTCCTATTTTAAAAATTCACCTGCACAATTAATACATTAATCGAATAGAAATTAAAACAATTATAAGCTAATTTTTTTTATTAGAATTGCATTATGAGAATGTTTAATGCAATGTGTCTCTGTAATATTTATTGTAATAACAATAGCTATTACAATACCTAACATTCGAAAAGTAATGTACAATTGATTGATGGAATGGCTAGAATATAGACCGACCATTCAGTTTAATAACTAAAATAAACCACTGGGAACCAAATTTGTTGAGAAGATTGTCAAGTAGTTTGGTGCAAATTCCAGATTCCTTTGTGGCGGGATATCGTTTGCCGGAGGGCTCATTTCATCTGACAGCGGTTCTATTGTCTACAGTATATCCTTGATAGCAAACAATACTCAGTTCAACCTCGGTGATAACCTCAATCCGCGCTAAAATTATATTCTAGACGTGTTATTGTAGTGTTTTGAAATGTCTTTTTCAATTTGAAATAATCTTATTTGCTTGAGTTCCCTCTTTTTACTTGGGAGACAATCTTGCACGTTATTGCCTTAATATGCAAATAACTATCCCCCCACCTGTAATGTTTAAACTTAGGGAATATTAGTATACCCTCTTGGAGGTAATTAAAGTAAATCAATGAAAATTACATGGAGACGAGCTACCAAATTACGGTATGTTGTGACTGAAGCTGATCGCTTTATAAGCAAGGCTGCAGCCACATAGATTGCTTAAACTAAAGAAGAAAACAAAGGCTGTTGCGAGTTGTTTTTTTGTTTGTTTACATGATGTGGTTTTTTATTTTTACTATCCACCCTAGTGTGTTTTCCTATATGGTTTTCGCAGAAAAAAATCCTCAGGGGAAAATATTGACCTATTTTGTAAGATGGTGTCATTGTTTAGTAAAAAGACAATAATAAAACTAATGGAGGTTTAAAGAATAATCAAATCTCAATTTTTTTAAATATATATCGTGTATATTTGTATGTACAAAGTTTAACTTAAAAGCTTTGAAGCTCGAAGTTTACTCTAAAGCATCAGCCACTTCATCAAGGGTCAAAATATAACTTACGTCTCCTACAGTACTAAGCGTAGCCGTTAAAAAAAGATAAATCTAAAACACTTCCACAACCTATTTCAATTTAGGACAACTGTCCTATTCCATTAAAATTAAAAAAATCCTATTCCACTATTACAATTAAAGGGTTTCCAAAGTCTCGTGAATACGGAAGGACCTTTTTGTCTCCTATTCTTTCTTTGCCTTAATTTTTAGCTGGAATCTTTGACATTGTACTCTACTTAAAGAAATCTTAAAATTAATGTGCATTTTACTCATTCTCTGAACCAAGATTTTCTTCTGACTCCTAGTGGAACACCCTCTGAGATAGGTACATTACGTACCTTGGTAGTATTTTATATCTAGAAAGTATGTTCAATGTTTAATTTGTCGTTTTTCTGCTGTCCGATATTAAAAAATAACAATAAAACGTTCCCAGGATATATTGATTAACCAGTATAACTAACTATTTTAATTTTACCTCTGGATCATGGGAGAACTATGAAAATTTTATCTCACGTTATCTATAAATAAATTACTTTAAAAAAATAATAAAACAGTGTGATGTATTAAGCAATGATATATAAACTATGAATAATAATAATCACAAAAAGTGTGTAATCAAGGCCTTATGTGATGTGTTAAGCAGCCAATGTTGTCAGCAGAGAGAAGAGAGTTCTTAGAGGTAAAGTTTAAATTAATTTAAGTTTACGGTAAATATTAATTGCCTTTGTTTTGCTTTCGTTAAGTTTAATGAGGAACTTCAACTTTAATTACTTTTAGTAATCTGTGCAATTTGGACATATTTAACTTTAAAATCTCATCCTAGACATTCTTTTAAATCTTTTTAATTGAATTTTAAGACATATTTGAAATATTGTTACCACTAAAACCTCAATTGAAATAATAATTGATTCTTAAATTAGGTAGAGCTTTTGTATAGAGGTGAATGGGAGGCAAGAATTGTGTGGGATGCTCAGACCTTGGTCTTTTATTGAATATTTAAAACAATATCTGGAGTTTCCCTTTAAGTGGGCGTTATTGGTTTCTTTAGGATATTCCACTTAAAAAGTAAAAAGGTTATCTGTATTTATATAGCGAATGCCCTTTTATTTTTATTGTTATCACAAAAGATATAGTTTTTCAACCGAAGTAGAAAAAATGTCAACAATACAATGTGGTCTATTATTGCGAAATACAGAGTCCCAATTTATATGCTGGGTAAAAACAAACTAAATAAAATACAGAATACGTTAAGATTGTTAAAAGGTAAAGGAATATTAATAAACTGTACGAAAAATCTGAAACGTACTTTCTCACTATACCCATAATTCAATGTTATGATCTTTGGAATAATAATAGTGTTATTGAGAATAAACAAAACACAAAACAGTTTAATTAAACAAAAGCTTAGTATAATTTGTTAACATCCTATGTAGGGAACATAAGAGAATTTTAAGAGACAAAGTTTAATTTAATTAAAGTTTACAATAAATATTAATTGCCCTGGTTTTGCTTTCGTTGAGTTTTACAGGGAACTTTAATTGCTTTTCGTACTCCGGGTATTCTAGACATATTTAATCTTCAAAACGCATGCTGGACACATTTACTTAAAATAAACACCAAGGAAACAAAACTACACAAATATTTAAAGAAAATATTGTAAGTTTGATGGGAATAATAGTAGAGGACGTTTATTAAAGTCATAGTCCAGCTGAAGAATGCTCAAAAAAAGGTAAAGAGAAAAATGCATAGAACACAATTTTTGACTTTGCAGCTTTGTTTGGACTAGTTAGGAGGTGAACATACCAAAGTCCCCGTCCGTAGCCCCTGATCGGGGGGATGGAGGGGTGTCCGAAAGTGCCATTTTTAGGTTTTTTTCTGAATATCTTTAAAACGATCAACTTTTAGTATTCCCTATTAAATTGGGAAATTAAAGGAAATTAAATTTCCCATAAGAAAACTATATGTCTATTTTGGTCCAACCACTTACAAGATTAGGTCTTGGTGAACTCATGAAAAAATTATTATTCAAGGCATTACTACAAATATGTGGTTACTACGACGTTTTTGTGAGCTCGCCCATCCTTTATTTTACACCAATTTTTATGATTGAAGTGTCAAATTACTGGAAATGTTATCAATATTTCCTCAATGTTGTTCATTTTTCTTTTGGTTAAAAAGCGTTGTCCCATTAAGAATGTATGTTACTGGCAAATTTAAATATTTTTCCTATGGAGGAGATATTTGTTTGGATATTAATAACATTAGTGCTTATTATGTAAATGACTGACCCAAAATAGACATATTATGTACTTTTCTTACAGGACATTTATTTTTTTAATCATCCAATTTAATAGGGAATGTTAAAATTGATAGTTTTCAAGATGTTTAGGAAAAAAACTAAAAATGGTACCTCCAGACCCCCCTTCCTCCACCAGCTCAAGGGCTACGGCCAGGTACGTTTGATATGTTCACCTCCTAATTAGTTTAAGCTAAACTGCAAAGTCAAAAATTGTGTTGCGAAAATTTCCCTCTACAATTTTTCTTTGCCTGGACTGTTACATTAGTTGTTTCCTGCCAGAGAGATATCGGCCTTAATTACTGCTAGGATTGAAGGTCGAAAGATTAATCGTCAATATATTATAAAAATCAATAAAGATTTCTCAAAATGTTATACCCTCGTTAAATATGAGTTACATCCGAGTTAATAGCGTTAAAAGGCTTTACTATTAAAAAATGCGATTGATTAAAGATTAAATCGCGTGACTTCAACCTTTGGGGCTAGGTTCAAATCCTCAAAACACCTTTTTTGTAATGAGAATTTCATTATATCATATACCCTAGTTTGGTATATCTCTCCTTAGGAAGTTTAAAAAGATACCTGAGAAATGCCTCATGGTGGTAGTTTAATCATAGACCACAAACCATGAGGGCAAACCATACAGACCAACAAGGTTTAGGTTACTTGTAAAAGAGAAAAAAATGGTTTTAGCCGTAATTTGATCAGTTTTTCTCATCTCATAAGAGTTGTTTCGTTAATTTTTTCCCCTAAATGCGTTAACAAAATTAAATGTGTTCAAGTAGTATGTTTACACTGTGAATTTTATCCTCAGATATTTCAATACTGTATGTTAATGAATATACACGATTTCGCAATTATATAGAGGTCTTAATTGAATTTCATAATAGCTTGGCATTCAAAGAATTTCAGTTTTTAATTTCAGCTTAAATCTAAAAGCTCTTGAACAAAAGAAAGCGTGTTACAAAAGGAAATGAATTGAAAAATATTTCTTAAGAAATTTAGAAATAATTTTACGCTTTAGGATTTATCGTCGTGTATTTCAATTGTTCACGTTGAGATGTTTTACCAAAATTACTTCAAGCCTTTGATCATTGCTTTTCCGTGGAAACTTCTCAATCAACTCTTCAACTCCACATTAAACTCTTTAATCACTTAGAAACCCAGACAAACGACTAATTATACGACTAATTAAGTACTAATATATGTTTAACCATAGGAATAGACTCAGATTGATGTCACGTAAGACGATGATGTGAAGTTAAGTTTGTTGTCTTATTCAGCAAATAAAAATATTCTGTTATGGCTTGGATATGCAACATTTCTACAGATTTATATATGACGCCATCTAAGTAAATTTGTGGTTAACATTAAAATAGCCCCAGAAAATGTATCAAAAAATGAGTTTAAGCTTCAAAACATTCTGAGAGGGCTCATTAAGTTGGGGAAGCTGATGAAAACATGCTAGCTCAAACAGCCTAAGAAAATTAATGAAAAATACTTTAAAATCATCAACAATAACGTTAAATAAGATTAACTATATTCTAAAAAAATGCAATAATTTTAAATTTATGCAAAGTACTTAGCTATCACCTTAAATGTGTTGATTAATACCAATATATTATTTAGCATCATTATATATGTATCTTAAATTGCGAAATTATTATGGATCATTGTAAATATGCTAAAGATAATTGGGTCAGATTATTTGTAAGTACTTTCACGTAATTAAAATCTAACCTTTTCAATTACTATATGCTACAATGTATATTTGCCAAATATCCCGTGACTTAGTCTACTTGCGTCAATCGGACCGTTCTAAGAACTGTATTGTATTCCCACTTTTGTAAATGGGTTGTCCGTCTAGTAAATTAATAGTTGTTTAACCTAGGATCTTAAAACTCAGTATGAAAATTCCATTTTAAGTATATGTATCTACCAGAACCAGGGGTTCAAATTTAAAAATTTTAGGAGGGTTGCCGCAGTGATGGGGATTTTAATTCCAACAATATCTGCTAATTCTACAATAAATATTTGTTTAGCCTACATCAACTAAAAGAGTGACCCGATCTTCAATATGAATGAGAAATTTTAGATAGATAGGGTTTTGACCTATCCGTAACCATTTTTCAAAGTTTTCCGTCTGAAAAAAACTGCTAAATTCAGATTGATGTTAAATTTAAAATCCGTCCAAGCTAATTTTTTGTTTTTGTTTTTCAAGTTCCAGGTTTTACTTCATTCAAGTGTTGGGAGATGGTGGGAAGCTAAATCATTCCATTTGCTAATCTTCAGGGAAACACGTTTAGGTGAAACCTTACACTTTCTTATTTCAGTCTTACCTTGAGGATGTAACTGGAAGCCTATGAACCATAACCCAAATCAGTCCGTTAATAATTATGGATAAAAATTGCACATTGTGTAATATGATCTAATTAAAAGCTCGTTATCCTTTCAGTGGTTCGTCTGCTAGTTTCTAATAAAATAATATACAGTTTTCTTATGCTTGTTTATCTACCAAGATGGATAGATATAAGATAGGTCAAAAACTAGTTGTTTTGGTTGTGCACAGCCACGAGTGCACTTCAGCTGGGATTTAATTATGTTAATTTATGAGTAACATAGAGAAACCGCAGCCGATGTCGACTCGCCTACATAATAAGCGAACACACCAGTTATGAAATCATCTCTCATTTATATTCACCTTGCCACAATACAGCCTACAATAACCGGGTTTCCCACTAGCTTATTCCAACCCCAATTCGAGATTTTGATTATTTTATCCTCCAAGGCAAACCGCTATGTATTTCTAGCATAACTCATCTACATATACAGTAGGTACTGTAGTGATCGAAAATTGGTGAGGTACTAACTTTAATACCACTGGTTAGCATTTTAGCATAAATGAACTTATTTGTTTTTATTGCGGAAGGATGATGTACTACATATAGCTAATACAAATTTCTTCAAGAGTTTTTTTTCCTTTTAAAGATTAATAACATCTTTCTTTTTTCTTTAATTATTTTTCTTTTAAGATTAATAATTATTATGAAAATAGCCAAAAATATTAAAAAACGTTAGTTTTATTTTAATAGCAGGGAGGCATCTTTAAATGAATGAGATACCTGAAATTCATCTAAAATATACCGAACAAGGGATTCCATGACAATCTGGCCATAATCAAGGTAATTAAGTTAAGTAATACGGTGCATTTTCAAATTTTGTGGCTAAAATATTTCTGGTTTTAGCATAAACGTTTATTCTTAACATTAAAAAGGCAATAAATTGTTTGAGTTTCGTCCTTAAAGTTAACCTTTTAACAAAAATATTCAAAAAGAAACAATAACGTTTTATAAAGTAAGTATTTAGAATATGATTTTATTGCTGTACTGTAATGCAAACATTTGCAAACAAACTATATAATCTCTAGAAAACAAGATTATACCTAATTCGTATAATCAGCAATTCTACTTAGTAACAACGTAATCTAAAAGTTATATTTTACCTTAATATATTCATACATTTTTGATTGCTTGGTACAACATTTCTGCTTGTTTGTATTTTTATTGTGTTTTTCGTGTGGATACATCTACAAGATCCCTGGGTTAGCAGTAAGTGAGAGTACCAAATAAAAATGACACAATGTAAGTAACTTAATTAAAGTATTAAAATATTTATTGAAATACAAATAAATGTTTGGATCCTGTAGTTGAGGTTCGTCAAAGTTACGATGATTTCACATCCCACGTCAGAAAACACCGTTATTCATTCTTTTACTCTTAAGAGCTAAATAAAAATAGAATATATAATTAAGTTGTAAAATGGATAATATAATATTTACTTAACTATTCACTGCGCGTAACTTTATTTCCAATAATTAAAATATATGGGACAAATTGTCTATTATTAAGTAAATTATAGGAAAATTAGTTGGCTAGACTGATATTTAACGAGACTTGTATATCTGAAAAACGACTTTAAATAATTTATCACTAATGTTATTTGTATTAGCATCACTATAAACTATTTATTAAAAGGATGAGACTTTTTGGTAGAAGGCTATGACCAAACTATTTGGTCACTATCGATGATTATGATTTTGTTCGAATTCCCGTGTAGATGTGCCTTTTGAGGGTCTGCGGTCAGTACATGGACCCAGAGGCGCTCACTGTTCGCTTAGGCCCATTTACATACATTGTCAACAAATTAAAACAATATAATGTACAGCTGTACATAAAACAAGCATACGATTATATGTCTAAACAATACTTTTGAGAGAAATTAAAGTAACACGGTTTTCTTGATTATGTAAACGTAATTTAGAATATATACAATTTTTATATATAATTAAATACAATTAATTTAAACATTTGATAAACTCAATGATCAAATTACTGACCTCCAATGAACTCTTAAGTCTAATGGTTGCTACGTGGTAAGGTTAGCTGAGATAAATCTCCAGATACTCACAATGATAAAGGATGGGAGCAAATTGCAAGGCGGAAGAAGGAATTAAGGAACATCCGAGCTGAGGCTGTTCTCTTGTATTTGAACCAACGCGTTTGACCTCTCTGTTTTCGTCGTTTCCTTTTTTCTTTTCCATAATTTATAAAGATACTATTAATAATGAATAAAAATTATGAAATAATGCCTTAATATTGGGGCTGCATCTTGCATAAAGGTTAAAGGTGCAACTTGCATGAATCTGATCAATTTGGGAGGCCTCTATAATCTAAACTCACATTATTAGAATACCTTTATTAGAACACCAAAACTAAGCCTATGCATTGTTGTACAATTTATCTTAAAAAGTAGATGTTATATTGTAAGAATATAAGAAGGTTTTGACACTACACGTAGGATAAGCATTCCAATTATCTTCAGATACATAAATCGTATACACGTTAATAATAATAAAATATGTGTTTGTTATTTAAATTTTGTACGTTACTATCTCTGTAAACATATTTGACATACATAAAAAGTATTTTTAATTAACTCATACAGGAGTAGTATTTCATAAGACAGTCAACGATAACACATTTTCGAGAGTATAATACATTTTAACATGGAAAGTTACATGATTCAGAAGGTCTAGTATGAGATAATTTGACAAATCTGTAAAAGTACAAAAATAATTCGATGAAAATATGAAATCACTCTTGGATTATCATTTGATTAATAGTTTGTAATTAAAAAATCATTGACAGTGAAAGCTTTGAACATGGAAAGGCTACCTACAATATTTTTATATGCGAATAAATATCAAATAAGTTGTTAAGAAATCTGAAAAACATCTAATCATAAACATTGTAATCCTTTCGTCAATGTACTACATTTAATTTATAATTGTACACTTAATACACTTTAAAATGAATAAGATGATCACATACCATCCAAGGTAATTCCTGCAAGCAACAATGATTAGACCTCAATAGTTTTGATTAGGAATCCGCAAACCACCTCTAGCCCCTAGAGATGAGCATTATTGTGCATTAATGTAATTTTACAACTTTGATTGGTCATATTAGAGCTTTCATTAATAGACTAGGGCTATGTTAATGTCTTATTTTTGTACCGCGTTAAAGATTGTCACTAAAACAAAGAGCAATACAAAAATTTAGCACGATTGTGGGGTAACTCGTTTACAGAAAAATTCTATATGAGAAATATCACACATGGGATTACATACAAAGGAATATAAAACGACAGATATAATAACTATTTATTATAAGTTTATAGATTAAATGATATTTTTACTTTGGACTATTACGTGTGATTTTACTGTGTTGATGTTTTATTTCTAAGTCTCCACTAACCCATGATTACTATCTTGTGTTATGAACTAGACTGAGAGACATATCATTTGGTGAGCGATTGATAAAAAAATGCAGAGATATGTCTCATTGGAATCTATGAATTAATAAACAAAAAACAAGATATTAAACTCCTTAAAACAGAGTATCACAAACATAAAGATATATCATGTTTAAAAACAACAGAAGGTCAGCATGTTTAGTTTAATTTTTGTTCTTTAAACAAAAACTATTAAAATGCCCTTGTCATATGTATACTATTATAAACCTCCCCCCTTGTCATTACCCTTGTCATTTGTATTATTTCAAGGTTTATTGAAGGATACATCACATTTTTTACAACTTTCGAACACTAACCGAATGGGAATTGAACTCTGAGAACAAATGAATAATGTTGTTTGTCGAATGCAAAATGTGAAATCTCTGCAGATGTTACGATTCCTCAAGTTCCAACGAGAAAACACGATTATCTTTCAAGGGACTTCCAAATGACTTCTATCATGATGCTTTATTGGTAATATCGCTTTATTGGCAATATTGCTTCGATGGGTGTGTTGCTAGACATCGTGCTAGTATTTTGTTGGAAGATGTCGTGGGTTCTAATCCCGGCGTCCACTGTTTGATGAATTAAACACCTTAAAAAAATTTAGAAAACGCACGTAAAATTTCACACGCGTACAATAAAATCCTATAAATATTGGAATAATTTAACATTCATATAAACAGTTTGAGTCAAGATTTTTTTAATAACTTGCGTGTTCCTGTATGCTCTAGTTTGTAAATTATTATTGTACATTTATTATTAAACTGGTCAGTCCTACTCTAATAAGGGTTAGACAAACTTTTTACGCGTCATAGTAGGTAAACCAAACTCTGTATACCATCACAACATAGATAATATCACAGTTTTTTTAGATAAACATTTTTCCTTCCACCCCCAACAATTTAGGGGGCAGCCGAAAATGTTCAAATGTAAACTTCTTCGAGTGACTCCTCATTTCAGAGGGTTTCTCAAAAGAAGTCCAAATGCCGAAATGGAGGTAAATATCACACTTGTAATCAAAATATTTTGGCCATTTAAACTTTAGAGCTTGGCAACCTAGTTTAAGTCTGGATACCCCATTTTACCTTGTAAACACGTTAAAATTGGAAACCAATGTCTGACTTGCAGTATGAGATAGATTAGAGGACCTTTTTGTCAGTCACAACTCTGCCCCTGCCAAAAAATATGATATTTTTGGGACAGACCCAAATTTTTAAATGCAAACCCCTTTGGAGTAGCCCCTTATTTTGAAGTATTTGTCAAAAGAATTTAAATCGTGCAAACTCACGTTCAATATTATATGACGATTGTTACCAAATCGTGTGTATACGATCATTTAAATCGATAAACAAGCATACTTTTCCGCCATTTTAAAATTTAAATATCTGGTATTTTGGTTTAGAGATATCATATCGACCTCGAGTTTGCATTATTATATTTGTTTTGGAAACTCCTTAAAGGGTTACTCGATAGGGGCTTACATTTGAAAATTTGGATCCGCTCCCAAAATACCCCATTTTGGGGGTGAGAGGAAAAGTTTTTTTTTCAAAAGTGATTTTGACATTAAGGTCCACTTTTCTCTCTCATAGAGAAAGTCTGAGCTCGGTTTTCTAGTTTTGACCCGTTTACAAGGTAAAATGGGATATCCAACAATGAGTTAGTTTGCCCATCTCAAATGTTGAAATGGCCGCCAATTTTCTTAGAGGTGTGATATTGAACCCCGGGTTGCGCCATTTTTGGGGGTGAAGGCAAAACGTGTTTTTCATAAAAAAAATACAGTTTTCCTTGTTTTGAAAGAGTACCCAATTTGGCTTACCTACTGTGACGCGACAAAGATTTATTTGGGGGAATCCACAATTTTACCTAAAGGAACTACAATAATGAATCATCTAAATAATATAGGCTGTAAGTAAAACTAATGGATTTAAGATTATTTTTTACACTATTTTATAAGTTTATAAACAACCAAACAACCATCCTTATTTGATCTCCTAATGATATAGCCTTCGAAGTGTGAAATTCGGCCAGACGAATGAAAATCGGACCACCCGTTGATGGTTAGTTCAATTTCACACCTTATATGTTTTATCACTATCATTTAGCACTTTTAGGAAGTAAATGATGAAATCTTTCTTCGCCATAAATTCAAAGGACACGGCGACAAATCTTTCACTGGGACTTATAAGCTTACTGAGAAGTTATATAAATCAAATCAACTAATCTTGTTCGAAGAAATACTGCAAGTGCCACAAATCTAATCCAAGATTTGAACTTTACGTTTCTGTGAAATGTGACATGGAGATGATGACTCGGATTTAGTTCACTATACGGTAGTAAAGCAGAACTCTAGGGATTAATATGAAGCTCCTTTACTGCATCGTCAACCATCAACGAAATAAATATAATCCAATACCTGCAGAGAAATATAATATTACGTTTTATAATTTTTGCTCGGTGTTCTCGTTTAATTTTGGATTGCATACTACACAGACCGTACTACGTGAGTATTCCATAGATCATCAACGGCATGGTACTTCATTAAGGTCTCATCAGTAGAGGTAAAAGATTTTACTCTTCTATAAAATATAGGTTAAGTATAAATCAGTTGTCTAGATCAGAAAGACTTCTTATTGATAAAAAATGGAAATTATAATACTAAGAATAGTAACGATATGAAGTGAAAAATGCTTCAGGCTAAATGGCGCCTAGTAACACTCTCAAGCTTGCTTTTCGTTAATGAGGTTTAGTATTTGAGATACCTTTGACCTTTTAATTAATTTACTATTCAATTTTTCAATCAAGAATACTTTAACCCTGTATTTTCTGTTTCATAACTGGGTACCAAAGATTTAAAAGATGTTCTAGAAAATAATCTTAGCATTGAAAAAACTTATGAGGAATGTAGTTTTTCACGCCAGTGCAAGGTCTTTGTATACCTTGCGCTTTGATACCGTGGCCCGATCAAGAGCTTTAACAATTTCTATTTGGCTTGTAAATAAAAAAAACCTATACAACTTACATAATGTTTAAATACTTGATAAATGAAATCATGCAATTTTATTTTCTACTTTGATAAAGTGATTTAAACGATACAGCTCTAATACGATAAGTCTTCACAAGGAGCTAAAATGTCTAAATAACTTTATATAAAAGACTGACGCTTTGGGGTAATAGAAACATTTTAAAAAAATATAAAGCACGTCATTCGTAACGTTACTAATAATGATAACAGAAATAAACGCATGGTTTGAAGGCTTTAAATATGAAAATCGGTAATATTA
Organism: Flexamia atlantica; assembly: GCA_035578135.1. Taxonomy (NCBI): domain Eukaryota; kingdom Metazoa; phylum Arthropoda; class Insecta; order Hemiptera; family Cicadellidae; genus Flexamia; species Flexamia atlantica. The sequence continues at coordinate 2,394,898 of JAQJVK010000049.1, read as the reverse complement.
CACGGAATTTCAATAACGGCTCCAAATGGAAAGTTTTGAATTCCTTATGTTTCATCAAAGACCTTCCACCCGAAGTCTCTAGAATAAAAATAAAAATGACATACACTAAGAAATAAAACTGTAAGGCCGTAGATTTATAAATATAGCACACTACTTTATTGAATTAATTAATTCACTTTTAGTTGATATCTAATTTAAAGTCATACAAAGAATTAATAAATATATTACAGATAAGATAAAGCTACGCATTTTGATGAAAACATTTATAACTTCCTCATATTGACAATACGAAGAGTATATTTAGTTTGATTTGTACAGTTAAAAAGAGTATTGGATGAGGAAGAACGGCTGGCTTTGGCTTACTTTTAGTCAGACTTATATCATGAAGAAATTGTGGAACACCTACACCATTGTCAAACGTCTGCGAAGGGTATACCTATTAAATTGTACCTAGTTTAGACTAGTCATGGTTCATGAAAAATATGTTGTATTTATAATTTAGAAAGTCAATGCTTATATTAGTTTTATACAATTTTGAATTTCAAAACCAAAAGGTCTGTTAAATAGAATCCAAACTGAGAGTGTAGATTCAGAAACAACAGGGTACAGTAGCGCTTTTAAAAATAAAATAGGTAAATTAAGAATATCAGACTAGCAAGATTATGGATTTGGTTTTTGGTGTGAACGTAGCCTCTTTTCCATTCAGAATAGTTTAAGTTATCTTCCTCCTATTTTCTGAGAATATTTGACTATGAAATTACTACTCATCTTAAAGGAAACAAGAACTAAAATGTTTTACTAATAAGAAAAATAATAATTCACATTTTCGAAGAAATCTGCTTTCAGGAATCCACATAAGGTGGATTAACTGCCCAACAGTAAAGTTTTATTACTAAGCGATAAATTCTAATTTCCTAATTAAATCCAGAGGTTCTTGTTTAAACTTTGGCCTCAGGTTTGTTAAAGTTTAGGTGTTTATTATGTAAACTTTTAACGAGATGTTTAGCCACCCGAGTGAATTGCAGCCGGTACCTTTTCCCAGAATCCATAGGCCTCTCGATTACCAACTTTTTTCAAAAAAGTTTTTTATGTCGATTATTAATTGTACTAATACTCAAATCTATATACAGGATGAGTTTCCACTAACATCCTTAGTTTTATAAATAACAGCCATATCAAGTTTATAAATAAGCAAATTAAATGAACGTATATCTGTTTCTTAACCGTTTGGCAGTTGTCATGAATTTTGCAATTTTTTGAAGCTACTTAATTTTTTTAACTATTACTGCAGGATTGAGAAGATAAATTCGAACCATTGCCCTTAAGACTTAGTATTGTGAGAAAGGACATACGTTTAACACGAAAGTCTTTTGGATAATTATACATAGTAAAATTCCGTACAAACTAATTTAAAGTAAACAAAATAATCAATTAATGCTTTCAATCCTCAATGTGAACCCCTTTATACCACTTGTTTGCAACAAAATAATGTAGAGTTGAATGCTTAAACTTTCAATGATTAAAGATTATTATACTATTAATTGTGAACCTGGACTTAAATAATTATGATAAAATAATGTTATTCCTGATCCAATCAATGTTATTCCTAAGACGACATGTGTCAGTATTGAGTCAGGATAGTTTAGGCTGTGATAGAGATAATTGCTGGTCGGAATAACAACAGTTTTAATAAGATTCGACCATTTTATTAATATGCCAAATTTAATTATAATGATGATGACATTTCGTTGAATCGATTGATATGTCAGAATGTAATGATACATTGTTTAATGTGGCTGTTTACTTGAATGACCTAATCAGAAAAATGTAGTCTTAGGAAACAGATACTGGATATGGTAATATTATCTTATCACATTATTATTAGGGTATTAAAAAAAACTACACTGTTAAAGACTATATAGATTTTATGAATTTTAACAAATACGATTTAAAAGCTAAAATCATATTCCTTTAATTAGTTATCTTGTTTTTTTTTATGATTTAAAAATGAAGTAAAACAAAATTCTTCAGGATGTTACTTTTCAGCACAAATGCAATGCTTTGAAAGATTAAAAACGTTTACTTAAAAACATAAACTTTAATGTTGCAGCATAAATTAAATTTAACAAAAAACCTAAATTTAACATAGATGCAGCAAATTAAATTGATTAGAATAGCAGATCAGTAAAAAATTCATAAACAATTTTGCTATAAGCTAGTACAACTTAAGTGGCTTTGTATGATTTTCAAAGTTTGAGTGGGGTTACATAGTTTGTAATGTCAATAGAAATGAAGTTTACCTGGTGCAGCTACGGCCCGAGAAGGGCTTTAAACGCGATTATCTAAGAACAACTAATCCAACAGTCTGCAAACTTCACTTCTAGCCTGCCTACAAAGTAGATGTCAACACAATAATGAATACGATTTTTAGCATTTAATTGGTATAAAACGACCATACAAATATTTGTCAGCATATTAACCAATTTCTAATAACATTGAAAAAGTAATCGCAACAATAACAAAAAAAAAAAAAAAATAAAGTCTAATTCACAGTTAAATTCTTGAATATTTAACTAAGGACAAAGATTTAAGAAAGTTAATTAATATTTTACGTTGTCTGATGTAAGCTTTTTTATTCGACTGTCTACTGTGTAATTGCATATAATAATAACACAAAAAATTATTCTCATTTGAATTAAATAATGAAAAAATTAAGCTTCATTCTGTATCACCATAAACCCTAAAGTTTAACTCAAAATGTTTTCACTTCCTGTTAGTAAACTTTAAAAAAACTTAAATTTTTTTAACATTTATTATTAATCTTGGCTTATTTCAACAAAATAGTTAGTCTTTAATCTGGAGGAGGCTCTGAGCAAGTAAAAAACATTGTATTATAATTTATAAGCGAACAAAAAAAGTTTATTCTTATGGAGGGACTATAAAAGTCTAAATAAGTTTTATTTGGAGATAATGCACGAATGCACTACATTAGGAAATCGTGAGACAATATTTACTGCGTGTTTAAAATCAATGGAGACTGCTCCAATCGATGCGACAACTTGAAAATTATATTATTTCTAATTATAGAGTTAAACAGCATAGCGTTTTGTTATCGTCAAGGTTTTCACCTATTAAGAACTATAATTATATTTGAAATGGTATTTCTAAGATGAAGAGAAAAACAATCATGTACTTTTACATTCCATAGAGTGATTTCGACAGTTTTCCTAGCTTGCATAACTTTTACAGCCATAAAGAAAATTATTATTGCAAACTTCGTCGGTTCCAGCTAGACGATCAAATATTTATACCCTACCTTTACATTGCTGAAGAGACTTTGCCCTTTAAAGGCAGCGAATTTCAGTGGAGCAATCTCGGAGGCCGGCGCAGTTACACGTATCGACTGTAAGACTTCGTTAGCGGCTTGCTTTAGTCGTAATGGGATTTGCTTGTCTCTCCGAGGCCAAAGGTCAGTATTTACTGGCTATAAATGTCTTCGTGCCTTCTGATTGGGATCTATTTCGACGGTAAGATTAGCCATTGAGCCAACCTTCTAAAATAAAATTTATTTAAAAATTAATATGTCATAATTGGTTTAATTTTTAATATAGAACTAGACCTTTAAATAAATTATCAGTAAGCAGTTGATGGCTTATTTTAGGAAGAGCTTTTTATGTGACTCAACAATCACCCATCGAGGGACAATCGTTGTTTTAAAAGGGAAGGCGTCATATTTTGGATTAATTTTTCGTTATTTGATAATTTAAATTACATGACATTTTTCAAACAAGAAAGTTCTTTGTTAAAATTAATTGCGGTTGATATTTCTAAAATGTTAAATGCCATTTTACAAAATGAGAATGATGCGCCTTTTGGTTCTTAGCAAAATATTTAATTAGGCATTTAAAAGAATCAAAATTAATAACGGCAATTTTGTTCTTAGCATAACAATAAAAAAACTATTGTTAGAACAAAGAGTTATAGAAATATTGATTGTTTGATTGGAAAAAATATTACATAGAATATAATTCTTAATATAAGTTTAAGTTATTTTTTTCTGATATTACATTCAGTCCCTCAAAGCAGTAAATTCAATATCCTTATACATTTCTTGTTGATTTGTTTTTCAAATCACCTAAAAATAAGTATCTATGCTGCATAGCAGTTTCTACTTTTCCTCCAACAAATTAGACTATAAACAAAAAGCGAACTGACTATTAACATCAAATCCATTTTTAATACCTTGAAGCAAATGCTAAAACCTTTTGCAAATATAAACAAATCTTTTATTTTAAATTTAGTGTATGAATTACTGTAAGATATAGCAGGGTCGATGTAGAAGCCTTCTCTTCAGTGACGTTTCCAGCATCTTGCGCCCTCTTAAAACGCAATTATAGGGTAGGTGGTGAAGTAGATTTCTGCCCACACACACTGTTGACCTAAAGACAAAGCCTAGTGGAAACCGTCCTTCCCTGGAAACCACTTTTCACATGCATAGGAGCCTTAAATTGCACTATTGTATGTAAACGCTGCTAGGCCAGCCGACAACACCCTTGTAATGCGCTACTACCCTGGGAATCACCTGCCAAGATCTACATGCCTCACACAGTAAGGTCGTAGCTGGTCCTAGTTGAACCACAGCCAAAACCCAAGTAGCATTGGAATCACCTTTCACCTCTCAATCTGTTACGATCTGCAAAACACACAGTGTACTTTGATAGCTACACACTGTTAAGCCCCAGCCAAACCCAAGGACTTCGTACTTCTCTTGGGTTTCTGACAATCACCTGTCGCCATATGGAACACACACAGTGAAATTGTAGGTACAATCTGTTGAGCTGCAGCCAAAATTAAGTGACGTGCTTCAATTGGGAGCGAAACTTTAGAATCCAATGGGGCCAAATATATCCATCACTTCTATCACTTTTCATTCCTAGAATCATCGTTATACCACATAAAACTGAATTAGCTAACAAAGAAAATTTTGCAATCGATGACTGACGGACTGACTCTAGGTTTGTCATTTTCTCTAGCTGTATTAGGATAGTAAAAGTACTAACTGAAACCGACATTTTAATATTCTGTTAAGACAGTAACATAACTTGTTTATTTTTAGTAAATTTCACAATAATAACAACAAAATATATTATTTTTTCCAGAAAATCGATTATATAAATAAAATAGGAAAATTTTGATTTTCAACTTCGATTTTAGCGGTGAAGACGGATTCAAAAGTTTAGCCCACTTGGGTTTCAAGTGACATGGTTCTTTTGTGATAGCTACATGTCACCATATGAAAGACACACAGTAAAACAATGTAGGTACACGCTGTTGAGTCAGAGCCAAACCCAAGTGGCGCGGTGCCTCCCTGGAAATTACATCTAGTGGCTCAGTGTTTGGTTACGTGCCAAGTTTTGTCTCCTAACTTGAATATTTCGTATCTTTACCTATTTCCATTCTGTGTGATGTAGTGTAAAATTACTCACATGATTGTATTCTGACTTTTCAATATTTATATATAGTGTTCAAGAACATTATAAATCAGGTTAAATCAGAGGTTTAATGAATTTATTTTTAATTATCATGTTCGGTGCATTAATTTAAACAATTAAGCATGCTTATTGACTTAAGGATACGTTTTCCGGTTTTTGATTTACAATACAGTCAATCTAATTAATGAATCTAGGATTTGCATTAGTACAGTTTAATAAAATAATCTACTTTTTAACAATATCAGAGCGTAAAGGTTTTTAAAAATGTATTGTAATATTTGGTATATTTATTTCTTTAACAAGGACATGTTTATTTATAGTATAAATTTTAGATTTGTTCCTAAGGTAATTTAATATTGGTCTGAAAGTTTCTGTAAATGGTGTAACGAACGGTTAAACGAATTATTATTGTTGTCAGTCAAAGTATTTTCGTATCCTTATAATACACAGTTTTAAATATCGACGTGTAAGTAGTAATATACCTACACTAGAACTGCTGGATAAAATCAACAAGGACTCCATTGAATCATATTTTATCAACTTAAAAGAATATTCCACCACCTCGCCAGCGCTGTTCGATGTGGTTGTATAATTTAATTAACTTGAATGAGCTACAGTAACAGCATTTAACAAGTCTCCGGTTCTACATTTTCTTTTGGTTTTAGTTTATGAGTCTAAGTAACATTCAATACAGAATGATTTTGAAAAAATTCTAACAAATATTTAAGCCAGCCATAATTTAAAATACTATTAAAATGCCCGTTATACTTGGCTTAATTGGCCTAATTGGTTTTCAAACTGGGCTGTGATGGTCGAAGAACACTTTAAAGAGAAGCAGTTATTTTTCTGATTTGTTTGTAAGTATGGACAAACTAAAATATATGGACAACAGTCAAGTTTCATGTTCACGTTGGTTTTCCTTGAAATAAACGGGATCTTTAGTTCCCGCTGAATACGTAGTCATTTTTTAATTCCTATGAAGGGAATAATGAATCTTCCTGGCCTGTAAAACTGACAAAGGGATGTTTACTGAAGGGCATACCCTTGTAAAACTACTAAGTTCAGATATCGTAGAGGGTGAATCGACCAGGATATCTGACCCTCTAAATAATGGGGGCTTTGAGTTGACTGACTTTGCCTAGGAGGGCATTTAAAGCTTTTACAAGTACTATATTGGAGGACGAGTCGTCGTAAAAATTCAGACCTTGGAGGACAAGTCAAAAATGGGTTCTCTTCCTACAGGAGGAAGGCTGACTGATTACATTATTTCAAACTAAAATCTTCTATTCCATTACTCTAAATCCTATAATTTCGTAAGCTTGACAGTGACCCAAAAAAACAAATATGTTCTTAGCATCAACGCCGGGGCTTTCAACACCTTTAATCTCCAATAGTAAACATATTAAAATACAATAATCCGGAACCTTTTTAAGAGTTCATACAAATTTGAGGCATAAATGTGCCTAAAGAAAATTAAAAATGTAGGTCATTTTGCTGTAACCTTTGAATTTGTAAAAAAAATCGCCCAAATTGATATTTCGCACGTATTTTCGTTTTTTACCGTATAAAAACATTAAATGTATTTTTAGTTTTATTCTTTTTTTAGCTTACATTATTAAATGAGCAGAAGGTTAATTCTTACTACGATAAGAAATATTATTAATATTTACTTAATTATATGCAACAACGTTTTTGACGTAATTTTGTAAAAAAATTGAAAGTAAAAGTAATGTAGATATAAATTAGAATTACTTTATACCAATTTGATTGATTAAGGATATACATGACGGTACCAACTATTCACTAAACTCTAGAACATTAAAGATAAAAGATTAAAAAATTCAAATAAATATTTTACACGTATTAATATAATCAGTTAATTATATCTTTAAGTTTTATTTCAAATGAAATCAGGTGTTTTCTAAGTCGCTTCTTCGGATGAAACAATACGGACCTTAGCTTATTGTTCTCCTGAAATAAACAATAGGGAGCCGTAACGTTGTGCAGTTTTGCGATAGTATTGTCTATCGAGTTCTACTGACAATACAAAGCAAATTGCTTGGGACTGAATTTGAACGATTTGGTCTTTTAATTATTAATATTCTTAAAACTAATAAAAGGTTATTACCATAAATTTATTATATTCAATTGGTATTGAGTTTATTTATTTGTTTTACAAGCTATTTTACTAAAAGAAAGTAGAGTTTAGGAAAAACATAATATGTGTATTTATGAAGTATATGATAGAACACATATCACAATGTTAAATCTCTGAGTAATGTAGTGTAAAATATTTAACATTGTATGGTTTGAATACAGTTTGAAAGGAAAGATCACCCCTGGCAGCTTATAAATGATTTCAAGCTTCAGCGGGTAAGGATGATGATTTCTTTTATTAATTCATCAGAACAGCGTGAGTTTCAGTCATCGTCAAGATCCGTGCGCGTCAATTATCAATAGTGTTCCGTCGAGATGCTGTCGATAGTGATGAGTGTGCATCGCAGAGGATAAAAGAAATTTTAGCTTTGTTAAAAATGATGGCTTGTTGAAAACTGCAAAATGCAACTACAACTCAAATACGTTTCTATGAGTTTTTCAAAACCCATCACTACTGTAATGTGAGGTAAAATAATGAAAAAATAATGCAATGTGAGGTAAAATAATGTAAAAATTTGAATCTTCGTTGCAATTAAGGCTAATAAAATTCACTGAAAAGCCGAGTGGATAAAGCGCTGACCTCACAACCTGAGGGTCGCCTGTTCGATTCCTGACGGGATTGAAACTGGGTCCAGTTGCAGTTTATCTTTAGGCTCTGAAATAATGATTTTATCTGATAATAAGGTTGCCGTTAGATAGTAACAAGACCCGGGTTTGGACCGTTCCCGCTCAAAATGTTAAAAAATGACACTGGCGTTGAAATACAAAAAAGCTTTCGCATTTTTGTTAAGCACGACTCACACGCTATGAAGTAGCGTAGTATACTCTTAAAATAATTAAACATGGGTCACTTGCATTTAAATATCATACTTTTTATGTTTCTGCTTTGGAATGAAGCAAGTAACTGAGAGTACACACTAATGATGTAATTCACTACTTTTTTAATTATGTAATAATGAAACTTTATATAAAATAAGGTCACAAAATAAATACTGTTTGTGTTATTATCCAAACTACATTGTATATCACAGTTATGCTAACTGCCAAAATAAATATTTGCCAAATACGAATGCCAACGGCAAAAATAAACAAACAAATACAGTAATAACTTATATTTAGAGAATTTTGCGAGAACTAAGTAACTTTATTTAGATGAAAACATCATCGGATAATCCAACTAATGCATTACATAAATTATTATAAAACAAACATATGATTACATTTTAAATCTCGGTCTCAAATAACCTGCATATAAGTGACTGGCTTTAATTAAAATATGAAGTTTATTAACCTTTACTGAATAAGTTTTTGCCGGTCATCAAGGGCAGGATATACGATTATTTTTAGCTCACTTTCAGCGTTGTGAGATGTAATACGTCCTTTTCACGAAGAATAATATATCATTTAGCGTTTCTTTCAACTGATCCGTTCAACTCTATCCATCATCAGATAATTTGTCTCAATCCGCAACCGGCAATCCCTTCTTCATTGCCAAACCATCTTTTCAAACGAAAACTAAATAGTAAACTCATTCTGCGTTTGCTACAACGTAGATTCAAATAAGAATCGCCTCATTTAATTTACGTGTATAATTAAAATAACCATCTCTGGAAAGTAAGCAGTAGGAATAAAATGATGGATTAATCTTCCATCTTATACTGTTACTTATAAAGAAGTGTGGTCAATTCGTCATATACTCTCCCCCTTGGTCATAATTGCGTAGTAGGAATCGATTTCACGAACATCCCAAAGGTTTATGCCTTAGAATAAACAAATAAACTCAACATTTTAATGTAAATACCATGACCTTAGGATACTATTTTTTATCCAGATGACTAGATAAACGTGTTTATTTCGTAGCAATAACGGCTGCAGTAATTCGACTTCGGCTAAAAGAAGGTTATATGGATCAAAGTAGTCCATCAGTATCTCTTTAATATGTTTTAGGAGTTTTATAATTTCGGTGTCTTATGAACAAAACGTTCAACATTTTCGTTGTCTTTAAGTATTCGTAGCCGCAAAAAAAAAAAAAAAACTCTAAATATTATCCTACAGGTGAAATTACAAAGGTTAAATATGCCAAATGTAAGATGAGAGACGGGTATATGGAGTGAACCCAGAATAGAGGATGGCAAAAGGTTGATCATCAATTGAAAGGCATCTCGAAAGGGACAGAGGCCACATACTGCGATGTCGCAATTAGCAGACGCTTGGGTCGGTCGCAGTGGATATTATTTTATTTACTTACGTCGTTGCAATCTCTTGATATTTTTTACTGGTGAACATGTTTCGGCTCTAGGCCAACTTCAGCACCTCGAATAAAATCCTTTACATAAGGTTAACCATCTTGTTAATTTCGGCTGTAGGGCCACGTCAATTTGTACTTTAAAAAACACTACTGTACATTTACATATTTACATTTAAACATAAAAAACACTATTATACAAAATTGTCCACGTGGTTTAACTGGATACCAGTGTCAACAGGCACGGCCGCCGGCAGACTGACTTGATGAGAGCTGGGAGGAAAGAAGTGACATTGACCTTTGCCCATCCTGGCTTGTTATCTGTTCTACTCGACTATTGTTTCTCTTTTCTTTTATTTTAATAATTTATTCATATATTGGGTTTGCAACTGAATTAATTTTTTCATTGAGAATGTTTTCACTGTCTTTTTTAAAGCTTTCATATATAAATAATTCCTCCATTCTATTGAGTCTATGTCCTTTGTCTGCCTTGTATAAAATTTCCATATTGTTTTTAATGTCAGTATAATGTCAGTATCTTCAGAGCAGATTAAGAACAAAAGAAAATAGAATGCATTCAGAATTTGAAAAGTCAGGTGTGTATAAGTTGAATTGTAATGATTGTAAATCTTACTACATAGGGCAAACCGGCAGACCTTTTACAGTAAGATTCAAAGAACATATTTCAGAAGCAGAAAAAATAAAAAATAAAAATGGTGACACGAAAGCGAAATCCAAATTTTCAGAACATATCATCAATTCAAATCACACCTATACTGACATTAAAAACAATATGGAAATTTTATACAAGGCAGACAAAAACATAGACTCAATAGAATGGAGGAATTATTTATATATGAAAGCTTTAAAAAAGACAGTGAAAACATTCTCAATGAAAAAATTAATTCAGTTGCAAACCCAATATATGAAGAAATTATTAAAATAAAAGAAAAGAGAAACAATAGTCGAGTAGAACAGATAACAAGCCAGGATGGGCAAAGGTCAATGTCACTTCTTTCCTCCCAGCTCTCATCAAGTCAGTCTGCCGGCGGCCGTGCCTGTTGACACTGGTATCCAGTTAAACCACGTCGACAATTTTGTATAATGTGTTTTTTATGTTTAAATGTAAATGTACAGTAGTGTTTTTTAAAGTACAAATTGACGTGGCCCTACAGCCGAAATTAACAAGATGGTTAACCTTATGTAAAGGATTTTATTCGAGGTGCTGAAGTTGGCCTAGAGCCGAAACATGTTCACCAGTAAAAAATATCAAGAGATTGCAACGACGTAAGTAAATAAAATAATTAGTTATATGCAATCAGTGCTACATCAAAAATTAATATGGCAGTGGATATGTTGGCATAATTCAAGTTATTTTTTTACATATTGCTTGTATTTGGCCCAGGATCACTTATTGAATTCAACAGTGGTATAAAGTTACCTTAATTCCGTCTAGGATCCGTTGAGGTAGATTATATTGCTACCGGTTTCAAGGCATTAAAGCCTCTTCATCAGGCTCCAATCACTCTCTTGAGGTCGTCGAAAGTTTAAAAAACACACAGTACATTTAATACACATAATACACTACACTTACGGACGGACGAATAGTTATAAAAATTTTATATCGGTGAACTAGTTCACGCGGCACGGCGCGGCTGAGCGTGTGGTCATAACTTATTTTTTAGCAGGTATGCTATAACTATACCCCTTTTCTAGCGTGGAAAAAATATACGCGAAATACATTATTGTTACAGCTTATACTATCATATAGTAACAGCCCGTGAAATTAATAATATACTTGTGTTAGTTACATAATTTTTTTTTTTTTTTTTTTTTTTTATTATTGGGTAGGAGGTGGAATGCGTTTACGCACACTGAGGGGCTCGTTGTCCCCTCAGTAGTGTCGGACTCCCACGAGCTCGATGTCCCGTGAACTACCGACTAAACCACCTCCCTCGGCACCGAGGACACTAGCCTGGAACTGTTTCACACATTACTTCGGGCTAGGCCTTTGATATTACGCCACTAGGGCAACCTCCTTGGGGAAAAGCTGAGGATTAAGGCCGATCGAGGTCGACCTTTATCGCCCGAAGAATGGCCTGGACGTAGTGCTTGACACAGTTCCAGTTGCCCTCTCCCTGGAGCATAGCTCCGACGATGTTGTTTGGGCTGACGATCACGCCGATCTCAGATGAAAGCGAGGCTCGGCGGACGTGCCAACGGTCGCACTGAAAGAAAGTGTGCTCGGACGTGTCTGGGATGCCGGGGCAATACAGACAGTCCGGGCTGGCGGCTTTGCCCATCCGGTGCAGATAGGCTCGGAAGTACCCGTGCCCAGAAAGAAACTGGGTCACGTAGTAATCGACCTCGCCGTGCTGCCGTTCCACCCATGGTCGGACGGAAGGTATGAGCTGGAAGGTCCAACGTCCCCTCAGCTCGGCTTCCCAGTCGCGCTGCCAAGAGTCGAAGCTGCGATCGCGCTCTTCCCTGGCAGCTGTTTCCCGGCCCACTTCAGGCCTCCTCCGGTAAATCGCCTGCCTCTCCCTCGCGAGGAAGAGGACGGGAATGACTCCGGCGATCACCATCACAGCAGGCTCGGAGACTGTGCGGTAGGCCGAAGCGACCCGCAGAGCTCCTCGGCGCTGGACTCGGGCAAGCCGGTCTCGGTAGACTCGCTTCTCGAGTGCGTGAGCCCATACCTCCACCCCGTACAGCAAGACTGACTGGACGGCAGTCATGAGCAAGCGGCGCTTGCAGGAGCGAGGACCGCCGACATTGGGCATAAGCCTACCAAGGGCAGCGACACCCTTAGCGGCTTTGTCGGCGGCGCGCTGGATCTGCTCGCCGAAAGACAGTCTGCTATCGACCATGACTCCCAGGTACTTTGCAGCAGGCTTAGTCTCGAGTGTGACGTCACCTATCTGCACCGGGAACACGGTGTTAATCCTCTTTTTGGTGAGGACGACGATCTCCGTCTTACTGATAGCCAGGGACAAGCCGTGATCTCGCATCCACCCGTTGACCTTGGCCATCACTACGCTGAGCCTCAGTTTTGCCTGCTCGACGTTCCTCGCAGCGATCAAGGCAGCGACATCGTCAGCATAGCCAACGAGGCGGGTCTCATCGGGCATGTCTAGCCTCAGCAAGCTGTCGTAAGACACGTTCCAGAGATCTGGTCCGAGAATGGACCCCTGCGCAGCCCCGGAAGTGATGGGAATGCGCCGCTGACCTTCGGTCGTGTCGTACAACAGAACGCGGTCTGACAAATACGCCTCCAACATACGCAGGAGGTAGGAGGGAACTTGGAACGTCTGCTCAAGCGCCCACAGCATATCGCTCCACCTGGCGGAGTTAAAAGCGTTCTTCACGTCGAGCGTGACGAGAAGGACCACGCGGCGCGACCAGTGGTTGTGGTCCTCCGCCCTCCGCACTGCCTCAACTACCTCCTGGATAGCGTCGATGGTAGAGCGACCGGATCTGAAGCCGTACTGCTGCGGGGACAAGTCCCCCGCAGAGACGATGGCCTCGGTCAGCCTGACACGCAGGAGCTTCTCAAGCACTTTCCCGGCCGTGTCGAGCATACACAGGGGTCGGAAAGAAGAAGGGGTCCCCGGTGTGCTCTTCGCCTTCGGAATAAGAACAAGGCGGGCAACCTTCCACGAAGAAAAGAAAACGCCTTCCGCCAGACACGCGTTGAACATATCGAGCAGAAGCCTTGGATTCACCTCCGCAGCGAGCTTGAGCACCTCCGCCGGAATGCCATCGGGACCGGGCGCTCTTCTGGGTCGTAGGGATCGGACGGCGGCGGTGAGTTCCTCTTCCCGGAAAACTGGGAAGGCGCCTACCTCTCCGAATTCCCTGACTGGCCGGACTGGGTGGCTGGGAAACAGTGTATCGACGACGACGGCCATGGCTTGTGGTTCCATGACCGCAGGTGGTGAGCGAGCCCCTAGCTTCTGGGTTACAAGTTTGTAGCCCATCCCCCAGGGGTCGTTGTCGATATCCTGACACAGCTGCTTCCAGCACCTGACTTTACTCCGGTTGATGGCACCGCGGAGCTCTCGGCGGGCCGCTCTGTGCTCAGCCGATCTGGCATTTGCATCAGGGCGGTTCCTGGCTCGCTGCGCAACTCGTCGGAGACCAAGGCATCTCCTCCGGAGTTCCGCGATTTCAGGCGTCCACCAGTAAACCGGCTTCTTCCTGTGGCGGCGGGAAACTCCGGGCATCGACTGCTCACACGCGGTCGCGATGAGACGCATCGTCGATGCTGCCAGATCTTCAGCACCTGTGAAATTCACAATGCTCTGGTCTTTGATTACTTCTTTAAAAGTGTCTTTGCTCAGACGACTGGTGTTCCAGCGTCGAGCCAGAGGAGCAGGTTCAGCGCGCAAGCGCGCACCCTCGGGAAGGACCTTGAAGAGGATCCCCTGATGGTCGCTAGAGGAATACTCCTCGCAGACACGCCAGTCGGAGATCCGCTGGACAATCCCTTCAGAGGCAAGGGATATGTCAGGGATCGTCTCTCTGCACCCTGGACGGCGAAAGGTGGAAATGCCGCCCGTGTTAAGGATACAGAGGCCCGACCTGGCAGCCGACTCGAGGACGTAACGACCTCGAGTGTCGGTCCGCGGGGAACCCCATTCCACGGCTTTTGCGTTGAAATCGCCACCGACTATGACCCCGCCAGAGATTTTCATGATCTCATCCTCAATGGAATCGACCATGTGGCGGAAGTCTCCGATCGGTTGATTTGGCGTGAGGTAACAGGAGAAGACTGTGAAACCCCTGCTCCTCACCCAAACGAAGCCGTTGCCCGATCCGGAATCGAGAACAGGCACCTTCCCGAGGTCCAAGATCCATATCGCCGCAGTGCCGGAGGGATCCGAGAACCACTGCGCGGAGCGTCGGTTCTGGTACTGCTCACTGAGAAGCAGTAGGTCAGCACCCTGCTCCGTGGCGAATTGAAACAGCAAGTCGTTTGCTGTCCTGCTCCTCTGCATATTAAGTTGCAGAACACTGATCATTTTTGTTGTTTCTGGCGAAGCTCCTGGATGGCCCGCCTGTACTGCCCGCAACGACCAGACCCAGCGGAATGCTTGACCTGGTCGCCCTTCAAGCCGACTTCTGTACACAGGACACAGGACAGCGCTGCATTGCACGCGCTGGCCCTGTGGTCCTGGCCGCCGCACTTGAAGCAGAGCTTGCTTCTATCGGGTCCAGAGCAGCGATTAGCAACGTGACCGAACCCCAGACATTTAAAACATCTGGAAGCCACGAGCTTCTCACGCACCCGACAGCTCACATACCATACCTTAAGGTGGCCCTTCTCCAGGAGCTTCGCAGCAGCTCTGGCTCCCAGCGTCAGGATTGCCACCTTCTGACCCCGAGCATTTGCCTTCGAGACGAAGGTTTTCACCTCGACGTTTTCTCCGAGGACAGCTTTGACGGCAGCGGTCACCTCCTCCTCGGTTGTCAACTCGTCGAGGTCTCTCACCTCCAGCGTAGACTTGGGCTCGAGAACGCGGACTGTCGCGTTCGCCCCCAAGATGGTCTTCAGGTCTTCGCTGAAGGCGGACTTACTCTGAGAGGTGTCCCCGAGTTCGACTAGTAGGTCGCCGGTTCGGGTCTTCCTCATACCCTTGATAACGGCGCCCTTCTCATCGGGCTTCGCTTTGCTGCGAATCTCGCCCAGCACGTCGGCGTAGGATTTCCCCTCCGACGGCTTGATGAGAAGAGCGTCCGGCCGCTGCTTGCGGGGCTTCTTCCTCGGTGCCTTCTTGCTTTCCTGTCCGCCGGGCTGGCTTCCAGGATTTTGACGAGGGTCTCTCTTTTTCCCCTTTCTTTTAACAACCTCGGTCCACGTTTCGGTTTCCGACCGCTTCGCTGAACCGTCTCCCCTAGGCTTCTTCTCAGCCTCCGGATGGGCGGGGCTGGAAGCGGCCCGCTTCCCACCGGCTGGCTGAGCCTTCACCCGCAGTGATGGCGTTGTCTGTGTTGACGCGGCAACCGTCTCGCATGATTGCCACGACCTCCTCAGCTGGATGATGTGGTGCAGACTGGCCTCCAATTGGACGATGCCATCCTGCACATCCTTGCTGATATTCTTTTGCCGGGTGGTCGCGGCCTTCATTACAGCGAGGGTGTCGAAGCACTTTTTAAGGTGCTCCTCCTCCTGCTGCCTGGCGAGCGCGATGACCGCGCCAAAGGGAGACGAGTCGGCGTCCATCGGCTCGTTGTTCTCAGCGGGTGCCTTTTCGGCGGCCACGGATGTTCTGGCCACCGATGATGCAGGTGTCTTGACCCGGACTGGGGGCGATCTCGTGAGACGGGATCTTCTTTCGAAGGGGCTTGCCACCCCTTCGTCGAGCCCGCTCAGAGAAGAACGCTGCTGGGAGTTTTGTGGGGTTAGGGTACCCCGCTTTGATTCGTGCACCTTTTGAATCGTTTTTCCTTCTGCCGTGTCCATGGTGTCTGGCTTAGCCCCCGAGACTGGGCATTGACCCCCCCAAAAATTGTTTTCCCCTATGAGAATGTCAGACCGACCCATCACCGGAGCAACTATACCTGCGTTACATAATAGCAATCATATAATAACTAATATTATTTTTAAATCTAGAAGATGATTTATAATATGAAACTAATGATGTAAAACTATATATTGCTTTATAATAATAATATAATGCTTTGATAAACAATATTAAATCTAGTCTGATGTGATGGGAAGGGGCTGATGGTAGGCAGAATGAGAAGGAAGGTTTCTTCATTTACGCAACTCTAGCTCCATTCAAATAAACTTTCCCACTTAATAAACTTCACCCAGCCTTTCTTATATAAGGTTGTGAAAACTTAACTTTTCATGAAATTTGACAACAGGAGAGGTTTTTGCAGCTGTTATTATTTTTTTTTTTTTTTTTTTTTTTTTTTTTTTTTTTTTTTTTTGGTAGGAGGTGGAATGCGTTTACGCACACTGAGGGCCTCGTTGTCCCCTCAGTAGTGTCGGACTCCCACGAGCTCGATGTCCCGTGAACTACCGACTAAACCACCTCACTCGGCACCGAGGACACTAGCCTGGAACTGTTTCACACATTACTTCGGGCTAGGCCTTTGATATTACGCCACTAGGGCAACCTCCTTGGGGAAAAGCTGAGGATTAAGGCCGATCGAGGTCGACCTTTTTCGCCCGAAGAATGGCCTGGACGTAGTGCTTGACACAGTTCCAGTTGCCCTCTCCCTGGAGCATAGCTCCGACGATGTTGTTTGGGCTGACGATCACGCCGATCTCAGATGAAAGCGAGGCTCGGCGGACGTGCCAACGGTCGCACTGAAAGAAAGTGTGCTCGGACGTGTCTGGGATGCCGGGGCAATACAGACAGTCCGGGCTGGCGACTTTGCCCATCCGGTGCAGATAGGCTCGGAAGTACCCGTGCCCAGAAAGAAACTGGGTCACGTAGTAATCGACCTCGCCGTGCTGCCGTTCCACCCATGGTCGGACGGAAGGTATGAGCTGGAAGGTCCAACGTCCCCTCAGCTCGGCTTCCCAGTCGCGCTGCCAAGAGTCGAAGCTGCGATCGCGCTCTTCCCTGTCAGCTGTTTCCCGGCCCACTTCAGGCCTCCTCCGGTAAATCGCCTGCCTCTCCCTCGCGAGGAAGAGGACGGGAATGACTCCGGCGATCACCATCACAGCAGGCTCGGAGACTGTGCGGTAGGCCGAAGCGACCCGCAGAGCTCCTCGGCGCTGGACTCGGGCAAGCCGGTCTCGGTAGACTCGCTTCTCGAGTGCGTGAGCCCATACCTCCGCCCCGTACAGCAAGACTGACTGGACGGCAGTCATGAGCAAGCGGCGCTTGCAGGAGCGAGGACCGCCGACATTGGGCATAAGCCTACCAAGGGCAGCGACACCCTTAGCGGCTTTGTCGGCGGCGCGCTGGATCTGCTCGCCGAAAGACAGTCTGCTATCGACCATGACTCCCAGGTACTTTGCAGCAGGCTTAGTCTCGAGTGTGACGTCACCTATCTGCACCGGGAACACGGTGTTAATCCTCTTTTTGGTGAGGACGACAATCTCCGTCTTACTGATAGCCAGGGACAAGCCGTGATCTCGCATCCACCCGTTGACCTTGGCCATCACTACGCTGAGCCTCAGTTTTGCCTGCTCGACGTTCCTCGCAGCGATCAAGGCAGCGACATCGTCAGCATAGCCAACGAGGCGGGTCTCATCGGGCATGTCTAGCCTCAGCAAGCTGTCGTAAGACACGTTCCAGAGATCTGGTCCGAGAATGGACCCCTGCGCAGCCCCGGAAGTGATGGGAATGCGCCGCTGACCTTCGGTCGTGTCGTACAACAGAACGCGGTCTGACAAATACGCCTCCAACATACGCAGGAGGTAGGAGGGAACTTGGAACGTATGCTCAAGCGCCCACAGCATATCGCTCCACCTGGCGGAGTTAAAAGCGTTCTTCACGTCGAGCGTGACGAGAAGGACCACGCGGCGCGACCAGTGGTTGTGGTCCTCCGCCCTCCGCACTGCCTCAACTACCTCCTGGATAGCGTCGATGGTAGAGCGACCGGATCTGAAGCCGTACTGCTGCGGGGACAAGTCCCCCGCAGAGACGATGGCCTCGGTCAGCCTGACACGCAGGAGCTTCTCAAGCACTTTCCCGGCCGTGTCGAGCATACACAGGGGTCGGAAAGAAGAAGGGGTCCCCGGTGTGCTCTTCGCCTTCGGAATAAGAACAAGGCGGGCAACCTTCCACGAAGAAAAGAAAACGCCTTCCGCCAGACACGCGTTGAACATATCGAGCAGAAGCCTTGGATTCACCTCCGCAGCGAGCTTGAGCACCTCCGCCGGAATGCCATCGGGACCGGGCGCTCTTCTGGGTCGTAGGGATCGGACGGCGGCGGTGAGTTCCTCTTCCCGGAAAACTGGGAAGGCGCCTACCTCTCCGAATTCCCTGACTGGCCGGACTGGGTGGCTGGGAAACAGTGTATCTACGACGACGGCCATGGCTTGTGGTTCCATGACCGCAGGTGGTGAGCGAGCCCCTAGCTTCTGGGTTACAAGTTTGTAGCCCATCCCCCAGGGGTCGTTGTCGATATCCTGACACAGCTGCTTCCAGCACCTGACTTTACTCCGGTTGATGGCACCGCGGAGCTCTCGGCGGGCCGCTCTGTGCTCAGCCGATCTGGCATTTGCATCAGGGCGGTTCCTTGCTCGCTGCGCAACTCGTCGGAGACCAAGGCATCTCCTCCGGAGTTCCGCGATTTCAGGCGTCCACCAGTAAACCGGCTTCTTCCTGTGGCGGCGGGAAACTCCGGGCATCGACTGCTCACACGCGGTCGCGATGAGACGCATCGTCGATGCTGCCAGATCTTCAGCACCTGTGAAATTCACAATGCTCTGGTCTTTGATTACTTCTTTAAAAGTGTCTTTGCTCAGACGACTGGTGTTCCAGCGTCGAGCCAGAGGAGCAGGTTCAGCGCGCAAGCGCGCACCCTCGAGAAGGACCTTGAAGAGGATCCCCTGATGGTCGCTAGAGGAATACTCCTCGCAGACACGCCAGTCGGAGATCCGCTGGACAATCCCTTCAGAGGCAAGGGATATGTCAGGGATCGTCTCTCTGCACCCTGGACGGCGAAAGGTGGAAATGCCGCCCGTGTTAAGGATACAGAGGCCCGACCTGGCAGCCGACTCGAGGACGTAACGACCTCGAGTGTCGGTCCGCGGGGAACCCCATTCCACGGCTTTTGCGTTAAAATCGCCACCGACTATGACCCCGCCAGAGATTTTCATGATCTCATCCTCAATGGAATCGACCATGTGGCGGTAGTCTCCGATCGGTTGATTTGGCGTGAGGTAACAGGAGAAGACTGTGAAACCCCTGCTCCTCACCCAAACGAAGCCGTTGCCCGATCCGGAATCGAGAACAGGCACCTTCCCGAGGTCCAAGATCCATATCGCCGCAGTGCCGGAGGGATCCGAGAACCACTGCGCGGAGCGTCGGTTCTGGTACTGCTCACTGAGAAGCAGTAGGTCAGCACCCTGCTCCGTGGCGAATTGGAACAGCAAGTCGTTTGCTGTCCTGCTCCTCTGCATATTAAGTTGCAGAACACTGATCATTTTTGTTGTTTCTGGCGAAGCTCCTGGATGGCCCGCCTGTACTGCCCGCAACGACCAGACCCAGCGGAATGCTTGACCTGGTCGCCCTTCAAGCCGGCTTCTGTACACAGGACACAGGACAGCGCTGCATTGCACGCGCTGGCCCTGTGGTCCTGGCCGCCGCACTTGAAGCAGAGCTTGCTTCTATCGGGTCCAGAGCAGCGATTAGCGACGTGACCGAACCCCAGACATTTAAAACATCTGGAAGCCACGAGCTTCTCACGCACCCGACAGCTCACGTACCATACCTTAAGGTGGCCCTTCTCCAGGAGCTTCGCAGCAGCTCTGGCTCCCAGCGTCAGGATTGCCACCTTCTGACCCCGAGCATTTGCCTTCGAGACGAAGGTTTTCACCTCGACGTTTTCTCCGAGGACAGCTTTGACGGCAGCGGTCACCTCCTCCTCGGTTGTCAACTCGTCGAGGTCTCTCACCTCCAGCGTAGACTTGGGCTCGAGAACGCGGACTGTCGCGTTCGCCCCCAAGATGGTCTTCAGGTCTTCGCTGAAGGCGGACTTACTCTGAGAGGTGTCCCCGAGTTCGACTAGTAGGTCGCCGGTTCGGGTCTTCCTCATACCCTTGATAACGGCGCCCTTCTCATCGGGCTTCGCTTTGCTGCGAATCTCGCCCAGCACGTCGGCGTAGGATTTCCCCTCCGACGGCTTGATGAGAAGAGCGTCCGGCCGCTGCTTGCGGGGCTTCTTCCTCGGTGCCTTCTTGCTTTCCTGTTCGCCGGGCTGGCTTCCAGGATTTTGACGAGGGTCTCTCTTTTTCCCCTTTCTTTTGACAACCTCGGTCCACGTTTCGGTTTCCGACCGCTTCGCTAAACCGTCTCCCCTAGGCTTCTTCTCAGCCTCCGGATGGGCGGGGCTGGAAGCGGCCCGCTTCCCACCGGCTGGCTGAGCCTTCACCCGCAGTGATGGCGTCGTCTGTGTTGACGCGGCAACCGTCTCGCATGATTGCCACGACCTCCTCAGCTGGATGATGTGGTGCAGACTGGCCTCCAATTGGACGATGCCATCCTGCACATCCTTGCTGATATTCTTTTGCCGGGTGGTCGCGGCCTTCATTACAGCGAGGGTGTCGAAGCACTTTTTAAGGTGCTCCTCCTCCTGCTGCCTGGCGAGCGCGATGACCGCGTCAAAGGGAGACGAGTCGGCGTCCATCGGCTCGTTGTTCTCAGCGGGTGCCTTTTCGGCGGCCACGGATGTTCTGGCCACCGATGATGCAGGTGTCTTGACCCGGACTGGGGGCGATCTCGTGAGACGGGATCTTCTTTCGAAGGGGCTTGCCACCCCTTCGTCGAGCCCGCTCAGAGAAGAACGCTGCTGGGAGTTTTGTGGGGTTAGGGTACCCCGCTTTGATTCGTGCACCTTTTGAATCGTTTTTCCTTCTGCCGTGTCCATGGTGTCTGGCTTAGCCCCCGAGACTGGGCATTGACCCCCCCAAAAAAAAATTTTTTTTTTCCCCTATGAGAATGTCAGACCGACCCATCACCGGAGCAACTATACCTGCGTTCAGCCGCCTCCAAAACATCGGCGGCCCCAGACGAGCAGTGGCCTCGGCAGAGCCCCCCCGTGACCGTAGCAGGGCCCCATCCGGTCGCCAACCGGCACCGCCACGGCCAAGGGGATTTTCGCCGGCTGATAGGGCAGCCAGGTCAGTTGGCTGAGCTGACCCGGGCCCCTGTACTATCCGGCAGCCTGGGAGGTGCAGAACCCAGTTTTTAAGCTGTACCCTCTGCTCGTCCTAGACCTCCAGCGCAATGGAGGCTGAAGAACACAGAGTCACCCCGGCAAGTAGGCCGGAATGATTTAGAAAAACAACCGGGCTATTGAAATGAAACGGAGAATTAAGTTGTGAAAAGGAGACGCGAAAAAGGACCAGTGCGCCCCCCTCCCCTTTTAGTCGGCTCTTACGACAAGCAGGGGATACTGTTGGACATTCTGTCCCGGCCCAACACGGGGGGCAGCTGTTATTATATACTATCATATTATAATAATAATCATTTTATTGCAGTTGACAAATATAAATTGCATTGCAAACGTCAGAAGTTACAATTTTTATTACATTTTATTTTCTCATCATTGCCAAAACCTTTTCGCGGAAACACCTACAATTTGACTATCCCAGCGGCTCATCATGAACTCGTCGACTGAGTACAACGATTTGGACACCAAAAGGCGTTTCAGTCGAGATTTGAATTGACTTTTGGTTCCGGATTGCTTTACACTCTCAGGATGGCATTGCTCCCTATTGTTAAGCAATGCGTTTATATCGAATTGAACAAATATCTTTGTCCAAGTCCCATGTCTTTTCAAGATTAATAAATTAACTATTAAAAAACGGCACCAAATAGTAAGAGGTTCAAAACAATAGTCCAACATTTAATTGAGTGAGTTGAACTTTGAATATATGCCATTTATTTATTCCTAGTGTGCCCAATAAAGGAAAACATATTTTATTCATAAAATAAAACACAAGTTTATATAGTAACTTAAAGATTTTAACTACTTTTATAACACTGAATTATGAATAATTTAAGTATTAGATTATACAGGGTGTTTTTAACGCAACCAATTTTTAAGATTAAATAATGTTCATATAAAGATGAAATGAGTAATTTTTTGTCAGTTTTTACATTTTATACCACCTATCATGTAAGTCTGATCACATTTAGCTTAAATTATGTGTTCAAACTATCCGCCAATGGCATTTATACAAAGTTATGCTCTCTCCATCACATTTTTAAACACATTTTGTAAAGTACCTCTTTGAATTACTTATATTAAATTTGTTATGATTGTTTTGAGGGGCTGAATATCCTTTGAATTGTTTTCGTAGGCCTTACTTTTTATGTATTCCCAAAGAAAATAATATGGTGGGGTTAAATACGTAGATCTTGGGGGGAGCAATCCTTCACTGATAAAACAGTTTTGGGTAGCGTTAAAAAATCACCCTATACATCCCTCAATATTCTTATAGAAGGGTATGGGAATTTTGAATTAAGATTGAACCACAAAGCTTATGGAATTTGAAACTCTTAAAAAGCAGGATAAAAACAAATTCAATTCATAACAAAGACAATCTTAAATAACTGGATATCATAGATAGACTGATAAATATTATTTTGATTTGCCAATTAAAACTGGTTTAATCAAAAACAAGACTTTTGAGGTTGATAATGGCTAGATAATTTATTGTTTACTAAAATACTATAATTACTAAGTAATTTTAATAAAATAGAATGGAATATAACAATCTAAAAATAGGAGGATCTTAAATTAAGTCATAAAGTAGATATTTTTTGTGCAAACTATTATATATATTTTTTAAGAACACTACAGGGAACAATTTTACAGTATTGGTGGATCCCGAATTTTTTTCAGAACTGTTCATTTGAAAAATAAAAAAATCAAACTACTACTGGGTAGTCGTTTGCCAGTGGAGGAACTACTTAAAAAGACTACCCACCCGGTAGTTGTTTGCAAGATGCATGGTTAAAGATTCCTTCGATTTTATGTCAAAGTGTTCTGAACTACTCGTATTTATCAATGTAAGCTTATCCCTCTCACCGAGTTTTGACGAATAGTTCAACATCAAGGGGTAGGTAGATATTTCTAGTTTTAATCTAATAATCTGGAAAACCTTTTACACTTCATTCGTATTTAACATTTTTATTGGTTCGTTTACATTACTCGAGTTTTTCTTATGCTAAACAAAGGAGTTAATTAATCAAAATAAGAAATAATACCTACGATTGCAATGGCCATGTTGTTTCGTTAATTAAATGTTCGCACGCCGAGCCAATGCTGCGATCTGCTTAGCAATATTTTGAACTTTGAACGTTATTTTATCTTTATTTTTTTATATATGAATAAATTTTAGGTTATTGATCTGTGATAATTCTAACTAAATACGCATTTTAAAACGAATCAAGCTCTAAGTTGATTTTTACAATTATCTAATGAAGAGTTGGTCTAAAATAAAAATTAGCAAATAACTGACAAGGAACAAAAATAAATTAATATGATTTGTTTGTTCGAATGAAACTTACAATTGTTTCTTTAATTTACGTAATTTTATTTTGAAATATTAAATTTGCATTACAAATATTATTATAACATTATATTCACTTGAAATCTCATTATCTCATAATTTTTTCTTGTAAATGACATAGTTTTACCTAAACAGCGAAAAAAAACTTACATTTTCTTTAAGAAAGACATTAATAAAACTGTTAAAAATAATTTAAATAACAAAGCCTTATCGCTGCTGAAAGCCTAATTAATTCTGTACTTTACAGAAGAGATTAAATATTTTTAAAGACTTGTCACTCTTGCTACCCATTTTCAGTTATTTCAGTCATTTCACTTCTTCCTCTTTTTTATTTACTTTCCTTCATACTTTAGTACAGGACGTAAATAAGTTCTTGATTGTTTGAGCATTGTCTTTTGACCTTGATATTTTTTTGTATTTTCTAAAACGTTGTCAAGGAAAACCCTTAAAATAAATACTACTTTCCATGAAAAATCTTTTTAGATTAAAAATCGCAGCAAAAATTTAATGTAAAAAACTAAAACTGAACACGAGAATATTATCTATCGCAAAACGCTTTAGGATTGCCATGCAATTAAAAAAACTAGCACTATATACTAAGCATTGATATCATGTCCAAGATTACAGTAATTACATCGATAAAGGGATGAGATCATCGCTAAATGGCTGTAAATACGGTGAATTCTCTATCTTAAATATACAGACTTGCAATGCCAATAGATTATGTATATAATAGGGTTGAATTTTGCTGAGATGCAATTTTTTGCTTGTATTATAATTCAAAATTCGCGGTACCCAGCAATAATATAATATCTATACAGTCTAATAAGTTAAACGAAGGAGAGGAAACCGGTCCACTTGATGGTTAACCCAGAAAGCGTCAGTACCCTACTGAAAACAGCTTAACACTTTACATCCAAGTGTTGATATTAAACTGATCTACTTAAATGTCAAAGAACTTTTACCTTAAGTGTTTGTTATTTGATTATGATCTTTGTTGTATCCTTCTGTGTGTTATTCTATATTATCTTACTCGATTGCTCAGTATTCTATAATTCTATTCCATTCTATAAGGTAAATTCTTCTCATCAAAGTTAATCGAAAGTAATCTATTTCATGTTAAGTCGCATACGTAATCATTTGAACATATTCAAACAAGTCATACAATAGAACTGTACCATTAAAATACTGTTTAAATTTATTATGAAAAGTAAAATTTGATATTAAAGATTTATTAGACGTGAGAGTCTAACCCTAACAAAACCAAAATTTAAATGATGATTTCGGAATCATCATTCTTAATTTTCCTAATAATTCCTTTTGAGACAGGTACCTCATGGAGGAAGTTACTGAATATGAGTGAAGGATGAGTGTGATGATCGTGATGATAGTGGCGCGATCTTGTAGCCTTGTTACTGACTAAGGTTGGCTCGTTCCTTAGACAGGACTGTTAATTGATAGCCCAACAGCCAATGGCAGCTGGCTCCAGAGACAACCCTTCAAAAAACTACTAACTTTTATCGGTATCGATCCGGCTACTACAAGTTTGTAGGCGGGCACTATAACCACTACATTGGTGACAGTTCATGAGCCATGTAGATGGCTTGCTTTTCCTTGAGTATTTAATCTCACATTCTAAAACAAGCACTTGTTCGTTATACTCTAAAACAAACACTTAAGCGGGCAAATAATTTGTTTGTCCAAGGAATTATTATTTGGGGTTTTCGGCCAAGAAAAGTCGATTGGAGCAGGTCTTGAAGACAGGGAAAATCCTGTTTCCGTCCTACAGCCCTTCGAAGCGCCCTGTTATCGTTATGGACAGACGACTCACACTGTCCACAACGACAGTATGTCGTCGTATGTTATCGGTCAGGTTGTTTTTATTTTATCCGAGCAAAACTTGGTCTCCCAATATCAATCAAAATACTATACCACAATCATGCAAGAATTAGCTTCACCAAGTTATAGGTAATAGTAATAAGCAAAATAATTATAATTTTTAATAAAAAAATAATTAACTCTACATGACAAAATGGAACTTTATGCTGCATTGTGTATATTTAAGTTCACAAAGTTGACTTTCAAGATCACATACTGGGTATAATTTAATTTGAATAAAGTTTGATTGAAACTTCTGGTTTGAGTTATAACAAACAACCTCTTCCATGAATACGAAAGTTACTGCTCCACATAGTTATCGAAGAGAGAGTGCTACAAACATTGAATTTCGTTCTTTTCTTAAAGCAAAAGTTATGTTTGTTTAAGGCCGTACTATATAATATCTTAATGAAACGTCTGTAAACATGTTTTCTTTTAGTTAAAAGGTGGTTTACTGAATACGTCCTTTCTCCAACTGTTCATAAGCTACTCTGTTTTATTTACGCAGATTTTTTATAATTACTTATGTCTTCTTTACCCCAAAACCTGATCAATAATCGATTTACAAAAGGATCACTGTGATTTCAGGAGGTTTTGCTAGAACTTCAGGTGTTATTTTGATATATTTAATTATATACTTAAAAAGCGTATAACGGATTTGATTTTTCTTGTAGTAAATTTCCTCTATATAGGGAAAGAGCTACTACCTTTGGTAGACCTAAACTCGAGACCTTGATAACTTTTCATTTTGGGCCACCAGAAGCAAAACACACCATTCGTTCGAATCGTATATAAATATATGTCAGTTACTCGAAAGCGGCCGTAAATATGATCCGATATCAATGAAATTTGTTACAGACGTGTACAGTGGTAATCACTCAGACGAATTTGTAAACCAGCCCATTCGGACCACCGGAAAGGGATAAAGGGTGATAAGCCCCCAATGGGAATTTTGATTAGTTTACGCAAAAAAATTATCACCATCTATTCCAGCGCGTAGAAACAAACAATATAGTATTTTGAATTACCGCTCTATGTCCATTGGTTACCAAGATATCGAAAGAGGAAAAGATAATACGTTGTCCCAATGTTAACCTCGTGGGTAATAAGTGAAATGCTATATCTTACTTATTTCTCAACATATATCGATAAAACTTGGTGGATCAGCTCTAACGTATATTAGTCTAAGATCTGCGATATTTCCATTTTTCGTGGCAGCGAACCGGCATACTCATTCCCTATGTTATAAAACAAATATCTTCCTTATTTTTTACATATCTTGATAAAATTTGGTATATGGTTTCTTCTAGTTCATATCTACTAAATATTGAATTAAAACCACCCTGTTTTAATATACCTTTTGCGGCTAACCTGCACCGTCATTCCACATGCTATACTTTTGATGCTTTCAAAATGTGTCAATTCTCACTATGTTGGGTTAAAATATGTCTTTTGGATTTGAAATTCGCTGAGTATGCAGGTCTGCTGCTACGAGGGATTTACCTTATCTCTCCTATAAACCACCTACTTATTCAAAATAAACATCATTTTAGATTTTTGATTCAGTTGTTTGCCAAATATCTCATTAACAATTTAATAAACTGTTATTTAAATTACCTAATGCAAATATACTTTTCATCAACTAACACAGAAACATTTGCTTTCAGTTCCTTTTTGTTGGCTCAAAAGTTACCCATTGCCGGCCTAGGCCGGATAAATTTTTTCCAGCCTGGGCCGGATAGACCGGAAGCAAACAATCCGCTGATTTTCAGCAAACCAACGTTTAATGCTTATTTATTGGTGGTTTATTGGTTTCTTTTTAGAGTAATGTAGTGGCAGCACTGCATCCGTAAAAAATTCTTGTTCTGTTTGATGTAGGTTAATTTTGAAGGTTTGAGAAGTATGTTTATGCAAGGACTACGTTATGATTTAAAGTATGTTTTTTCTGCGTAGTAGTATGATGAAACATATCGGACGTTACACGGCCATAAAGTTTTGCCGTATCCGTATGAAAATACCGCACTCGCTTTCGCTCGCGCGGGATCTATCATGCTCGATCAACAAAAAAGTACTTCCTGGCCTTGTAACTTAATATACTTAGCCGTTACTATCTAAATGCATAGAGCAAAAATTAGGAAGTATGTATATTCGATTCTAAAATTAAATTATATTGAAGCATGAACTGTCGTTGTTCAATAAAAGCTGGTTTAAATTGAATAAAAAGGATTTTGAGAGGTTATAAGGGGTCTGCAACTGTAAGTTAACATTTAATTCAATGATAAAGAAAAGTAATTTGAATATTTTTTCAAAATGTCCTGTTACATTAGAATTGAGTAATCGAGCAGTGTAATTTATTTCTCTTGACCAATGATTTTATTGATAAATCGTGTTAGTTTGATTAAATAAATGCATTTTATCAAAGTGTGTAATTTAACTTTATTAAATCGTTAATTTATACATAATCTCCTTAAAGAAGATAAGCCATTTTGTTATCATTCTGCATTCACAATAAAAATATATATAATTTTACATATTATTCTTAACTTCTTAATCAGAAATTAGATTTAATTTATGAACATTAGGATTAGAATTATATTAGTAAGATTTTGTATGAATAAACTAGCTCATTTATACGATACTGATCGAAATCTTTTAAATCAATTTTATAGAAATGTGTAAATAGTCTTTTCAAAACGGTTTCTTGCGATATATAAAGCCTCCAACGGATAAAATTTCACATTGTGAAATCTGCTTGGAACTCTTTGAATACAAAAATTTGCAAATTCCATTTCATAATTATTTTATATTTGATCAGAATTTTAAATTTTGGCTACAGTTTTTTAAACAGTATATTTTCACTTTCCGATAGGGTTACCCCTTAATAGAGTAATATTATAAATCACTGACAGGT